>CAUJRU010000226.1:0-600000 GCA_963277665.1 Viscum album
AGGTAGTCATTCTTGTGATCCCGCTATTGTCTTCCTAGTCTTGGTCTCTACTCAAAATCTTGTAGAAGTGCAATGGACATGTTTTTTGTGGATCATTTATTATGCATGGGAGTTTCTAAATACCATCCACTATTTTTTTATTGGTGATCAAGGATCCCAGGGGGCAACGAAGTGGGTATCTATGATTAATGGGACCTTCCAATTGTCGAGAAACCTTATAATCCACAAGTATGGGGGGATGTGGAGGAGGGTGGGGGGGTTTTCCATGGGGGTGGGGGCTGTCCAGGGGGTAGGGGTGTACAGAGGTTGGTCGGGGCTGTCCACGGGGGTGTGGGATGTCCAGGGGTAGGGGGTGTCTAGGGGTGGGTGGGGCTGTCCAGGAGGTATGGGGTGCCCAGGGGTGGACTGATTGTCTAAAGAGGTACTGGGGTTGTCCATGGGGGTGGGGGGTTGTCCACTAGGGTGGTGGAGTTGTCCAGAAAGTAGGGGGTCCAGGGGTAGGCGAGGCTATCCACGGGGGTCAGGGATGTATAAAGGGTAGAGGGAGTCCAGGGGGTGTACGTGGCTTTCCAGGGGGGTATGGGGGTGTTCAGGGGATGGGCGGGATGTCTATGGGTTAGGGGTTTTCAGGGGTGGGTGGCCTATCCACGGGGGTGGGGGGTTATCCACGAGGGTGGGCAGGCTTTCCACGGGGGTTAGGGGTGTTCAGGGGGTGGGCGGGCTGTCCATGGGGGGTGTCAGGGGGTGGGTGGGTTGTCTGTAGGAGTGGTGGGGCTGTCGAGTGGGTAGTGGGTGTCCATGGGGGTGGGAGGGATATCCACAGGGGTGGGAGAGCAATCCACTAGGTGGGGGTGGGGGTTGTCTAGGGGGTATGAGGTGTCTAGTGGGTGGTTGGCCTGTCCATGAGGGATGTAGGGCTTCCCAGGGGGTACGAGGTGTCCAAGTGGGTGGGTGGGCTATCCACGGGGGTGGGCAGGCTTTCCATGGGGGTGGGGGCTATCTAGGTTGGTAGGAGGTTGTCCAGGGGGTGAGGGGGCTGTCCATGGGGTATGAGGTGTCCAGGGGGCGGGCAAGGTGTCTAGGGGTGGGTGGGGTGTCTAGGGGTTGGTGGGGCTATCCAGGGGGTACAAGGTATCCAGGGGGTGGGCGTGTTGTCCACGGGTGTAGGGGTGTCTAGGGGGTGGGCAGGTTGTCCACTGAGGTGGGGGGGGGGGCTGTTCATGGGGGAGGGGTTGTTCATGGGATGGTCGGGCTGTCCACAGGGGTGGCGGGGCTATCCATGGGGGTCAGTGGTGTCCAGAGGGGTGGGTGGGGGCTTTTCATATGGGTGGGGGCTGTCCAGTGGGGGTACGAGGTGTCCAGGTTGTGGGCGGGGTGTCCTCGGGTGGCGGCTATCCACGGGGGTGGCGAGGATGTCTAGGGGGTATGGGGTGTCTAGGGGGAGGGTTGTCCATAAGGGGGGGGGGGGGTCTTTCCACAGTGTTGGGGGTGTCTAGGGGGGTGGTAAGGCTTTCCACGAGGGTGGGGGATTTCCACGTGGTGAGGGCATGTCCATGGGTGTGTGGGCGGGGCTCTCCACGGGTGTGGCGGGGTTGTACAGTGGGTTTGGGGTGTTTAGGGGTGAGTTGGGGGATTTCCAAGGGTGGGGGTTGTCCAAGGGGTACGAGGTGTCCAGGGAAGGTGGGCGGGGTGTCCATGTGGTGGGCAGGCTATCCACGGGGGTGGGGGTTTGTACAGGGGGTTCAAGGTGTCTAGGGGGTGACTGGGGGGCTTTCCAGTGGTGGGGGCTATCTAGGGGGTACGACGTGTCTAGGGTTGGCAGGGTGTCTAGGGGGTGGTGGGGTAGTCCAATGGGGGTATGGGGTGTCCAAGGGTAGTAGGTATTTCCAAGGGGTAGGGTTTGTTCAGGGGGTGGGTAGGATTTCCATGTGGGTGGGGGTTGTCCATCGGGGGAGGGGCTATCCAGGGGGTGGGCGTGCTTAAGATGAGGGTGGTGTGGCTGTATAGGGTGGGTAAGGGGTGTCCAATGGGTGGGGGAGCTGTCCCAGGGGAGGGGTGAATGAGTCACATCAAATCATCAATTCAAGTATTATTGGTTATATATAATAAAATAAAGATAATGCGACCTATCTTATCAGGCATAATCAAGAAAAAATCAATAAACATCAAAGGTCAGTAATTTCAGTAAAAATGTAACAGATCAATTTGTCCCTCATCACCATCACTACTATCATTGTCATCATCAGCCTCACCCACATTCTCGTCTTCATCCCCATCATCATCCCCTCGCTCCTCAACACCCTCCTCCTTGCCCTCGTACTCAGCCTCACCCTCCTCATCTCCCTCTTCCTCCTCCACACCCCTCCTCCTCCTCGGCCACCACCTCACCCTCCCCCTTTGCCTCGGCCACCTCCTCGCCATTATCTTGACCAGCACTAGAACTACCACCTGGTGACCCATATATAGAACTCAACGATGAAATATATTCATCACAAGCTATGCTGGCCTCTAGTGGAAGTGTTGGACGTAAAACTTCATTCAGTTTCATGAATGTAGTGTCTTCCCTAGGAGACTATTCTGCCATCTCTGTTGACCTTTTTTCATCCTATTATGCTTCTTCCATAACCTGTTGGAACTTGGTGGAACTACAACCCACGCCTGAGGAGGGCCAATACCACTTCAGAACTATATTCTTCCCATGTTGGCAGCATACTCTACCAGGGTTCTAATCTCCCAACACCTAATGTAAGTGATCATTTGGCCCAAAATTGTCCGGTTCTTGATAATCAAGGACCTCTAATGCATACTGTTAAAAATACAAATAGATTATTAAGTTAAAAAATAGAGATTAGAAATTTAAAATCTACAATGTAAAACATACAATCTGTTGCTGAGTCGGTACATTAACCACATTTCCATATTTCTTCCTTCTACTTGAGGAAAAAACAGTTTTGCTTGAGCCACACATCCTTCAATATTCAATTTATTCCTATATAATGACAATGAATTTAAGAAACCCTAATTCCAAATACATTACTAATAATTAATTTCATAACTAAAATTATATAACTTTAACAATCGAATAAATTTTGGAGGAATCAATAGAAAGTGCAATTAGTAATGAAAAATTTATAAACCGTCATACCTGTTTCCTCTCATGATCTGGCATCATAGTACGTCCTAATGTTGGAGGTATTGTTTAGAATCAATTTTTTTTATTTCTTATGGATAATTCCTAAATAAAATTCAATAATTGGTATTAAAGAAAAACATTAATATTTTCATTTAAATACCTCCAATGTGATTTATACATCAAAAGGGTTTGTTGTCCAATGAGTAATCATCTTTTAATACTATTCTAAAAAATAACAATCCATGATAGGGACCACCTCTAACTCTGTTCCCATTCTATAATTCCATCCAATATACAATTTGTGCTTGTAATCTCTCCAAATCCCACCTAATTCATTTACACATGCTAGTGGTTCACCCTCACCATCGGGGAAATTAATCCAAAGGTGACAAGAAAATATGAATTCATATAAATACAAAAAATAATATATTCCATTAAATAAAACAGATTTTTTACCCATATCTTGGCCCAAGCTTTATCCTTGACTTCATTTGGAAACTGTATCCATGAGATTAGGCTGACATGATTGATGTCAAAGTATTTGGAAAGCATCGCCAACAAAAACTCTGACAATGCTACCCTGATTTTTCAATAATTTGACTATCTTATTTGTAGTCCACCATTTACTATTTATGGAAGTTCCACACCACACGCATGTGTGTACTCCCCTGCCCCGCATCCTATCAGTAGATGTATCTGTTATGAACAAAAAACTAATATTTTATCAAAACATGTTATAATTAAAATAAACAATGGTGTAATTTTTTTAGGGTTGTATAAGTATACCTATAGCAGTCTGATCAATCGGTGCTGCTGGATCTACATAAACTGAAGGAACAACCCGTACAGATGGAGTGGGTCCCAATGTATGCTCCCCAAGGATAGACTCTGGTAGAGCAGGAGTTGAAGAAGATGGAATATAAATGCCTGAAGAGATGTAATTACATGTAAAATAAGATGACATGGATTTCTAGCCGAATGCTGGATGGGGAGTGGGAATCATCATCAGATATGGTAAAAAATGGTGAGGAGGATCAGATGTAAAGGATGGTGGAAACATGTGAGGCCTAAATATCTTGAGTGTCCCTACGACACACTAGGATCATAATGTGGGGTTGGATGGTGTGTTAGTGGGAAGGGAATGGCCTAATCAAGTAAGCTGACCACACCATCTAGCTCTCGTACCCCACTCCCCCCCCCTCGTTCGAACACCCTGAGTACTAGGACCTCTACAATGCTTCTCATAAAATAATTATCTCTTAATAGATGGATCTTAAAAAAAATTTGAAAACAAAATTAATCACATGAAATTATATTATATATATATATATATGAAATAAAATACTCACTACATGCACTAGGAGTGGAATCCTTATCTCAGTCATGCGACGATTGTTGTCCATCATCTATTTTGTCATGTCTCTTCAATTGGTTGTATTTCATGCATTTGAAAACAAATTTGAACTAATTAGAAAATGATAACTAATGTTTATCCCAAAAAATAAAATAAATGAGCTTGAATAGATATATTATGAAGTTAGTAAGTCATACAATATGTAATAAATAAATTTAATTTTTAGTAGGTTAGTTATTTACTATGTGTCATCAGTCTATTAAAATCATGGAACATTGATTCTACCAAATTTATTATGGGTAAAGCAGTTATCAAAATTAATGAAAATTTTTATTTCTTTAGCCCATGTAGATAACACTAGTTTCTATACATGTTTTTCAGAAGAATACAAACCACTAAGATCATTTCATGTAAAATGTTAAAGGGAGGTCTTAGAGTTATACTAGTTTTATAAAAAATATAGTTGAAGAACTGAAATGTTCACCATGTTAGAAATGTTGGTTTCATTGCATTGAATATAGTTCAATTCCATATTAAAAAATGAAATTCAAATAAAATTATAACTAATAAATATTGAAAATTCACATAACTGTCAAGTCAGATACATCATATTTGTAATCAAAATTAAATAAATTTGAATAGTACCAACCTTAACAACTTAAGTCAAGGTAATCCAAATGAATTGGAGAACATTAATGAATGATTTTATATATTTCCCACCACAACTTCAGGTTCAAAATCATCTCTAGAAATTGGGCTATCAAAGTCATCAAAATTAATAAATAGATCATTTCCAATCGATGTGGGCATAGTGTTTCAATTTCATCATCAACATCGTCAAGAATATTTCATGGATTTATATTAATAATGACACCAAATTCAGGTTGAAGATGGTTTTTTTATAAAAACATCATTCACGATTGATTCTAATGCATATGGTTCATCAGTAGCAAGAGTGTGAGTCATATCAATTCCTCGAAATCCACAATCATTAATAAATGTACCATGCATCATCATTTAATCAAACCACTAGCATTTCATCATCGTGACTCGTCCATGTGAATAATAATCCATTATTATAATTTTTTCAATGACTCCATAATAACCTATATTTTAAATCACGGTCTACTATCTGATGCACTAGAATAATAGTCTATTATGGTAGTAAACATAACACCATCCTATTGTGTTCTCATATTCTTTTCTCGTTCAGTGATAATATATCTGTACCCATTGATAAAAATTGATTAATAGTTAAGAACCACAGTATTATGACCAAAAGGAAAATCTGTTATTTCCTTAGAGATAGAGTCCATAGGAAAACTCAATACCTGAAATATAAATTAATATTAAACATAATTAAATATTTTTTTAATTATTTTAAATAGTAATATTATTACCTTCAATTTTAACCCAGCAGAAAACTATTTTCTAGGAAAAGTCTGCCTACTTCTCAAATATAGAGAACCATGCTTTCTATTTATCATAAATTTACGTTCCATGTAGATAAAAATATGACTATTTTAACAGATATATATATATATATATATATACGAGATATACATATTCAATTTACTTACAAGTTGTAGTCATAGAACAAATCACAGTTGGATAAAGTTGTGTAATGTGCCATCTCATGCTCTTCAAGAATTAATATCATCAATATATATGATTCTGGAATTCCTCTTGTTGGAGGAAGTGATAGAAAACTAGGTTCAATTTTCTCATACTATTCTTCTTCATTTGTCATTAATCTATTCATTATTGTAGTAATATCAGACAAATACATAGAGTATAAATCCATACATTATTGAGCCAAGTAATATTTCACAGTATAACCTTCCGGATGATTCCCGTTACGGACATAATACTTTAATGTGTAAATATTTCTTTCATTTGGATACATCCAACAAAAATAAATAGGTCCTCATAGAAGTATTTTAGTTGTAATATAGACCGTCAGATGCAGCATGCATGCAAAAAATTGTGGAGGAAATATTTTCTCTAACACACAGAAAATTAATGGGGCATTCGCCAATATTTTTTTCAAGAAATACTTGGAAAACTTCGTAGCACAAAGATCTCTAATCAAATGAAACAACCGAATAATACCCACCATTACATTACTAGAAAAAATATTACAAATTGTACTTGGAATCAACTTACCCAGAAGGATGTGTTTATCAAAAGTCTTAAAATATTATAGCTTCAACTCTCATCTTTTGACCTGTTTAGATATGTTTCTTGAATAGCCCTCAGTAACACTAATAGTCTCTATTACTTCTATGAATTTCTTTTTTTCTTTAGGTGTCATCAAATAATAAGCATATAGAAATTGCCTCTGATCATCACCCAATTTTAGTTAGTATTCCTCAAAATCATCAGAAACCCTCTTTTCCTTTCAGATTTAATTGTTCCTTGTCCTTGGACCTCGAATGTGTCACTTTAATCAATTATTACAGGTATAACATGGGTAACTCCAATGACTTCTTTTTTTGCACAACTAAGTTGAAAAATCTCAAACTTATTCTTAAAAAGTGGTGCAAAACCAAATCTGACTTAATAGATAAATACATTCAGAGTTTGGAGAAACATCTGTCTCTTATACAAAAAAATAAAAAAAAATTCAAATTTCTAACTGACCCCCAAAATGAAATCAACATTTCTAATAAATTAATCTCTTTTCTCAACTTTATAGATAACTTAAAGAAGAAAATTTTCAATTCTAAATGGCTCAAAGAAGGTGAAAGGAACACCAAATTTTACAACTCCCTTCAAAGAGCTAGGAAAGCAAGTAGGCCTCCCTCCTATTTAATGATTGATGGTAACCTCATTAATATGGAATAAGGGATTTCCAACCATGTTGTCTCCTATTTCACTGACATTTTCAATGGCCCCAATACCAAAAAATAAATTTTGCATAATATTATTCTGAACATGGTTACTTTTGAGGATAATTTTTTACATAACGGTATCCCTCTTGATTCTAAAATTAAAGAAAATGTTTTTGGACTTAATCCAGACAGTGCCCTTGGACCTGATGTCTTTAATAGCTGATTTTACCAAAAACACTGGGATGTAATTCAAAATTATGTTTGTAACTTAGTCAGAACACTCTTTGGAAAAGGGGTTATTCCTCAGGGTCTAAATTCTCAATTTCTCAATCTTATTCCCAAAATTGAGAATGATGATGATATTCATCTTTTCTGACCCATCACCCTCTTAAACTCTCTTTTTAAAAGTATTACTAAGATCATTGCCAATAGACTCTCTGTTATTAGCAACAGAATTGTTTCCTAGAACTAGTTCAGCTTCATTAATGGTAGGTCAATGCAGGATTGCATTTGTCTTGCATCAGAATCCACTAATTTATAGAATATAAACACAGTAGGTGGAAATGTTTCTCTAAAACTAGATATTACTAAAACCTTTAACACGATTGACTGGGAATTTATTTTTATGGTTCTTTCTAGTTTCGGTTTCAATGAAACTTTTGTAAATAGAATCAAAACCATTTTCAATTCTGGCAATGTCTTCATTCTTATCAATGGCTCTCATAGAGGTTACTTTAAATGCCCCAATGGTGTCCTACTAGGAGACCCTCTCTATGCCATCATTTTTTCTATTTCGGAAGACTATCTTAGCAGATTTATCACCTTCATTGTTGATCAAGGAAAAATAAAACCAATTCATGCCTCTTGTAATTTACAAGCCCCTTCCCATCTTCTTTATGCTGATGATATCATTTTATTCCTATAGGGGGAAAATGAAATATCTATAACATTAAATCCATCATCTCTCACTATAAAGAGGTTCCTATTCATCTTGTTAACTGGCATAAATCCATTAACTATTTTGGTAAAAATTTCCCGCTTAATAGGAAAACTCATTTCACCGATGTTTTAGGGGTTAAGGAAGGTTCATTTCCCTTCACTTACCATGGTGTCCCCATCTTCTGGGGCCGACCCAAATCATCTTATTTCTAGCACGTAGTGGATCAAATTCATAGGCTACTTTCATCCTCGAATATAAAATCCCTTTCAATGGCAGGAAGGGTTTGCATTGTAAAATAAATAATTTTTTCTATATTGTTTTATTCCGTGATGGTATACAAGTGGTCAGTGGGTCTTATTAAACGATTAAATACTACTATAGGGATCTTTATCCAAAGCAGAATCACTCTGGAGTGAAAAATGGTCACAGTTTCCTAGACCACTTTTTATAAGACTATTGAAGAAGGTGGTATAGGAATTAAAAATATTAAAACCTTTAATGAGGCTTTATAGGCTAAATTTATGTGATCCCTCGTTAATAATGACTCTGATTCCATGAAATTTCATAGAACACGTTTTCTAGATAAGCTTAAATCAAGTAATTTTCACTACATGTCTTCCTCTATCTGGCCCTCAATTAAATCTTCTTATTATTCTATCATCAAAAATTCTAGACAGATTGTTAGTAAAGAATCCACTTTAAATTTTTGGTTTGATAACTGGACTGGTTCCCCTATTATATCAATGATTCCTTCTTCTTTTTCTATTGATCCCACTAACGACTCCATCAGGGACATGATCAATTCTTCGGGTGCTCATCTTTTATATTCTATTAAGGAGATTGTCGAAAATTATTAATTAACTTCCAATTATGACTTTATGGTTTGGGAACCAGCTAAAAATGGCTTGTTGGACTCCAACAAATATTATAAGCCTCATCTCTCTAACGTTGATGATATTATTAGCTGGATCTCCAATTTCAATAAGGCTTGGATAAAACCTTCTTGTCTTACCCACATTTAGATAATTGCTCACCAAAAAGTTCCTACTGATGGTTGTCCTCAGTCTTATGGTTTTAATCATTGCTCTAAATTAAATTGTGAAACCAACATCCAAAGGAAATAAACAACCTATTTTTATCTTGTGAGACTGCAACTGATCATTGGCACTACATTGTTGAACTCATTGAGTGCAGATGGCTTTTGGAAAACTTTATTTTCTCACAGTTGAAAAGGACGATTGAACTTCTGAGGTCACCAAAAATTAGAAACCTTTTTCTCACTACCGTTGCAGAGCTTCTGCATATCCTCTGGTGTGGTATAAATGATTTCATTTTCAACAATATCTCTTTTAAACTAAATGCAGGTAAAATGAGGATACTTCTTGCCATCAAATAGGCTGTCATGATCCAAAAAGGCCATTGTGACAATTCTGTCATTGATTTTGAAACCCTCCCCCGGATTGGAGTAACTGGAATATATCCAAAAAAAAAATACACTATTGAAGTCTTCTTGCAGGATCCTTCTCCTGGATGGATTAAATTCATCTTTGATGGAGCCTCCAAAGGAAACCCAGTACCTTCGGGATGTAGAGTTGTTTTCAGAGACCATCTTGATCAGATTCTCAGATGTTTCTATGGAAGTTGTATCATTGCTTCTGCTCTAGAGTCCGAAATGTTGGGTATCATTCATGGAATAAATTTTTCATGACTTTTCATCTGGGGATACATCTAGATCGTGAGCGACTCTTCTACCATTGTTCAAGCCATGTAGAAGGGATGCAACTCACCATGCATGGACTCTCACCCCCCGATGGATTAACTGCCTCAACTCGCTCAACAGTCTCAACTTCATCACTACACACACCTTCCGTGAATCAAACAAGATCGCCAATGATCTCACCAACATGGGAGTATCTCATGATATCACTTGGAGGAATGATATCCCACCAAATTTTATTCCTTTTTTAATTAGATATTCTAGAAAATTTCCCTCATTTTGACTCGTGTAACTTATATACTCCTTTTGTTTGAAAAAATTTCAGGGTTCTAGGCATTTATCCAGAACTCATCCCCCCCAAAAAACTGATACGCACAGGATTCAATTTTGGTATGATGCCCCAATACACCAAGTCACGTCGAGACAGTAAATCATATTTTGTCTATGACTTAACATTTAGAAGAATAAAAAGCAACATTTCACATATATTTTTTTGAATTTGAATTACGTCTACGAAATGGAGCAACAAATTGGTTAACCAATAAGGAAAATAAAAGAAGATACTTCTCTTCTTCTTATTGAAAAAGGTTTCAGGGGAAAATTATTTCTCTTTCCAAATCTCATTTGACCCTTTCCAATTGAAAAATTGTAATATTTCTATTCATTAAGCATATCAGTTCCTAACATACGCTGAACTGGATCATCGGTCCCCATGGTATTTTTAAATATATGACAATTTTTTCTATATGAATGGTCCATTGGAAGGAATCGTCAATGTCCCATAAAGCTGAAACTACAATGACGTTTCAGTCGTATGGATCATGTATTCTTCATTGAAACTGGACATGATTGTTTTCCATTCGTCCTACATCCATACATCATTGCATAAGTAGGAAAATCATTGATCATCCACATAAGCACAGCACAAATATGAAATATGTCTTTCGAACATTCATCGTAAGTGCGCACACCCACATCCTAGAGTAGTTTCAAATATTTTATTAAATATTTCATGTATATGTCTATATAATTTTTGGAATCAGAAGGGCTATATATCAGTATTCTCATGAAAGTGAAAAGTTTTTTCATACACAACCATGCGTGATGATTATAAAGGTGTATAAAAACTGTCCATGGGATGTGCGACGTAAGAATCTACCCAAATAGATTAGAACCGTCACCTAAAAGATCAAACCTCACATTACGCCTGTCAACAACAAAATCAGGATATTGAGCGTCAAATATCTACTATGAAAATCCATCTACAGGGTGAATCAACTCATCATTTGACTTCTTTATCTCGATTACATGCCATTGCATTTTTTTTGATATTTCATCAGACATAAAATGATTCTGTAGTCTATGGATCAATGGAAAGTGCCACATTACATTATGTGGCATAAGGGATGGTGTTCCATCTTCTTTTGGGTTCCAGCGAGATGTGTCTCATTTCATACAATCATTTCGTTTAACAGTTTCCTACCAGAATAAACTGAAATCTTTTGGGAAAGTATGAATTTAGTTCCTTGAAAATCCATGTTCCTCAACTCACTTCTGTGTCATATAGTGGATTGAGGGAATATCTGCATCATCTATAAGTAAGTCCTTAAAAGGTAAGAATGTAATTAATGGTCATATTAGAAATCCTATACTTAGTTTTCCCATGAACTAATTGGATTAAAAATTCCATCTTTTTTATTTTACCTCATTGTCGACATACTAGGGTCGTGGTGGAAGCATTCAATTTTTTCACCTTGACAATATCATCATTTTCATTAGACGCATCAAGTGTTCTCTCGTCGAAATAATCATGGGTTGGAATCCTTTTTTTCATGATGACGAATAAACAGAAACTAACCATATAGAAAATTCTCCAATCTAGTCCTCTCATTTGGATCATCACCAATTTGATATTTCATTTTCTCCCAATTGTGATACCACACATAGAAGTTTTCTTGAAAACCATATAAGGTTACATGGTAGCTGACTTCTTCACAGCTCAACCAAGGTCTTCAAACACAATTGTAACAAGGGAAGTGTATGTGACCACTATCTGAAGCATTGTGAAATGAAAAATATAAAAATATCTCCAATTGTTTTTTAAAATCTCTTCAAATATGATCAGTTTCATATATCCAACTTTTATCCATTCTATAAAAAAATTATTATAGGTCATTTCATTAAAAGAAATTCAATAAGATTAAAGTTCCATCGAAAATATATTTATGTAAATGAAAATTTTTCACTTTATATGAAACCATAACTGACACACTACTCTATATGAGAATCATAATATAAAAGACAAAAAAATACTATATTTTTTTTAAAAAATATCATTGAAGAACTATACATGAGTGTAAAAGATCATGTACACTTGTGGAGAAGAATTATTCAGGATTTGAGTAAATTTTAGTTTGAATAAATTTTATATTTTGTAGATTATTTGATTGATCACATACACTGCCCAACGGGGTGGGGTGTTAAGGGGGTACGAGGTGTCCAGGGGGGTGGAGGGGCTATCTAGGTGGGGTTGGGGGTGTCTAGCATCTTGGGGATGTCCAGGGGGTCGAGCTATCCAGGTGGGCGGGCTGTCTATGGGGGTGGGGGGTTGTCTAGGGGGTACGGGTTGTCCAGGGGGTGGGATGTCCATGGGGGTGGCGGGGTGTCTAGGGGGTCGGGGGTGTCCAGGTGGGTGGGGTGTATTTCTAGGGGTCTGGGTTTTCTTGGGGGTACACAGTGTCAAGGGGTGGGTGGGGTGTCCAAAGGGTGGTCGAGGCTGTCCAGGGGGTACGAGGTGTCTAGGGGGTGGGAATGCTGTCCACTGGGTTGGTGGGGTAGTCCAAGGGGTTAGGAGTGTCCAAGGGGTGGACTGGATGTCCACAGGGATGGGCGGGATGTCCATAGGGGTGGCGGGGCGGTCTAGTGGGGTTGAAGTGTCCAGGGGGTGGGGGTCCTATCCTGGGGTGGGGTTTTCTGGGGTGATGGGGGTGTCCGAGGGTGTCCGAGGGGTGGTGGGCAGGTGTCTATGTAACACCCCAAGCTTTCACGATACACTTCTCTTTCAATAATGCAATATCTTGGATTGTACGCAAGTTCGATATTCTAACACACCGCAACCAATCAAAGTAGCCGTTATGAATAGTAATACGCACTTTTTAAATTTATAGAAATTTTATATTTAAAAATGGACTTCATTTTTGTATTCGTAATATCGAAATTATCCTAAGTTGATTATTTTTTATTTTCTGAGAACTTCCAATTTGCTTTGAATAGTGAAAATTACTTAAAAACAACTTTTTTAATCAAAATAATTAATAGTGATAAATTATAATATTTAGTGGTTTTAATGTATAATTAAAATATTTTTTTACCATTTTATCCAATGGTGGTCATTAGAATTAATTTCACTTTGAAATTGGACATAAACAATTGTCAATCTTTTGATATATATTGTTTCTTAAAAACATGCTATTTGTCGTAACAGCGGGAATTAATTGTGAAATTAATTAATGCAACTTATATGTTTGGAATTTTTAAAAATAGACATCATTTTTGAATTCGGAATATCAATTATATCTTAGGGTGAAATTTTGGCATTATTCTGAAAAACATCAATTTTTGATGAATAGTGAAACTACTAAGTGGTAGTTAAAAAACTGATTATTCATTTAAATGAAACATTACAACTTCTGTGATTTGATTTTCAAAAATCCGACATACATGGTTTTCATTAGAAAGTAAAATGTGGTTC
Organism: Viscum album; assembly: GCA_963277665.1. Taxonomy (NCBI): domain Eukaryota; kingdom Viridiplantae; phylum Streptophyta; class Magnoliopsida; order Santalales; family Viscaceae; genus Viscum; species Viscum album. The sequence goes on from CAUJRU010000226.1 coordinate 13,730, forward strand.
AATGGAATTAAAATAATTTTTTGGTGAATAGTAACTTTTAAGTTTAATTAATCGCGATTAAAGGTAATTACTGATATTTAAGGTAAAATTGATATTATAAAAATATTAAAATACCTTTACACTTGTCTTACCACTATTGGATGAGTCATGGACGACCAAGAAAATCCATGGTTCAACTTGGGGACCCCATGGAGCCACTTTGGTAGGAAAATGACATTAGAAACGTTTTATTTAATGTTAAAATAAAAATGTCACAAACATGAGTTGTTTTACTAAAACAATTTTCAAATGGGGTTATACAAGTCATATTTTTTACTATAAGTTTTCATTCGAAAGCTAAAAATATTTCCTACATCATGATATTTTTTTTATAATTTTTGGACATTAAATAAATTAAATTATTTATGACACCATGATGATGCAGTGATTACCTCATTAATTAGCGATTTAAATAAGATGAAAATATAATGTAAAATATAAGACTTAAACTTGTCAAAAACCTATTGGATGAGTCGATTTCGAACCCTTATCACCTTATCCTCGAAATATATAAGTTTGAGACCTTTAGAATCCGAAAAAAAAACATTTCCTAATAAAGTAACATTTCAATCTTTCCAAGAGCGCCCCTTTTCTCCTCTTATAAAAGGCCCCCACCACTACCACCTTATTCACACCGTCAAATCCTTTTAGCTTTGCCAACCTCTGCCCAAATACTCTCTCAACTTCCCTCCCTTACTCTTAGAAGCCTCACTTTTGGCAGAAGTCTTCCCAAGGAAGCCTTTGGCTCAAATCAAAAAGAGTTACCCGATTTTAAGGTAATGTCTTCTCTAATGTTGTTTTGTTTTATTTTGCTTCTCCAACCCCTTAAAATCTTTTTATTCCTTTCTTTTATAAAGACACCAGTATCTACAATATAATAGGATGTTTTTATTATAAGTATTTGGTTTACACTTACACACACCTTTGTCTAATGGTTAAAGAACATACTATTTCTGTGGGTGGCGAAATACTGCCTCACGAAACGATGATTGTTCAATATTCTTTTAACACCTCTAATGGTGGACATTTTGATGACACTATTTTCATGGATGATATATATATTATGTTTATGTTTTCCTTATGCTTCTTTATTTCTGATTTATGGCATACTTTATGATTTTCATTATGGGTAAATGCGATAATTTCATTTTAGGAAGTGCAGACTACCGCCCCCTCAAAGTGATTTGAATCGTTAATGCCATATGTGGGATGTATAAATGATGGAGTAAATGGTATTATACATTATATTATACTGGAATTATATTATACCTTTATATAATTATAACTTCATTCCATTAAATATGAAATAGAAATGAAAGTAGCGTTCATGCGTACGTACGACTTACTGTCTCCATGAACGGTGCATTTCATTTCTTACCTCTAAACGTTATGGAATATTATAAATGCACGTATATACTGGATATATATGAGATATATGATATCAATATCATGAATATTATTCTGGATATAATGGATATATCACCACATGAACAACTTGTAATTATAAGAAGTTTATTTTTGACTCAAGTACCAAAGATCGACAAAACGACCGTTATTAACTTAAATAATTACATAATGTTCATAACAAGGTAATAAGTGATATAAAAGGAATAATGAACTTGAAAAATTTTCTTAAGAAGGTATAGATTAACTCTAGTTTATTATTCAGGAGATCATAGAATGGTCGAGCGAATCTGGACACGAGGTAAGGGAACTTCTTAACCCAATTTCTATTCTTTGGGTTAATCTCCTACTTTCAAATTATTTTAATGATATTATTATGCCCTATCTTGTATTTTTACTTTCTTTATGTGTACTTATATTGAATACACGTAATAGATCTATTTTATAAAAAAATGATCTTTTAAGGGACTTCGTCTCAATCTCCTTTCATTGAGGCATATTTGGTTTTATACACAACTATCCTTTATACAGTGTATAAACCCCTTTGAATTTTACTTTAATTCCAAAGGAATCTTTTTATACGAAGCATTTTTACTAAAAGACAAAAGGAATGTTATTTCTTATGTAAGCGGCGACAATGAATTCTCTGCCACCGTGACTATTATTTGAGTTTCAGCTTCCTCAATAAGCCATAAATTTTTTTAAATGACAAACAAATACAAATTTTTAATTTTCCTTTATTTTGTTATTGAAAATGGTTTTGAAAGTGTTTTTATTATATAAATGTGTTGTATTGATATCTTGTGATTGAAATGTGGAAATGTTATGTTTCTTTTATGCATGTTTTATGTGATACGATTATGTTATGGTTTATGATATGTTTAAACCTATTCATATGAGGAATTCATTGGACTTAATAAGTGACGGGTGGAGCCCGCTATAGCTCCTCGATGCATAGGTAGGTCTCATGAGACAAACTAGTGTCTTGGCACGAGGCCCTGAAAAAATCTTATTTTTGGTATTGGCAGGAGGCCTTGGCTACATGGTTATGATAGTCTGGCATTATGCATTCCATCATTATGAAAGTGGTTATTGATATTGCATGTGATTATTCGACTAGTAGAATATCCATGTGAGTAAGTAAATGCAATTATTTAATTTTATTTTTGCCATATTATGTTGAAGTTAATGTTTAAAAAGGATTTTATTTTAGTTATACATTGCCTTAAATGTTAATGTTAATTTACGAAAGCTTCTGCAATATTGTTATCCTTACTGAGCATCTGAGCTCACCCCTTTCAATGTTTTAATATTTTCCAGGATGTGAAGATTTATTTTATGAATGACCTGCAGGGATAGTCAGAAGAGGATACGAGTGTGGACTATGGAGACTTTGTTATTGTAGTTTTTCACTTTATTATGTAATGTAACATTTATGAATGTATCTAGTGTTTCCAAGGCTACTAAACTAATCGGTCTTTTGAGACTTTATCTTTTGTGATCATGCCAATGTTACGCAATAATGCACCCACTCTGGGTAGCTAGGTTCAGGGCATTACAGTTGGTATCAGAGGCATTTTAGTACTAACCTTGGACACTAGATTTAGATAAACTCTGATTAGAGCACATAGCCCAAATATAGACTTTGAGGATTAGTATAGAAGAACTTCCTTGAATATTGTTGTTGTAGCGATTTTGTGAGTTTTCTGAGAAATACATCCCTGTCTCGATACGAGCAGGTAGAGGCAGCTCTGGCACCGATGTACCTAGGGGTAAAACCTGAAAACACCGCTTTGAGCTAGACTCAAATGGGAACTGGTGCACGACAACTGGCCTTGCTGCACTCTTGGTTACGACACTCCCGGGGGATATGCTTAGGATAATTCTCATTTTCTATACAAACCACTATGAAGGGTTATGAGTATATACTTTCTCAAAGAAAACATTTTTATGGATTATATCCATAAATAGTTCAATTTATGTTATGTATTTTACAATTATGGAATTATGTATTTTCATTCATAAACTAATCTTGTTTATGCCATTTTTTAGAAATGGCGCCTAGTGGAAGGAATGGAAACCATATCAATGCACGCACTCCGTGTAGGGATTTCCCTCCTTCTCAAGATATTTATTGTGGATCTGGAGATACAACTGGTGTTGATCAACTTATTACCATACTGGGACAACTCAATCAGGTTATGAATAATAACCTTACTCATATGGAGCACCCTGATCCGCAGCGTGGAGGATCAATGTTAGACCGCTTAATGAGGCAACAACCACCATCATTTAATGGGGGTACAAATCCATTAGTAGCTGAGAAATGGATAAACTCCTTAGAAATAATATTCCATGCCTTGGGGAGTAGTGAAAGGGAGAAGGTTGTCATGGCAGTCTACCGCCTCACTAGAGATTCCGATCAATGGTGGTCGCTGATTCAAAACAAAAAGAAAGATGATGAATTATCAAATATCGAATGGAGAGAGTTCAAAGATCTTTTCTTAGAAAAATACTTTCCATATGACCATCGAGCGGATATGGAAAGGCAATTTCTGAGTCTAAGGCAGACGGAGGATGATAATGTCGCAATGTATGAGGCTAACTTTACAAGGATAGCGAGGCATGCATCAGATTATATACGTAACCCAAGAAGTAATATTGATCATTTCTTTGATGGGTTAAAACTTTTTCTCCGTCGACCCTTTGTCTCACAATGCTTCTCATCATACGAAGATATTCTCTCATGTACTATCAAGACAGAAAAGAAATTCTCTAAATCTTATGACAATAAAGTAATGTAAGAGAAGAAGAGAATGGTGGAACAAGAGACAGATAAAGGGAAAAAGGGAAAGAAGGATTTTTCATTATGCGATAATTGTGGGAAGAATCACCATGGTACTTGCCTAAAAGGAATGGGAGTTTGTAATAAATGCATGGAAAAAGGTCACCAGGCGCGTGATTGCAAAGTAAAGAAAGAGGCTATTAATGTTGAATGCTATAATTTTAGGGAAATGGGGCATTATTCAAATGAATGTCCTAAGCGTCAGGGAAACTTACCTTAGAAAAGACCAAGGGATCAAGGACAATCTTATGTTGTTACTACAGATGAAGTGGAATAATTAATGTATTGGTGCTTTTGGACTCAAGGATTATATTCTGGTTATAAAAATAATTTGATATATATAAGGATTGTACTGCAGTACTTGTTGTTATCATTAAGGTTTTAATATTATGAAGGAAATCATATTTTTAGTATGTGAAAATAAGAGAAACTTTACTTTGTTTAGGGAATCTAGTGTTACAATTGATTTTGGAATTTAAGGACCCTTTAGAGAATGTCTGGACAGAGGTATTTTGGAAAACTATATAGGTTGGAATGGATTAAGTTGAACCATGGATAGTATTATTTAAGGTTAAAAAATTTCTGAAAATTATTTTTGGAATACTATATTTTTAGGAAAAGGACAACCTGTTGGGTGGGGCATAACCCATCACGTCGGACTAAGCTGCAGGAATCGAACCCACAACCATAGTGCGACAGGCCTTTATTACCTACCACTATCCTACAGGAAGTCCCTGGTTATTACAAAATAGTTTTCCCGATCTAAATGGTATGTGTTAATATTTTGAACTTTGTACGATTAGGATAAATATAATATTTTTGAAATCTATTACCTTTTGGAGTGAAAGATGGGTTCGTGGTAAAAATTATTAAAGAATGAAAGCCTACATGAAAAGTAAGTATATTTCCTTATGTTCTTAGTAAATCTCTTAAATAAATTCATCAACTTTATGAAAGGTAACTTAAAACAAAAATGTTGTCGGTTAACTTTTCCAACTGGGGATTCAATGACCGTTTAACCAATCACAAGTTTGTGATTTTCTTATGGTTAACTTTCTCCTAATCCAGTTTTCTATAACTCTCCATCAGACCTTGATGGTTTGTTTCTCTTCCATATCCATATTTTCATAGAATCCTAGTATGGGCTATCTCTGGTGACCTTTGTACTTATTTTTCTTTCTTTTAATGTTATATTCTTATTAAACTGATTTCCGATGTGGGTTTTCCACAAAGGTATTTTCTATTTTCAACCATTTATTTTCGAAGTACATTTTCAAATTGCGAGGACGCAATTTATTGAAGGAGGGGAGAATGTAACACCCCAAGCTTTCACGATACACTTCTCTTTCAGTAATGCAATAGCTTGCATTGTACGCAAGTTCGAGATTCTAACACACCGCGACCAATCAAAGTAGTCGTTATGAATAGTAATACGCAATTTTTAAAATTATAGAAATTTAATATTTCAAAATGGACATCATATTTGTATTTGTAATATCGAAATTATCCTAAGTTGAATTTTTTGTAATTTTCTGAGAACTTCCAATTTGCTTTGAATAGTGAAAATTACTTAAAAACAACTTTTTTAATCAAAAAAATTAATAGTGATAAATTATACTATTTAGTGGTTTTAATGTATAATTAGAAAATATTTTTACCATTTTATCCAATGGTGGTCATTAGAATTAATTTCACTTTGAAATTGGACATAAACAATTGTCAATCTTTTGATATATATTGTTTCTTAAAAACACGCTATTTGTTATGACAGCGGGAATTAATTATGAAATTAATTAATGAAACTTATATGTTTGTAATTTTTTAAAATATATATCATTTTTGAATTCAGAATATCAATTATAGCTTAGGGTGAAATTTTGGCATTGTTCTGAAAAACTTCAATTTTTAATGAATAGTGAAACCACTAAGTGGTAGTTAAAAACCTGATTATTCATTTAAATGAAACATTACAACTTCTGTGATTTGATTTTAAAAAATCCGACATACATGGTTTTTATTAGGAAGTAAAATGTGGTTCAATGGGATTAAAATAATTTTTTGGTGCATAGTAACTTTTATGTTTAATTAATCACAATTAAAGGTAATTAGTGAAAGTTAAGGTAAAAATGATATTATAAAAATATTAAAATATCTTTAAAAATGTCCTACCACTATTGGATGAGTCATGGCCGACCATGAAAATCCATGGGTAAACTTGGGGAACCCATGGAGCCAGTTTGGTAGGAAAATGACAATAAAAACGTTTTATTTAATGTTAAAATAAAAATGTCACAAACATGAGTTGTTTTAATAAAACAATTTTTAAATGGGGTTATACAAGTTATATTTTTGACTATAAATATTCATTAAAAATCTAAAAATATTTCCTACATCATGATAGTTTTTTTATATTTTTTAGACATTAAATAAATTAAATTATTTATGCCACCATGATGATGCAGCGATTACCTCATTAATTAGCGATTTAAATAAAATGAAAAGATAATGTAAAATCTAAGACATAAACTTGTAAAAAACCTATTGGATGAGTATATAGAGAACCATTATCACCGTATCCTCGAAATATATATGTTTGGGACCTTTAGAATCCAAAAAAAACATTTCATAATAAAGTAACATTTCAATCCTTCCAAGAGTGCCCCTTTTCTCCTCTTATAAAAGGCCCCCACCACTACCAACTTATTCACACCTTCCAAGCCTTTTGGATCGGAAAAACTCTACCCAAATACTCTCTCAACTTTCCTCCCTTACTCTTAGAAGCCTCACTTTGGGCAGAAGTCTTCTTAGGGAAGCCTTTGGCTCAAATCAAAAAGAGTTGCCCGATTTTAAGGTAATGTCTTCTCTAATGTTGTTTTGTTTTATTTTGCTTTTCCAACCCTTTAAACTCTTTTTATTCATTTATTTTATAAAAACCCTAGTATATAAATATACTAGGATGTTGTTATTATAAGGATTTTGTTTACACTTACACACACCTTCGTCTAATGGTTAAAGAACATACCGTTTCTGTGGGTGGCGAAATATTGCCACACGAAACGATGATTGTTCAATATTCACTTAACACCTCTAATGGTGGCCATTTTGATGACACTATTTTCATGTATGATATATATTATGGTTATGTTTTTCTTATGCTTCTTTATTTCTCATTTATGGCATACTTTATGATTTCCATTATGGGTAAATGCGATAATTTAATTTTAGGAAGTGCAGACTACCGCCCCCTCAAAGTGATTTGAATCGTTAATGCCATATGTGGGATGTATAAAATATTGAGTAAATGGTATTATAAATTATATTATACTGGAATTATATTATACCTTTATATAATTATAACTTCATTCCATTAAATATGCAATAGAAATGAAAGTAGCGTTCATGCATACGTACGGCTTACCGTCTCCATGAACGGTGCATTTCATTTATTACCTCTAAACGTTATGGAATATTATAATTACATGTATATACTGGATATATATGAGATATATGATATAAATATCATGAATATAATTTTGGATATAATGGATATATCACCACATGAATAACTTCTAATTATAAGAAGTTTATTTTTGACTCAAGTACCAAAGATCGGAAAAATGACCGTTATTAACTTAAATAATTACATAATGTTCATAACATGGTAATAAGTGATATAAAAGGAATAATTAACTTGAAAAAAGTTCCTAAGAAGGTAGAGATTAACTCTAGTTTATTATTCATGATATCAAAGAATGGTCGAGTGAATTCGGACACGAGGTAAGGGAACTTCTTAACCCAATTTCTATTCTTTGGGTTAATCTCCTACATTCAAATTATGTCATGATATTATTATGTCCTATCTCGTATTTGTACTTTCTTTATGTGTACTTATAGTGAATACACATAATAGATCTATTTTATAAAAAAATGATCTTTTTAAGGGACTTCGTCTCAATCTCCTTTCATTGAGGCATATTTGGTTTTATAAACAACTATCTTTATACAGTGTATAAACCCCTTTGACTTTTACTTTCATTCAAAATGAATCTTTTTATACGAAGCATTTTTACTAAATGACAAAAGGAATGTTTTTTCTTACGTATGCGGTGACAACGAATTCTCTGCCGCCGTGACTATTATTTGAGTTTCGACTTCATCTATAAGCCATAACTTTTTTTAAATGACATACAAATACAAAGTTTTAATTTTCCTTTATTTTGGTATTGAAAATGGTTTTGAAAGTGTTTTTATTATATCAATATGTTGTATTGATATCTTGTGATTGAAATGTGGAAATGTTATGTTTCCTTTATGCATGTTTTATGTGATACGATTATGTTATGGTTTATGATATGTTTAAAACTATTCATATGAGGAATGAATTGGACTTAATAAATGATGGGTGGAGCCCGCTATAGCTCCTCGATGCATCAAATGGTCTCACGAGACAAACTAGTGTCTTGGAACGAGGCCTTGACAAAATCTTATTTGTGGTCTTGGCACGAGGCCTTGGCTATGTGGTTATGATAGTCTGACATTATGCATTCCATCATTATGAAAGTGGTTATTGATATTGCTTGTGATTATTTGACTAGTAGAATATCCATGTGAGTAAGTAAATGGCATTATTTAATTTCATTTTTGCCATATTATGCTTATGTTAAAGTTTAAAATGGCTTTTGTTTTAGTTATACACTGCCTTAAATGTTAATGTTTATTTACGAAAGCTTACACAATATTGTTATCCTTACTGAGCATCTGAGCTCACCCCTTTCAATGTTTTAATATTTTCCAGGATGTGAAGAAGTATTTTATGAATGACCTGCAGGGATAGTCAGAAGAGGATACGAGTGTGGACTATGGAGACTTTGTTATTTTAGTTTTTCACTTTATGATTTAATGTAACATTTATGAATGTATCTAGTGTTTCCATAGCTACTAAACTAATCAGTCTTTCGAGACTTGATTTTTTGTGATCATGCCAATGTTACACAATAATTCACCGACTCTGGGTAGCTACGGTTGGGGCGTTACAGTCTAAGGGGGTATGGGGTTTCCGGTGGGGTGGGTGGGCTGTCCATGGGGGTGGAAAGGCTGTCCAGGTGGGTAGGGGTGTCTAGGGTGGTGGGGGGATTTCTAGGGGCGGGGGGCCTTCCAGGGGGTATGAGGTGTCCAGGGGGTGGGTGGGTTATATAGAAGGGTGGCAGGGATGTCCAGGGGGTACGTGGTGGGTGGGAGGGTGGCCAATAGGGGTGTCGGGGTTGTCCAGGGGGTACTGGGTGTCTAGGGTGGTGGGTGTACAATCCACGAGGGGTGGGTGGGATTTCCATTAGAGTGGAGGGGTGGTCCAGGGGGTGGGATGTCTAGGGGGTGGGGGGTTATCCAAGGGGGTAGGGGTGTCCAACCACAAACTAGGGTTATAAAATACAATCGCTGTCCAATTGTAGCGTGATTTTAAAACATATTATAGTTGAATTAGAAGACAGTTGGTGTAAACCATGAATATCATATATATAAATCACAACACACCCAATTTTAAACAGACCACTAAATATCATACGTGGATCTTATTTTATGAGACATGTTTTGATGGGACAGTACTCATAAGATTATGATCCTTGTTATATCCTTAACTGATATAGAGTTCTAAAAATGTTAAATTTGTATGAGATCAATATAGATTTTGATAATAACCTGAGAGAGATTTCATTGCAGATATAACTTCTTCTTGGAAGGGTAAGAGTGAGTGTTGGTATAGAACTTCAAGAAAAGTCTTAATGTGTGAATCTGACTATAAATTGGTTATATGTGATTCCTATTTTTTGTAGAGTATTTGAGAGGACAACCTACCCCTCCCTGTACAGCACCCCCCCCCCCCAAACATCCCACACCCCCTCCCCTGCCTGGATCGCCCAACCCCCACCACCCCTGGACAGCCACCCCCTCCCTGGGGGGGGGGGGGCACACCCCCTACTATGCAGCCCCCTCCCCCAACATCCCCATGGACACCCCCCAGCTGGACCACCCCCCCCCCCCCCCCCGCCCTCTTTGAACAACCCATACCCCCATCCGCCACCTGGATAGCCCACCCCAACCCCCCCCCCCCCCCCAGACATCCCACCCACTCCCTGGAGAGCCCACACCCCCTCCCTTGAAGCCAACCCACCCCCAGGACAGACCCCCCCCCCCCACCCTAGAGATCCCACCCCCCATGATAGCCCACATCCCCCTCCCCCACCTGGATACTCCACCCTGACCCCCTGGACATCCCACACAATCCTTTTGAAGCCCATACCCCCTCCCCAACACCCCTATATCCCCCATACCCCCTACATCGCCTACCCCTCGGACAACCCACACCCAACCTGGATAGCCCGTCACACATGGATAGCCCCCTACCCATCCTGAATCCCCCCTTTGGTAATTTTATTTAAAATCAATTTATTTATTAAGAGGGGAAAAACATCATGCATTAGCAATTTCATTCCAACCTACCCAATAAATTTATCAAAACATGAAAAATTAAATTTATCAAAACATTTCAAATTCACTTTATCAAAATATTACAAATTCAATTTATAATGCTCTATTTTTCACTTAGGAAATGTCATTGGGGAAAGGGGAAATCAACTAAATTTTAATTCCAATTTAAAAATTTGGCCAAGAACTTAGGAGGTGTGGTGGTGTCTAGGATGTGTGGTGGTGTCTAGGAGGTGTGGTGGTGTCCAGGGGGGTTGTCTAATGGGGTTGAGGTTGTCCCAGGTGGTGGAGGGTGTCCAGATGGTGGGGTGTCTATAGGGAGAGGTGTTGTCCATGGGGGTGGGGGTGTTTGGGGGGGGGGGGGGGGGTGGTCAAGGTGGGTGGGGGTTGTCCATGGTGGGTGACGAGAGTCCAGGGTGGGTGGGGTGGGTGTGTTGGGGTTGGGGATTTCTAGGGGGGTGTCTAGGGGGTGGGGGATGTCCAAGGGGGTTAAGGGGTGTCCAGGGAGGGTGGGGTGGGGGTGTCTAGGTGTTGGAGGGGAGGGGGCTATCTAAGGGGTGGGGGTGTCCAGGGGGTGGGGGTACATAGCGGTGGGGGCTATCCAATGGGGGTGTCCAAGGGGGTTGGGTATATCTAGGGGTGGGAGGTGACCCCATGGGTGGGGGTGTTCAAAATTCCAATCTTTCACCCAACAAATATCCAATTCATCATCAATATCAATACCCTTCCCATTATTCATTTAAAAAATTCTATAAATATAAAATCAAATTCCAATTTTCATCTAAACTATAGTCCATATAAACTACCATATCACCCCCAATAAACAAACCCTTTTCCATGTATGAAGTGTATAACAAAAGAAGAGAACATATCCTAGGGTTCGGTATTCCAAGAACTCTAATTTAGCCAAAATCAAAACAAAAAACAAAAAACAATAGAGGGAGAACATAAAAAAATAACGTAACACTTACTAATTTAAAGTGTATAAATAAAAAATTAATTAGTTGAAGATCGATATATGTCTAGAAGGAGTTTTGTGGCCAAGAAAACTTTAAGAGGAGTTTTGATTAGGGTCTGCAACTGGGCCGAATGGGAGCTATTCATTTGGGGGAAAACATTCCTAATGGTTTTTAAAAACCGTTGGCATATCTTATAGTAACTAATGATTTACTAATGGTTTTTTCAAACCATTGGGAAATCTTAACTATATTAACTCATTTCTAATGGTTAAAAAAACCGTTGGAAAATGTTTCCTTTTTAAGAGTATACCAATGGGTTCAAGAAACTGTTGGTATATATCTGTTGGGAAAACCTCAGTTTCTAGTAGTGTGAGTATTCAATCCACATGTGAGTATATAATTTTTTTAATTTTAGACATATTTTAGGGGTTTAAAATATTTTTTGGGATTTTAAATATTTTTTTTGGTATTAGTTTTGGATTCATGGAATTTCTTTGAGTTTCGATATGGTTTGTTAGAAAAAGACACCCTACGGAAAAAATGTTATATGATTTCATTATTTTTAAAACTATCATGTGGTTAGGGAATGATTTTAAATGGACATTTAATATTTTTTTTTCATTTATTAGTTATATAAGATGTATTAGTGATATCTTTCTAGTTCTTTTACATGCCCCATATAATCGCACATTGGGTAGACATGTAAATTTTATACATTATGGCACATATGAAGTGGATATGTTCTTATTCATTAATGGTGGTATGTATCCATGATTCTAAAAAAATGGAGGGTGTGAAGTTATTTTTTGGATTGCTAGATTTGGGATTTTTTTAGATACACTAAGGTTTTATTTGGGTGCTCCATTATTTATGTTCTAGTTCATTTTAAATTCAACCTTCCTTTTGGGTGGTATACACTCGTTTACTTTTTTTCTTGTTTTATCTATTTTATTGAATTAAAAAGGATTATAGTACATTGTATTGTGATTATTTTGTTCTATTTTGTACTCTTGGGTCTAATTATTTTGAATGACCAATATACAAGTACCTCAGGTTGAAATTTTGAAGGAATGTTCGCTTAAAGGAATAATTTTTATAATAAAAAACTATCCTCCAAAGAGTGTTTCTTATCCATTATTATTTACCTGCCTTTTGGGACCAAGGGGTTCACTTAATTATCTTTAACACAATAGGATGAATTAGATATGTCTGAGGGCTGATGGGATGAGATATGTTGTTAGAAATGGGAATAATTCATAGTTCCCTGACCATGAACTAACTTATGAAACCTAAAAAACAATTAAAAATATCCTAATTTCAAATTTAGTCCTCTCATACATCCTTATAAATCTAATATAGATATTATATACCAAAAATGATTCTTTAGAGTTTCTTGAAATTCATGGCCACATACATTCTTCACATTTACCATGTTCTATATGTTTGGTGTGAGAATAAAACATAGTGGATGACATCAACAGATAACTAAATATAAACAAATATGTATGTTCATGAATTCATAGTATTTCATCCATAGAAACAAATAAACACACTAATTACACAATTAATAATATATGGTATCTAATAATAAACCCTTATATTTGACCATTTCCTACTTCATCCAATTTTATAATATATAATGGAGTTTCCCATGTTTTTGTCACATCACCAAAGTAAGACTACAGAAAAAAAATGTCCCTTCTTAAGTGGGATAGAGTTTCTCAAGTGAGTCAAAAAGTGACCTCCCATGAACTAAGAAAATTTAGGCATTTTTATAGTCATGTAAATTATATGTCTTGGTTTAGGTACATCTTGTATGATGATTATTTCAAGTGTTGAATTAGATAACCTACATTGCTGATACATACTATATACATACATGCTTAGAAATTTCCCCATACCCCCTAGATCCATCCTCTTGGTAGGAGTGATACACACCTATCTATATCTATGTATTGACACATATATCGTATCACAACATCTGTACCCATTTAAATTCCTAGTAGTGGAAAATGAAAATCCTATCTTAATCCATTAGCTAACAATGTACTACATTTGATGAAACTTTATACAATCATATAACAATATTTCCTATTTAAAACTACCATATCACTCAAACTGGTCCACTACATGTCCCACATGTTTCTACTACTCACCGTTGTATTGATACAAGCATTGGGGGTATCAAATACAACCCTTAGTAATTCTTTCACCCATTAATTCCAACAAAACAAAAAATAGAACTCTACTTGGTAATCCCATATGATATACCACTTTATTGGATTTCCATACACTTGATTAAGAAGCCTAAAAAAATTAAATGACAAAACAAAAACATTATAAGACAAAGAAACCTAATAAACAACCATCTGTAATTCCACAAAATAAATGTAAATCAATGCACAAAACATAAAATATAAGAGTATCAAAAAAAGTTAAAGGCCAAAGTTTATTGTACATAAATTAAAAAAATAAGTAATTTTAGATACTCAAAATACTCCACACCATCCAACTTTATGTGTCGCATTATCACATACCAATCAAAACACAATCAATGGATTAATATATAATTAAGAATATCCAATCAAGTATGTATCTACCATCCATTTACCAATATCAAATAAAACTAGATCTAAATATGCTGAAAGGATGTTTTATGGTGTGAGGATTGATCTGATTAGGATACCACCCCGAATATATATAATTCCATTAACAACTATAACTATTAGCACTGTTTTTTGAATCAAAATTTTTAAAAAACTTTTCTATTGTACCAGATAATAATTTGGAAATGAAAACACCTTCCCTGGGTTTTATAAAAACCCAACATTTCTTAAAGAAAATAATAAAATGAAAAATGAACACATAACCAAATGAAATATAGAAGAAGAAACAACATGGTTCTAAATTAAACAATATATTTTATAACTGAAGTCTTACCTAGACAAAAACTGCATGGACTCTAACCTCATGTTAAAAAAATACATGTGGTAACATAGGACATCGCTTAACGAAAACCTATTGGCAGATGGTGTACCAATAAAAACCCAACCATGGATTAGCCTCTTGTACGTTTCAATTGAAACACCCTAGAAATGGCATGAATATTACACTCAGTACTAGCTTGTATATAATCTAAGATTGTGTGTAATTCATCCCTATTACAAAGGAATTATACCAAGGTACACATGTGTAAGTCATCCAAAAATAATATCACTACATAACTAATACCGCTTTAATAAATATCAAAAAGTATAATTAATTCATTAACGTGTATGTATAAAAATTATAACCAATATCAACATACACAAACCACATATACAAGCAAATACTTATAAGGTATAAAATATGTAATCCCCTGTAATTATCATTTCTAAAAATAAATTCCCAAAAAAACCACTCTTGGAAATATTTTTGAAACCTAAATACACTTTTGAATCCTTTCACTAAAAAAATTATAGAAAAAACTTGTTTTAGAAAGAATGTCATATAAAACTATAAAAGTATCGAATTCTCATTCGAAGAATCAGTAAACTCAAAGAAAAAATATAATTTAGTCCTTATTATTTTATTATCATAATATAATTTTAAAATGATTTGGAAAACCCAAGTTCCATAATCATGAAAATGGAATGATGATTATATATAGAAACATAACTCAAATATATTGGCATCATTTCACCTTCTTCAAATAAAAAAATATTGGAGAGAAAGGGACCCTCATAATCACTAGGTTTTAGAAAATCATAATTTCTTTGCAACCATAGTTATTTTTATGGGCACCAATGCCTACTATGAAGTGAATAGAAGAGAAAATATAAGAATAATGAATGTTTGAATATATTTATGGGGAAATGGAGTCAAAATAATATATTATATTATGATCATTTACTAGAAAAATGATATAACATCATAGGATCTTTATGGGAGGAGATCAATGGTGGGGAAACAGACTGTGGTGCTTCAAATTAAATGGGGTAGTTTCAGTAGAGATAAAATTCATTAGGGGAATGAATTTAATGTTTTTTTAGTTTAATAAGCATTGAAAATAGTTTGATTTCATAGTTTTAGAAACCATGAAATTATTTAGGGAGACCTCAATTATTCTCATGGTTTAGATGAATAGTTGGAATATTTGTGCCCCCACATTGTAGTCTCTACCTAAATTCCCTCTCCCACGTCAAACGGTTTCAGTCACAGTTAGATCTAACCATTCTCTAATCACGATCCATAAACTACTTTCCCATTTTTAATGTTTTAAAACCCCTAAAATAAGAAAATTATAAAAATAACATAAATAAACTTAATTCATATAAATTACAAAAGGGTGTCACCTTTAACCAGAACGTGAAACATTATTCCCCCCAAAAGTATTTTGTGTTCATGATCATAAATTTTTTAGAATGATTTATTAGATTTAATTGGATAACATTATTCTTTCATTAGGGATTCCCAATCCATAGTTTCATTGATATCTTTGAAATTTTTACAGAAAACATAGACAAGAAAATTAAAAATTACTCTCAATACATAATTCTAATATTAGAATTTGAATATGTTACTCAAACATGGTGGTGTTGGTTTCTAAATAAAAAACATTCCACTCAACTTAATAAAATGGGTTTAAATAAAACTTATTTATTTGGGATACATGAAACAAATTATTTGTGGATTTCAATTGAGAAGGTAAAGCTAGTCAATACTAAATAATACTAAGAAAACCTACTACATTAAATAACCTGACACACTCTGGAATCAGTTGACCTTATATATCCAATTGATAATTCCCAATTCGAGAATAGTATTTTAGTAAAATAGCTGATCACCAATTATGAATAAAAAAGATGATAAAAAGTTATCAAAATATGATTTCTAGAAACATTAACCTATCACCAGTCATTTGTGAGTTAGTTTCTATTTATCTATCATCTGTTTAAAAATTATAGGGCCTATAAATGAATGTTCACATATTTTTTCCAACAATGATGGGATTATTGTGACCATACATAAATATTTTTAAAGGGATCCATATTTTTCAATGATTCATAACTATTATTATAAATGAAAGTAACCACTGATTAATGTATCTCATATGGTCCCCCAAAATAAAAAAAAATATTATCAAAACATATCTTCAATAATATTAATCACTCATTTGATATGATTATACAACTGTGTGGGAATCATCATGATTTAATTCAACTAGAATCCCTTTGTCTCCAAAAGATCCTTCTAGGATCGAGAAGTATTGTGTGTATAAATTATGAACATTAGTTGATATCCCTCCATATATATTCAGGATCAGTTTGAAACAATGATATTGAATCTCCTCCACTATGGTTATCTCATTATATGATTGAAATGGGATAATTATTCCAAATAGTTTATATTCACCAAACTAGAATTATTTATACCAAAAAACGTAGGCAAGTTGATAAAAAATACATAAATATTTAATCCTTCTTTCACACAAGTATGGGAAGTGATTATAATAATAGTGGATTAATATAATGAGAAACCATTATATTTTAAAAATGCAGTAAAAACTAAATTTAGATAAATTATGAATTATATCTAGCTAATAATAACCTAGTTTGAGTTTATTGAATATTTTGGTAACACCAGGGTTTATCACCTAACTTGTATGATATCCATCTTTCATCACCTACTACATCATGGTCAAAGGAAGCACCAAAATAATTCAAAAGAAAATTCATCTATCAGAAGACACATACGAATCACTCAAAGTCACCCTACCATTTGTTATTAAATTTATAGAATCGTTTAAAATATCACTTAATGGATATTTCTAAATATAATAAACAAAATAAGATGTGATATTCATTCAAGATAAGAATACCTATCATATTACAGATTCACCTCTAAACACATCTCAGTGAAACAGATCATCAAATTCCTATTTTAATCAAATTCTATAACATCCATATTTGGATACTTCCATCTAAATGCAGTCGATACCACAATCCCTTTTCCCATGTTTTAAAATATATCTATGTAAAAAAATGAAGATTATCATCCTTGTAACGTTTCTTTAGGTTTTATGTCGTTTTGGTAGAAAATATATGTTAGATTTGTTTTATTATTATATTCTATGATATTTTTCCTAAAGATACTTTAGTCCCACATTTTCAACTCTTACATATATTCTCCACCTCCAGTTCATGGGGGGTTATTCTTCTTGATGGGCTGTAATGTAAAACCCATACTCTATGACAAGATCATTATGCATCCAAACACACCCCAAAACCATAACTAAAGAATCATATTATATATATTTCACTTTTTAATATCTAGAATAAATAGATTGTAAATAAATGAAAAAATTAATTTTAATTATTCAAATTCCTATGAAATTTTATATTACATTCAAAATTTCCCCTATTTCCAGAAAAATCCATTAAAGGAGATGCATTTATAAGGATACCAAAGAAAATCTTACTAAAATATTTGACCATACCAAAATATTGTATTATCTCAAAGACATTCATTCTTATTTTCTAAGGAATCACTTCATAGATCATTTCACGATCCAACAAAAATCCTTTTTAGGGATCATATGGCCTAAAAAAGTTACTTATTAAATCCAGAAATAAAACTTGGATAAAATATCATGTAACAAATTTTCTTTTAATGATCTTAAATTAATGTTCATATGGTCCCAGTGGTCCTTCTCCATCAAAGAGTAAATGAATTTATCATCAAAAAATACCATAGAACATGTTTTGATGTATCAGAATAATATTCGTATCATCAATTTTGTGAAAAAATCTGGAGTGTTAAAAACAAAAAAATGATAACAAGAAACTCGTAATGTTCATACATACCCCAGAAATCATTTTTTTTAAATATCCTCATACTTCACTGTCAACTGATGGTACCATGATATGAGTTTAAATTTAGAAAACCATCCAACTATCATGATTTTATTAATGATATCATTAATCCAAGTTTGTGGGAATCTATTCCTGATAAATAATTAATTATGCTCCTAATAATATATTCAAATTCAAAAACTTCCATCCACCTTCATTGAAAAGAGAACCAACATTTCCACTAATAAAACATTAGGATATATAAACCCATTATTCTTAAGATCTCCAAGTTATAATTTTAATTCATGAAGATTGGTGGGAGTAATTCAATAAGAAGGTAAGGACATAGAACTTTTCCTCTGAAGAAAGATGATAGATAATTCCACCTCTCACTTCAAAATTAGTATAAAAAAGAAAATATTAAAAACCTCAGTATTCCAATCCACTACTAGAGGAAGATGAAAATATATATTATCTATAATAAAATCCAAGATTACTATTTAATTATAATATAAGATAAATATAACTCTGGAATTATTGTTCATGACCTTCCAAATCATGGTTCCCAATCGCCTTGTAAAACATGGCCATTTATATCTAGTTAATGAGAAAACCCTTTATAGTGAAATATGTTTTTCATAACATTAGGGATAATAATTTTTTCCCATGCTAAAAAATAAGAGATAATATAATTCCATCATAAACTAAAAAATATTATACTATAACAATACTTGTGACTATCACATGGAATGAAGGACACTTGAAACCTTTCTTTTAATCCCTTCCCAACATAGTTCATAGATCCAATAAATACGGTGTCAACACAGATTTCATACCCAATAAAACAATCAACATAAATGAAATAAAGGAAAATGATATAACTAATCCAAATAAATCCAAATGTAGAGAAGTAGTAATCGACCCTATATCTTTAACAGTTATTGGAAATTCTCATGATTATATAGGTATGTGTTCTATCTAAAATATGAACCAGAATTTAGGTGCAATTTATTATTTGTTACTAAATTTATAGTACCCTTTCCTCTAACTACATTTATCTTGCCTATAGGAATGATAAGTATCTTTTTTAAATGAAAATGACTACACATGAGTTCTTCTAGTGTTAGAAGATCCTACTTTACTACTCTGAGAATGATTATTGGAATGAAATCATAGGTTTCCCATACTCCAATATGAATGTAAAAACTTTATAGAATGTTTTTAATCTTGATTATAATGAATGCTCTTCCAACATTGGAAAAACTTCTATAGTTTACATCTGGATGGTTTCATGGGAGTGGAATTAGGTGGGCTTTGCAGATACCCAATATTAAATCTTCGAGATTCCGTTCATGTCCTCTTATAAATTGATTTATAACATTGATGACATCTTGGAATAATAATGGATCCTCAAGAGGTGGTTCACCCTTCTATATCATCCGTGAAAATTATTGTATTATTGATTACCTTAACATAGGTAGGTAGATAGAAAAGGAAAATCCTTGACCTATCCTCTGGTATAAAACCCATCTAAAAAAATTATTCCTTATGATAATAATTCACTTGTATATCATGAGAATATTTTACCAACTCACCAAACTGAGTGGAATGTTCCTCAAAAAAATTATTACCTAACTTCAATGTGATGATCTTTATGTCTTTTTCTATCGTTAATGTATCAAATTAACACTTATTATTGATCAACCTTTTAAAAGTATCATATGTGATATCCTCACACAGCTTGACATGCTTTATTAGAATATGCCACTTTTAAATCGATTCCTCCATCATGTAAGTGGTGAATTTAACCTTCAAATTATAATATGTTTAAAAGAAAACTAAACAACTGTCTAATATTTTCAAACCATTATTCTGGTTCTTAAGACCCTCTGTCACAATTAAAGGATATTTTATTTTACCTACTAATGTATTGATCATGATCCATCACTTGATATTTTTACCACTCTTCTACCTAACCTAGAGTTTAATAGTCATAATAACCAACTAGATTATAGAAGGATCTATATAAGGCCTACCTTATAGAAAATTATCTACATATCTCTCTATATGATTTACCAGGGTCTTATTGTGAGTTATTATCTATAAAAAATGAAACATAAAAATTAATAATTGTATAGTTTAATGTGATAAAACATCATAAAACCCTAAAAAATCCACTTGATCACTCATTAATTAGTATAAACAGTAACACTGAAGGTTATATCAATCAAGGTGGTGATTATTTCATAAATTTGAAATTTATTCAATTTTATATTGTTTTGAAGGATGTTATCCAACAGTGTAAATTTCATAGGAAGGTGTCTAGAAAGGGTTATACAATTGCTAAATGGTTTTCCAATCCTTTAATATAAATTTTACACCTCTATTTCTCTTCCTTTCAACACGCTAATACCTATAATTTTCCAATAATTTCCCATAGGATCACCTTAAATCTCGTAATAGTAGTAAATCACGTCAAATTATATCCAAATACCAAAAAATAAGGAAAATATCCGCATCATGATTTATAACCACCCACTATGAATTAAGTATTAGCATAATGAATTGTTTTCCAGAAACCTACTAATATATACCCCTAAAATTATTACATTATTATCTCCTCCCCCCATCACTCCCTAAATATCAATATGGATCTTACAACATTTTTAATGAAATACCTAGTTTACCCTACCATTCCACATGAACCAATCCATTGAAAGGACCAATGATCATTATAGATCACCATCATCTTAAAACGTGCACCGAGTGAGTACAATATGGCTCTAGTTTATGATTTCACTATTAAAATCCCATAAAAATAAATATAACTCAATATATGAGTCTAAAATAATATACTTCTTTTTTAAATTACAATGTACATGAATAATTAGTTTCAATAAATAAATATCATACAACAAAAATACATAGGATAAATAAACATAACGAAAAACAACAAATAATACTACAAGATATGTGTAAAGTGGAACACAAAACATAAAATAAAAGATGAACAAGAAAAGGTTATGGATAGAGTGGCTAATATATGAACAAATCAGTGTGGTAATGAGAGGATCCCCATAATTCTCAACACCACCCTACCCAAAGTGAATAGGATCACCACACCATTGATACATGAATAACTCATCATCATAGGCCCCTAAATGATATGTCTGATTTTCCATTACCTACATCAGATAAAATAAAGTATACGTATACCTGATGGGTGTGTATATGGTGTAGGGAATGTGATCGTAAGGATACCACCATGAATCTATGTAATATTATTCAAAATGAAAACTATTAGCACAAGTTGGAATATAATATATCTAAAATATCATTTGATTTATAAAATTAAATATTTGAAATAAAATCACATTCATTTCGATTTATAAAAACAAATCTATCTTGAAGTAAATAGAAACATATAAAATGAAGACATAACCAAATAAAATATGGTATAAGAATCATCGATGAGCCAAATGTAAGGATGAAAAATATTAATTGAGAACATGACCCATCCTAAAAAGGATTATCACCTCTAATAAAATAAATAAAAGTGGTAATGTTGGAACCTTCTCCTAGAACACCTACCATCTTCCATGGAACCTAATAGATGCCAATCCTGAAGAGCCCATTTTTACTAACTGCATGTAATACCCCTATCTTGGGAATGAATGTCAATAGGAGAACTATCTAGATAATAATATAATCTAATGTATCACTCATACCAATTACCCAATATTCTATAGAATTAACCCATGTTCCATTCATCTAAACCAAATCCCATCACATAGCCAAATAAAATATATAAATTTCAATAATAATGATAAATTCATCATGGAATATACATTAGAAAAAACATATTAATATTAAATCACCTTAATTCCTAAAAAATTAATATACTGTATAAAAACGATTCCTATATAAATTTTATATCTATTAAAAATCCCTACCAAAACCTATTTTATAAATCTATTTCAAAACCAAATCCACTTTTGAAACATTTTCTCAAATACTTTTTTGACTAAAAACTATTTTTAGAATGGATATCATATAAATGAAATTAAAACACCCATTTTTCTTGTATAAAATCATGAAACTAAAATGATAATTATAATCCAGTCCTCGATAATTTAAATTGATAATAATATTTTTGAGAATAACTTTAGAAAACCAATGAACACAAAGAATGCCAAGGGAAAGGTGATTATGTAACGAAACCTACCTCAAATAAATTATATTTTTTTGTCTCAAATAAATTATTTTCTCTAAATAGGGTTGAATTAGGTTTTATTATTTTAAAAATTATCTCTTTATAATGATCTTGGTTAATAATTATCAGGAACAAATATATCTTCGTCAAATAAATTGTGTTGTAATGAAATTTCTAGATGAGAGCCAATGGGAATTTTTAATTTCATTACTCAATCAGGTTAATCAATTCTATATTATTGTAAATGAAAATATAATCCAAATGAAATTAAACTCACTACAATTGATCAGAAGTTTCAGATAAGTTGTATCGACCATCTATGTTTCTAATCATTCAAAAAACTAATCCTCATTTCTCTCACAATCTTGGGGAATGCACCAATACTCCTACTATTGAATTTCTATTCGATGAAAAATAGATGAAATGTATAAAATTAGTGTCATATCATCATGATTAACCTTTTTATTATTGAATAACATCACATAATAACATTTCATCAAGAACCCCCCACAAACACATTTTTTCTTCTAATAATTCTTTCTTTTATTCTTTTTATTTTTTATTATGAGAACAAGATTTATTCTCATACTTATATCTATTTTACATCTTTACCCCAAGAACCCTTCATATTCCTATATTTTCATCTATTTCACGATAATATATACTTATTTTTTTTGTAATATATCGTTAATATTTTTTGAATATTTTTTTATCTTATTTTAATTCACAAAACTATTATTTTATATTTAATGGAAATTAAATAACAGAAATTGTATTCCCATTGCAGATACCCAATTTTTTTACTTCTAATACATTTAAATATTTCAACATATATTTGTGGAGCTAGTTGGTAAGACAACATGTGATTCTAAGGCCCGATGTCCCCAAACTTAATTTAATAAAAATATTAAATTTAATTTATATTACACATCTACAGAATTATGAAGAAAATGAGCTAACTCTTTAATCTCATATCTAAAATATAATTCCACTGTTGGGTCAAGAATGAAATTTTTACCCTAGGTGTGACATAAAATTGATCGGTGTGGGGTGTTTGGATAAAACCGGTCATGTGAAAGTGCGTTGAGTTAAATAAATAATTTAATTTATGTATTTAATTTAATTAACCCAATTAATAATTATTTTTTAAATAATAATTATTAAAGGACCCCCATTTTTAGTTTCATAACCATAGGATAATTGATTAGTTTCTCTATCATCTGATAAGTCGCAGATTCAAATGTAATGATGATAAACATCTGGATCCAGGAAGATCAACGTGCATAAAATGCAGCAAGTCCTCTAATTTTTTTGGTTAGTGCATTATTCAATGAAGAATGATCAAAAAACATGATGGAATCTATAATTTGTATATTCTTCCCCAATTCATTAAAATGATAGGGCATGATCACATTGTTTCCTTTGGTTTGTGTTATTTGAGCATCGTTGTGTGCTCGGGAAATGGATTCAAAATGATTGTTCCATTTTTCTCACCCCAGGAATACCTATTTGTGTTCATATGAAAATTAAACATGTCCCATTATAGTTTCACCATTTTTTTGCTTTTATTTTTTACCAATTATACTTAATATTCATTATCTATTGACCTTTGAGATCTCTGTATGACATTGTCAGGTAGTACATAGCCTGATCATACCCCAAAACTCATGATACATTCACGTGAGATGAATGGAATGATGAATCAATTATGGACTCAGAAGTTTTTTTATTTAAGAGATATTCCTAATCAATATTTGGTCTGAGAAGGATACTGAAGCAAGAAAGTAGAACCATGATCGATCGAGGATGAATGGGTTCCATATGGGGTGATTGAAACACTAATTATTTACATTTTAATGGATATATTCACTTTCTAGAGGACAATACACCTCGAGACTGGTGTTTGTTTGATATATTTCATGTTATAGGTGCTATATTATAAATTTTAGGTGTGTATATAAGTTTCTATAGACTACATATAAGGCCCCAGCCTTAAACATTACTTAATCTTAAGTTATTACAAGATTACACCTTGAGGATCTTTTCAGGTTTAGAGTTTTAGATAATTAGATCATAAAACTTGCATTACATCCCACATTTAAACAAAGTGGTTACAATAAAAGATAGTATTCATTTTTTCCCATCAACGGAAACATATTTAAAATAAAACATGGATTCTTTCTTGACACTTCCTTGACACTATCATCATATCATGTACCCTTCCCTTGACTTGTGAAAAACATTTCAAAAACAAGGGATGAGCATAAAAAGCTCAGTAAGGCATATAAAAATATGGAAAGGAAAAATGATTACATGTATACATAAGAATAAATGAAATCATACTATACTCATAAAACATAAGAACATTAACATACCTCATCAAATCATGAATAAATCATAGAAATCATAAGACATAAAGGTAACTTGAGGCATTCATAACATTCTTACGTTGGAAGTAACCCTTTTAGTTACATTTGGAATACCCATCACAGTATATTCCCTAAATCTATTCAGAGAAACCTTAACATTTAACTCCTTCACGTTACCCAATGCATTGGAGAGCTATATCGTGCTCACCCACCCTTAGTTTATCACGGAACCACCCATCTTCATAATAATGCCCAAGAACCATAACATAATCGTATCATATAAAACATACATAAAGGAAACATAAAACTTTCACATTTTAATCACAAGATATCAATACAACACATTGATATAATAAAAACATTATGAAAAACATTTTCAATACTAAAATAAAAGAAAAGTAAAACATGGTATTTATTTTTCTTTTGAAACAATGGTATGGCTTGTAGAGGAAGCCGAATCTCAAATAATGGTCACGGCAGTGGAGAAGTCATTGTCGTTGCATATGTACGACAAAAACATTCTCTTTTTTCCTTTAGTAAAATGTTTCGTATAAAAAAAATTCCTTTTGGATAAACATAAAATTAAAAGGGATTTATACACCATATAAAAGAAAGTTGTGTATAAAATATAATATACCTCAATGAAAGGAGATTGAGACGAAGTCCCATACCTCGGATTTGACTTGACTCGATCGTTCTTTAACCTCCTGAATAATAAACTTGAGTTAATTTCTACAAGTTTAAGAACCCTTTTCAAGTTCATTATTCCTTTTATATCGCTTATTTCCATGTCATGAACACTATGTAATTATTTAAGTTAATAATGGTCATTTTAACGATCATTGGTACTTGAGTCAAAAATAAACTCTTTATAATTACAAGTTTTTCATATATCCATTATATCCAGAGTTATACTCATGATGTAGATATAATATATATCATATATATTCAGTAAATACATGCATTTATAATATTACATAACTTTTAGAGGTAAGAAATAAAATGCACCATTCATGGAGACGGTAAGCCGTACGTACGCAGGAACGCTACTTTCATTTCTATGTCATATTAATGGAATTAAAAATAAATTAGAGATATGTATATTTTAATTCCAGAATTATATTCATCATTTAGATGTAACAAAACTCATATATATCAATTATATATATGTACTTAAAATAGTACATTACATTTGCGGATAAGAAATGAAATGCACCGTTCATGGAGACGGTAAGCCGTACGTACGCATGAACGCTACTTTCATTTCTATCTCATACTTTAATGGAAAGACATAATAATGATATAAAGTTATATTATAATTCCAGAATAAAATCATATATAATAACTTTAAATCCATCCTTTATACATCTCACATATGGCATTAACGAATCAAATCACTTTGAGGGGGCGGTAGTCCGCACTTCCTAAAATGACGATATCGCGTATACCCATAATGGAAGCCATAAAGGTATTCCATAAATGAAAAATACAGAAGCTTAAGGAAAACATAAACATATTATATATCACATATAAATACCGTGACATCTTAATGGCCACCATTGAAGGTGTTAAAAGAATATTGATCAATCATCGTTTCATGAGGCAGAAATTCACCATCCACGGAAACAGTATGTTCTTTAACCATTAGATTTTGGTGTGTGTAAGTGTAGCTCAAACACTTCTTATAACAACATCCTAGTATATGTAAGATACTGGTTTTGTTACAAAATAAGTGAATAAAAAGAGTTTAGGGGGTTGGGGAAGCAAAATAAAACATAAGAACACAGTAGAAGACACTACCTTTAAATCAGGTAACTCTTTTTGATTTGAGCTCAAAGGCTTCCTTGGGAAGACTTGTGCCAAAATTGAGGCTTCTAAGAGTTACAGAGGGATGTTTAGAGATAAAATTGGTAGGGTTTGGACGAACCAAAGGCTTTTTAAGTGTGGGTATGGTGGTAGAGTTGAGGGCCTTTTACAAGAGGAGAGGAGGGGCACTCTTGGAATGTAAAGAAATGTTACTTTATTTTAAAATGATTTTAGGTTTTAAAAGGACCCAAATTGATATAATTAGAGGCTAAGATGATAAGGGTTCTAAATATACCCATCCAATATGTTTTTTACATGTTTAGGTATTAGATTTTACATTATCGTTTCATTTTATTAAAATTGTTAAATAATGTGGTCATCGCTGCATCATCATGGTGTCATAAATAATTTAATTTATATAATGTATAAAAATAATAAAAAAATAATATGATGTAGGAAATATTTTTATCTTTTGAATGACTATTTATAGTCAAATATCTAACTTTTATAACCCCATTTAAAAATTGTTTTAGTAAAACAACTCATGTTTGTGAAATTTTTACTTTATCATTAAATAAAAGTCATTAATGTCATTATCTTACCCAAGTGGCTCCATGGGGTCCCCAAAATCTACCCATGGGTTTTTTTGGTCGGCCATGACACATCCAATAAGGTTATTATATGTGTCTAGGTCATTTCATATTATTAAAACATTATTTTTACCTTAAATTACACTAATTACCTCTAATTGTGATTAAAAACTTAAAAGCTACTATTCACCAAAAAATTATTTTAATCCCATTGAACCACATTTTACTTTTTAATGACAACCATGTATGTCAGATTTTTGAAATTCAAAACACAGAGGTGGTAAAATTTCATTTAAACGAAATATCAGTTTTTTAAGTATAACTTAGTGGTTTCACTATTCATCAAAAATTGAAGTTTTTCAGAAAAATACCAAAGCTTCACCCTAAGATATATTTGATATTCCAAATTCAAAAATGATTTATATTTTATATAATTAAAATCATATAAGTTACATTAATTAATTTAATAATTAATTCTCGCTGTCAGAGCAAATAGCGTGTTTTTATGAAACAATAAGTATCAAAAGATTGACACTAGTTTAAGTCCAATTTCAAAGTGAAATTAATTCCAACGACCACTATTGGATTAAATGGTAAAAATATATTCTAATGTAACTTTAAAACCAATTCAAAATATAATATAATCATATAAATAAATTAGATTAAAAAGAGTTTTTGACTTAAAATATAACATTTTTCACTGTACATTAAAAAATGAACTTTATCGGAAAAATACCAAAAATTTACCCAAAGTAAATTTTATTGTTCCAATCATAAATAATAAGTTTATTTTGACAAATAAGGCTTCTAAATTTTTCAAAAGTTTTATTTAAAAAAAATTTTCCATCAGAAGGCAGTAAAACAATCTTTTAAAAATATTAGTGTATTCCATGCTTAAGATTGGAGTTATTCTCATTTTAAGCCTATAAAAAATATCTAATTCATTAATGGACATAGATAAAAAATATGTATTATTCATTACTTACTTGGGATGTTACACTACATGTCGTGTAGTCTAAAGAACACATGTCATGTTATTCAATTTTATTGGAAGCTTGGGTCTCTCTTAGAGTTAAACAATATTGGCCCTGTGGAGAGAACACATTATATGTAACCCTATATGAAAAACATGGCTATTACATAGGGTTAATGAATTGGATCCCTAGTGGCCTTTCATGCCATGTATAGTGGTCAGAACACCATGTACTTTGAATAGTAGACAAGCTTGAGAAGGTGGCACATGCCAAGTGCTGACCCGACCCTTTCATGTTAGGTAATATAATAAAATTACTTGGTAAGTTTACACGAAAAAGACCAGGTATCATAGGAAGGACCCTGAGTGGATAATCAAGACTATACAGTACACCAACATTCCATATCGTTCTACATGTGTAGTGATTTATGTATAGGAATGGACATGGTTATGAAGATAAGTGGTCCCACACACTATGTGGAACCCCTTACATGTCGTGTTCCCATTCTCCCCTTTGGTGTAATATTCATCCAAACATATCTCTTGATTTTAGAATTTTATTTTTTTTGCGAGTACCCTATACTACATTTTGTTCTACGTAGAACATGATGGTGTCCTTTGTAGAGTCTTTTGAGATATGATGTGTGATTTTTAGGGCATGCTGATTCTTTATTAAAGGATCGTTGATAGAAATGATTAGGGAAGATAAAAAGAGATACTAAAGTGGTTCCCTTATTCTACAATAGTGCATGGTTCTTCAACCTATCCACTGAGTGGAACCCTCATGTGGATTCATGACATGTGTCCTTGAACACTTAAGTGGAACCCTCCAGTTGGACTGGGCATGGGTCCTCTATCAATTACATGATTGGAACCCTCTACCAGCCTTGTAATGTGTCATCTAACTATTTTCTTAGTGGCACCTTCATATAGATTCAGGTCCTGAGACTTTGACCACTTGAGTGGCAGTGTTCATCTCGTATAGGCATGGGTCCTCTATTGATTAATTGAGTGTCATAGTATAACTGAGTTGTACATGGGTCATCTATCATCTATCTGATTGGAATCCTCCTAAGGTATTCAGGTGTGGGTCATCAACTTCTATAGTGGCACCCTCAATCTTGGCAAGGCATGGGTCCTCTACCAACTATTATATTTTCATGCTCTATCTAGGCAAGGCAAGTGTCCTCAACCGATTACATGAATCGAACCCTCTAATAGGGATAAGGCATTAGTCATACATGTGTAAACTGGGTGGAAGCCCTTGATGCACATGGTAATGGGTCCTTTAATTGGATATCATATCACCTCGATTGTGTGGTATTGTGATGAGGCATGGTCCCACCAATTGGTTACTTATTTAGACAAACACACAATGTGAGATTTTTCATTGATGGAATTTTGGAATTGATGGAACTCTTTTACTAGGCTGGGCTTTGAGATGGATATCCTCCTTCACTAAAATTTTGGTTTTCTTATTTTTATTATATGTATATTTGTATCAAAGTTGTTGTATTCTATTTACTCTCTTACACTGCGATGTGATATCTACTATCTTTATATTCTTACTGTGTCTCTTACATCTCCCACTTCATCTTTTGGGGGTCCTAATGGGTATGCATATACTCAGCCATTTATGGAATTTTCCCACAAGTGTCATGTCATATGTAGACCACATGAATCTTGAGAAGGAATATAGATGAAAATAGAAATACCTATTTCATTTGTCACATATGATTGTTAGAATTTGGAGATTCATAGGTGGCATCTCTCAATATTTACTTTTTATAATATTTTCTGTTGGGATATCTTTTTGGTCGGGATTGTATGTTTTCCCTTTAATTATCATTTTACACTGTCATACTCTTGTACACCCTAGAGTATTTTATATATGTGGTTTTTATAGATATTTAATCTGCATATTTTATTCCTCGTCACATTAAAATTGAGATGGTCGTGTGTATACATACAGGTTCACAAGGAAAAGCAATTCCTAGTTAGTTATTTTATTTAATGATGTGGTCCCCCTAGCCAATGAAGGCGGGCTTGGGGAAGTTGTGGCATGAGCCCCATTAAGTTGGGTCCTAACAGATTAGTATTAGAGTTGATTAGATCATTGGGATTGTGTTTGGAGCAGTCCCCTTAAAATTATTTATTTAGTATCTAGGGAAATTGTGTCAAAGTGTTTTGTGTGATACATTGAGTATACAATATCTATTGTTGGTATATATGTAATCATATCTCTTTATTAAGAACTTGATTACTAGCTTTTCAACTCGTTATACTAAGACATTAATTGTAGGGATCAATGGTACATTCATCATATAATATTATGCATTTACAGTCCTTGATTCATCTCCCAATTGAATATGTTTGTGGGTGTGGGTGTTTTTGTACTCTCATTTGACTGTGGTATGTCATTATTAAATTTTTAGGATGCCTCCATGATAATATCCAGCTGGGATACCAATTCCATATCATGAAGATGATATAATGAGTGATGTTTCCTTGGTTCAGGGTTCATCCTATGATATCCTTCCACAAAGTGGATTGTTAGCTACACCCTACCTATCGAGTAACAGATCATACTTTTATAGCATGATAATGATGTTCCCAAGCTTGGCACACTCTGTGAGTTACAGTGATAAAGGCCATTATGGATTTTTGAAGACCTAGATCACTAAGAAATAGTGTATTGTCTTGATTTAGTGAATTGAGTTTCCATAATTGGTCATATCCAAGCTTATCAAATGATTTCACTCACAAGAAGTACTCTTCTTAAAGCATCAGATATTTCTGGTGGTACCTACAGATGACTCACCCATGTTGAGTGAACATTGATGGTTCTAGAGGCATAGATATCCCATGTTTCTTGCTGATCTAGAGTCCCTTCTCATGTGTTTGAGGTCAACCTAAATCTTATTCCATGGATATCCTTCTTAGATAGGATCCCATTTTACGGTGACCCCTATAGTGATAAATCTAGGGGAAAATTTATTGTGTTAGTAGATTCTTGTTATGGAAATTCTTTAGTGAGGCATTAGGTATGATAGGAAAGGCGAAACTCCCCCATTGAGATTTTTCATTATGACACAATTCAAAACCGTGAGGGTGATTGAGTGTCACCTATAGTGTCTAATTTCAAGGTACGGAGGACGAGTCCCTTTTACATTCAATATTCGGATGTGAGTATATGATGGGGTATTAGTGTAGGACCTATTTGATGAGATCAGGAAGGAAAAGGAAAAGGTGAGCCCCCTATATATGGGGTTCTGACTGGGAGGTTCGAGTTTGGATCAAGTTACCACTAATGTCACTAAAAACATAGTTGTAGTTGTTATTACAGTGTTCCAAATCCACATTTCCATGTCTGTAACCCTTATTCAAGATCCACTGATACCAATGAAGGACCCTTTTCTTCGACCCTAGTGTTGGAGGCTCCTATATAGAGGATTGGTTGTCAAAAATTTCTACTGATGGGGAGACCCTACTCTATAAGGATAGAAAAACTCCCATGAACTCTTTCCATAGTGGTGGTGGGACCCTATGATTCATTCCTTGGTATAGAATAGTCATAAACCATCCATGCTCAGATGACTACTACCAGTTAGTATTTTAGAGAATCTAGGTTATGGGATAGTGTTTTTCTTATTCATGAGGAGTGATCCTTGGAACATGTAGGATGATATTTTACATAGAAGGTTATAACCGATTTATCAGTTATCTAGTATTACCCTTGGAGTGGTGGATTTTGTGATCTCTCATCTCCGATAAATGATGGTGGGATATGATGATGTACTAATTTTACCTCCCCTCCATGATATGAGCCAATTTATATACATGCACTAGTGGATGGCTTGATATTTGTTGTATTACATCAGATAACGTTATGGGACTATAAGAGGTAGTGGTGTAGTTAGAGAATTTATAGAGGTATGACTTCAAAATACTCAGTGTGTTCACCTAAGAACCATTCTACTATTTGATAATGGGGTGGATCAGAGCTCTATGTGAGGTTTAGGTCGATTTCATATGCGTTAAGTGACTATCGGGTAGGCCTATGCACCCTGAAGAATAAATAACACCCGCATGTCCTTGGAATATAAGTAGGATCAAGTGTGACACATAAATATGGATTCTTGACATGATTCTAGAATACCAGTGTAATGGATAACTCTCATGGTTTCACTTACAAATTCAGAAGATCATTGGAATAATTTTCTTGTATTTTAGAGCCTTTGATCGCCATTACATGAATAGGGAATTTGTTTACCTATAATGAGCAGTGCTAGAGGGCCATTGAGGAGATTTTCCGGAGGATTATGAGTGATCCTATTTTGAGACTACCAGAGGATGTCATGCTGTAATTAGTGTTTTTCGTTCATAAGGATCTGGGTGAGGTTGCATTTTTTTGTAGAGATATGCAATTAACACATATGGGTTAAGGCAGTTCAGAACCCACGAGCAGAACTATGTGACTCATGACCAAAAGCTAAGAATGGTAGTATTTTCAATAAGGATATGGAGGCACTATCATTCAAAAGAGCAGTTAGTGGTTTACTTAGACCATCAGAGCCTCGAGTAGGTCTTCATACAGAGCTAAATGAACCAAAGATAGCAGTGCTAGTTGGAGTTCGTAAAGAACTATGACTTTGAGATAGTATATACTCTAGGGAAGGGAAACATTATATTATTTGACCTAAGTATAAATTCCTAATATCGTTTGGTATATGATACATCTGAACAATTGGTTTCCTTTCATCTAAACCTATTTGATAAGGATAGTGCATCTTTTCTTTAGTCAATGGTGTCGACCCCTAAACTTGTCCAGCTTCTGATAGGGTCCCAATTTGGATACATTGACCATGAGGTATCTCATTACCATATATCCTCATGAGATTCACCTAATGGGTTTTCTAAATAATGGAATCTGAAATTTGTTTCCCTATATGAACAGTGGTACCAGTCTTGATGTAGGAGGAGGTGATGAGGGAGATTCACACATCACATTTGTCTGTACATCTAAGGGTCGGGAAGTTTTACAGAGGCCTTCTTAAAAAGGATTTGTGCACCAGCATGAGATGGAGGATAGATGAGTTCATCTCTTCGTGACTCACCTATCAGTGGGTGAAGGCTGAGCACTAGGTTTTTAAAGGTTTTTTGGAGCATCTTGATATCCTAGAGTGTAAATGGGATATCATATCCAAATAATTTTTTATAGGTCGTATGTACACAGTGAAGGGGTATGATGCCATCTTGGTAATAGTTTATTGACTAAAAAGTTGACACACTTACTATCTATCAAGTGGTAGAGATAAGTGTAGATTATTGGTATATGTGAATACAAAAGATCATTATCCTCCATGGAGGGCCCTCTACTATTGTCTTTTACTACAATTCATGGTTCATATCATGGCTTTTGAGAGGTCTACATGATGCTTTTGGGACTAAAATGTGTGTGAGTACAACATTCCACTCCCAAACATATGGGAAGATAGAGTGCACTATCCAAGTGATAGAGGATATGCTGAGGGCATTCATGCTGGAATTTAGCCAGAGTTGGGAGGATCACATTACCTTGGTAGAATTTTTATACAAGAATATCTAGTATTCAACTATTTTCCCAGAACATTTTGACTCCATGTGTGTGAGACCCTGTAAGTCACCATTAAGCTTAAAAGATATCAGAGAGGCATATCTTGCAGGTCCATAGATGATCTAGGTGATGATGGATAAGGACTAGGTCATCCATGAGAGGATAATGACATCCCATAGTAGGAATAACTCTTATGTAGATCAGCAATGTAGGCCATTGGATTTAATGCATGGAGATCATGTTTTCCTGAGAGTCTCCCCGTGATAAGGATTGTGGATATTCATTCAAGGAGGCATGCAATCCCTACGATTCTCTGGGTCCATTGAGATGTTTCTGAGGGGTGGGTAGGTTTCTTATTAACTCTCCAAACCATCATCGTTATAGTAAGTGAATGAAATCTTCCATATGTCAAAGATGAGGACAGACAAGCATCACCAAAAACATGTTATTGATTAGGAAAATATGGGCATCAAGGATAAATAATCATTTGTGAATAACCTGGTGAGGATCAGTGTTATATAGTAGAGGACCTTGTACAGATGGACTATCCCATTTGTACATGTACTATGGTTGCATAGAAGCCTGAATGAGATAACATGGGAGCAGGGGAGCTAGATGTGGGCTCTGTATCCATTTCATTTTTTTGTAGTTTATTATTTTTGGGGATGAGAATATTGAAGGAGGGAATGACATAAAGACCCTATATTTTCTCTATAAGACATTGAAATGTTTCTACAAATATTTATAAAGATAAGTGATGATACAACATGAGATTCTAAGTATTGGTGTGATCATAATTAATTTAATAAAAATATTAAACATATATTATATTATGAAAAATATTTTCTTAGATGAAATGGGATAACAAATAAATATAATTTTGGATCAAAAATATTAGACCATGGTTAAGTGGGTAATGTAATTCTTATCTTAGGCTTAAACTAAAATAGCTCAATGTCAAGTATTCAAATAAAATTTGTTGTGGGAAACTAATTTGACTTCCAAAAAATTATATTTATTTATTTTATTTTATTAACCTAATTTAGAAACCTATTTTTAAGAATAGTTATGGAGGGATCGTCTGGGATTGACACATAATCCTGAAATCATTGATGATAATCTTATTCCTACTAAAATTGGAATATTGAATTCCAATGATGATAAAACTCTTGATCCTAGTACGCCCACATGTGGTGAACACAATGACTCCTCTCATTCGTTGGTGAGCTCATTGTTAAATGATTAACAATCCAAAAAATGGGTAGGACTCGTCAATTTTTTTTATTATTCCATAGTTTGTTAAATAAATTAATCAGGATCACTATGTTTCCTTTGATCTTATTTATTTGAGCATGTTTCTGTGCCCATGCAACAGATTTAAAGTCATTATTCAATTTTTTTACCCCGAGAAACCACATTTGTTTTTGTTGGACAATAATTCTTGTCTAATGATCATTGAAACATTTTCTTATGATTTTATCCCAATGATTCTCTACATTATTCTACAATTGTCTTATAAGGCCTCAATTCAACATTTTCAAGCGGTATTGAGCCCGATCAAAGCCCTGGATTCTTGATGGATTTGAATTCGATGAATGGAATGATGAATTAAATATATATTGAAAGGATTAATTATATGTGGGAGATTTTCCTCACGAATTTATGTCCCGAGATTGATATGGAAGTATGCGGGAGGCACCATGCACAAACATCGATGAACGAGTTTTTAGTGGGATTATTGAAATAATAATTTATTGCCAATCAAGTGTCGAAATCACATATCGGAGGCAAATACACGTAGAAACAGACAGTCTTTAGGCATATTTCATGGTATAAGATATGGATTAGAGATTCAAGGTGTGGATTTAAGATTATCTTGAATGAATTCCATGTAGTCTAAAGAACACTCTGTGTAGTCCGGTTTCTACAGTATATAGGGTTTCTCTTAGAGTAAAATATGACACACCATATCGAAGGACTACACAATGTGTTACCCTATATAACTGGATTAGGGTGTACTGAGGGTACACACCTATAAACCTAAGTCGCCTCACACACTATACACGATGGGAGGCACAATGGGTGCTTTGAAAAGTACATGGTCTTGTGAAAACAATGCATGTCGGGTGTTGACCTTTCCCTTAGACAAAGTTTATTTCAGTACATAGACATGGGAAAATTTACATAGACAAGGCTAGGGAGAATGGTCAGGACCCCATGTGGCTGGCTCACACCATTTTGTACACCAACATTCCATATTTTTAGACGTGAGAAGTGAGATTTTTACCGATAGGGACATGGATAGGAAGAGAAGTGGGACCACACACTATCTGGGTCCCCATACACATAGTGTACCCCTTCTTCCATTTTGAGGAAACATCAACCTATCATATATTCTTAGTTTGGATAAATATTTTGGCCAGACAGAAGCATATCCATTGATTTTTTCCGTAGAATTTTATTGTGGCCTCCATTATGGATTTTGAGATACGATTCAATATTTTTTTGGGAGTGATGCTTCTCTAGGTGGGGCATGATAATGACAGTGATTGGGCATGATTAGCAGAGACACTAGAGTAGTACCCTCTTGCTAGGATAGATCATGGATTATCTACCTATCCATTCAGTGGAACCCACTTATGGAGTTAGGGCATGGGCCCTTGACAAAAAGAGTGGCACCCTCTAGCTAGGCTAGGCATGGGTCCTCCAAAACTAGTGTGGAACCCAACATCAATTCTTTTCATGGTTAATCTATCAATTACTTGAGTGGAACCCTCAAAATGGGTTGATCATGTGTCCTCTTTCTCCTATCTGGGTGGAACCCTTTAGTAGTATCCAAGAATGGGTCCTCGGCTACTATAGTGGCACCCGCTCTCTTGGTTGGGCATGGGTACTCTATCGACTATTAGAGTGACACCCTCCAGGTGGGATAGTAAGAGTTCCTCTAATGATCGCTTGGATAAATACTTCATACCACTAATGGTTGTGGGTCTTGTATCTATCCCCTGAGTGGCACCCCTGCCTCACTAGGGTGTGGATCCACTTATAGATAATTTTTCCCCTCGACTATTTGGAACAATGGAGAGGTGTGGTCCCTCCACAGGGTTAATTATTTGGACTAACACCTGAGATTATGTGCATTGATGATGAACATTTATAACTGATGGAACTCCATTCATGGGATGGGTTGTCAGAATGAGATCCCCCTTCCACATCCTACTGGTTTATTTACATTGATCTTATATATACATATATATATATATATGTATATGGATTATTCTTAGCCTCTTACCCTGGGATAAGTTGTATATTGATTATTTATTCTTTTAATTTCTCTTACGTCCCCCATAAACTTATGAGGAGTCCTACTGGCTATGTATATACTCACCCCTTTATGTTATTTTCCTATACATTTCATATCTTATGAAGATGATGGAGAAATAATTAGTGAATATTGAGGAGAATAGGGATACCTAGTGCACTTGGACAGATAAGATGGTAGAATATTAATGATTTGGAGTTCTGCTCTTTCAACACAAACTTTTCAAGTTTTTCAGTTGGGACATCTTTCTGGTTGGTTGTGTGTTTTTTCCCTTTACTTTTTAGTTTACCCTATCTTACTCTTGTAAACCAAATAGGTTTACAAATCCAAAAATTAAAAACAAACAAAACATATACTATATAACCCTCCACATCACTACCTTTATTTTCCATGACACTGGTTCTGTTATTAAAAAATCACCAAAAATTATCCATGATCAATATTTAAACAAAAATATGGTTTGATTCTTCCTGGAAACAAATGTTGATTCTATCTATAAAGCTTAATTGTACAATTTACTAATAATATTTTATTATTAATAAAATATAAAGTAAATGTTGATAGAAATTATTTATTAAAATAATCATGATTGAGGAATTGTTATAATGAATTAGAATCAGAATAACATAGAACTATATCAGTACAAAATTCCAAAATCATGCTTCCATATAGACAACTTTATACAGAACATGGATGATCCTTACACAATCCTTGAATCATCTTTATGAAGATGAGAATGATTCTTATACATATTGAAATGATCCTTACATAGAGAAGATATTATTAAAATATTGGGATCCATTATTACAAAGATATAGTGATTCATATGTAGAACAAAATGATTGTTATGTGGCTTACCTTCACACATATACATTCTTCACTTGGTCATAAAGTGATCCTTATTGATACATGTAAAACATAGATTCATTTGATGATTTATTGTACTGCCTCCTGAAATGATACATATTCATACAATGACATTCATTTTTTTTCCAAATACAACCAGTCATCCTATAGTTATTCTTATATAGATCATCATTATGAAAAACATTATATTTCGTATGGTTTTGTAATTACCATAAAATAAGAACTAAACCTAAATGAATATTGTATGTAAATCATCCAACACCCTACAAAACATCTTGAAACCATAATTATTTGAGTTCCACACACCTAATTATGTTTCATTAAAGATTCCCCACACTCTCTTTTCAACAAACATAGCCGAAAAGGCACACCTACATATTATTTTTTGAAAATAGCCCCCATTGGTTTTTGGATACCATCGTGAAAGATTAAGGAAATAAACCTTTTATAAATTCTATAAAAAATTATAAATATCAAATAACTTAGCATCGGGCTATCATCTTCAGGTATTGTACTAGTGATTCACATAACATCAACTATAAGGCCAACTGGTACAAGATAATTTTTTTGAAAAAATAATTAAATGAACAAATACAAAAGAAATGAAATCATTGATATTCATATACTATAAAATAATTATAAAAAATGACTCACCAGATAAAACAACAAGACACCCTCACTCTATTAAAAAGTATATCATACCATTTCGCTTCCTTTTTCAATGGGAAGAAAAATACCATCATCCAGGATGTTAAAATAGATTTTTTTCTCTTTATAATTAAAGGAATAAAACCCCACCCATTTCATTAAACCTAAAGCTCACATATCCTCCAAATAATTTTTATTATTTTTAAAAGCCATGTTTTGGTTGAGTGTTAACCTCCTAGATGTCCATATTTTTTAAAAATTAAAAATATAACACAGTGGAAAATACAAACTTAAAACATGGAAATGATGCATGGATGATATTTAAATAACATAGGCCAGAGACTTATATCTCGATCATAGCCACATCCCATTCATCCACTCGAAGCATTTTCGACATCCACATTGCTTATCTAAATGTTGAAAAAATGAGATATAAATCCATGAATTAATTTTATGTGATAAAAAATACCTTTAAATTGAAATAAATATCACTGGGGGTGGGGTTTCCTTTATCCTACAAATTCAAGCTTGACTTAGGTCATTAAATTCCTTCTATAATAAGATCACTTTATTTCTAACTTAATCAATAAGAAAAATATCTAATTTTCTAGAAATATATTTAATATTATAGAGTTATCATTCATTAGTTGCATGTTAAATCCACTTTTCAATATTCCACATGTTGAAAATATTCATCCACATCAATTTCTTCAATTCAGGAGTAGATCTATAACATAATATATTCATTGTTTTATGTAATCATATCATCTTCATTAAAATCATTCTAGAGCACCCATTTGTTTCTAATTTCATTCTTGTATTACAGACTATAAATAACTTCACATGATTGAATATTCAATATTTTTCAACCTATTCATGCATATACATGACC
Organism: Viscum album; assembly: GCA_963277665.1. Taxonomy (NCBI): domain Eukaryota; kingdom Viridiplantae; phylum Streptophyta; class Magnoliopsida; order Santalales; family Viscaceae; genus Viscum; species Viscum album. Next base: position 53,566 of record CAUJRU010000226.1, read on the forward strand.
CAATACTCATCATTTGTTGCATGTTTTGAATTTATAGTCCTTTGAAATGATATAAGATAAGTTTTCTACTAATACCTGAAACATGTATACTGAAAAACAGATGTATAGTCATTATAAATATTTTAATCATTGATTTATATAATTCACCTAAACCTATTTATAATTGTTTAAACAGATTAATTTTCCTTAGTTTAAATGTCTTTCTACGGGTATATAATTTCCCAATGTGATCCATAAGACTGACTCACATTAGCATCATTTTCTCCTTTGATATCTTAATTTTTTGTTTTAAATATTTCCAACTATTTTGAAAAATCAACACATGTTTAACCGAAGTTACATATTTCCATCTAAATGGCTTCCCAATCTTTTTGTTATAAAATGTTCATTAATTTCTTCTCAATTAATAGAAAAATAAATTTCCTTCAACCCCATAGTATTTTAACTACTATTTTTTCTCCTTATTAAGAATTAAAAATACATTTATAAAATTGTATGTACTTTTGTGTTGAAATTTTTATCATACCAATTCTCATTGGAGTTAGTTACTTTATTAATACATAAAAATAATCTATTGTGTTTGTAAAATGATGTAAGTACAACTTCCATACACAGTTCATTGAGTTATGTCTTTTGGTAAGCATTGTATGATCTATATTATAGACAATATTGAGCATTAATTCAATTAATCCATTTTGATGATGATTTATTGAAGATAAAAATTGATATCATAAATCATAATTGATTTACTCAACAATATCAATACCTATAGTCCCCCATACCAGCTTATTATTCATACATTTATACTTTGAACCATGGAATTAAAACTCCATTTAATTAAATTTGAGTAACATTCCAATATCTATTTGATTCGTGATTAAATCACAACCTTAATTCAAATAATGTAATTACAAAAACTAATTATGAGTGGTTTTTCAATCTTATAAGTCAAATCCTTTTAATTTACTGGGTCCCCTACCTATACTTCCACCAAAATGAATTTCCATCAAATATCATGACATGGTTTGTATATTTATATCCTAACACTCCCTTCAACACATAAAAATCCATGGATTTTTGTCCATTATTAATTATCCATTAAAATTCTAATATCCCACGTTCATTTTTCAATATAAAAACCATCATTATGGGGACCAACAAGCCCATTTTGGGTTTACCTTGTCTCCCAGGTGGAACATTAAATCAATACACCCAGTTCAATAGAGTAAAGAAAAAACCATGGTCACTTTGAACTCCACAAGGCTTGTTCCACAAAATCGTTAACCTTCAGTTGGTCGTGTTGCTCCACTAGTTCTATTATAAATACAATCCCCCTAAAACATCATTCCACCATATATGATCTTTTATAGGTTGCATAGGTGATCTATAATTCCACCAAAGGTGACAGTATATTGTTTACCATTTTAGATTTCCAATTAATAGAATCTCTTTATCTATTATATCCATAATCCATCGAATGGTCACATATGTATCTTTTTCATCCTTGACATTCCCACTGACCCTGGAATAGTTTTTTCTGTGACGGGAAACATCAACACAACATTCTCCAAGATGATCCCAACACTTCTTTTGTAATTCTATTGACTATATGGTATCCTCATTGAATACCTTCACATTTTTTGATTACATTCAAACCCCTTACTTGGACATCTTTTATGTTGTCAAAAAATCCAATATAAATATCATTCGAGCTCATTATAAACAATTCACCTTAGACATATTCATCCTTATTTTCAAGATCTTATTCATTATTGATTAAAATTCCAGCACAATCCTTTTTCACTCCTAAAAATCCCCTTGTATTTAATAGAAAATATCTAACTCCTATGTTAAATATTTCTTACTCCCCATTATTTGAATTGAATTAAAATGGAAATTATTGTGAAATAAAGTGTGGGTATTTTACATTAAATCACATACTCCCCCCATTTAATGGGTCTATCTACATTCATCTTCAAATATATATCCCCCTTAATTAATGGGATGAAACCGTAATAAATCTTAGCTCCCCCACCATTTTACATCTTCAATAGGGGATTACTATTTTTTTGGGAATTACCAAATCTATAATACTCCTTTTGGTCGAAGTAGGATACTCAAGAGGTGGTGAATCGAGTTCCTATAGATGTATATATTAAAAAACTATTTAAAGACCCCCCTTCTTAAAAAAATCTAGCTAGTTAATCAATGTATTTAATTTATAATAGATTGATAGTTCAATTAATATTTGAAGAGATTTCTTAATTCACATTTATATCTATATAAATGATTGTAGTATCTTTGGAAACCAATTTACTAAATCATAATATTTATAAATACTGTCCAAGACTAACTATAAACCTGAATCTTAGTTTTCTAAAATATGAGTTAAAATAGAGTAAAATAAATTTAAAAAAATAGAAAATTAAGAAAAGTGGTTTAATATCATGATGAGGCATAATACACTCCACCTAGTGATCAAATAATGCTAAGAAATTTATATTAATATTCTATGATCCACACCTTGGATCGGGGTTTACAATAACATATAGATATTTTCATGTCATGTGACCTCTACCACAGTTCTACATGGGAAAATATAATTACCCAGCTGAATAAGTTCATATTCCACAATTCAATATGTGTGAAAATGTTGTAAGAGAGTAATAGTAAGAGGATATCTTGTATCATCTAGTTTAACATAGGGCATAGTGTGTATTTTTAATACAGACACACACACTACTCAAAAGAAAAGTAAAACAGTATAGAAAAGAGCATAATATAATAATAAGGGATTATAAATGCTCTGAGTGTAGTTCGATGGATCTCAAGACTTCTAGGTTGTAGTATATTTGATGTTATGGTCCTCTTCTGAATGTAGACTCAAAAACAGAGTTTCATGAGATCTATGTTCTGGTTTCCAGTGATCTTATTGTGTAACTCTTCATAGATCTTCTTCTTCTTTGAGTTGGAGATAAAAGGATGTTCAAATGATGGTACAGAGCAAGTAACACGAATTATCATATTTCTTCACCCAAATCTAACATGCATGTATGTTTACTCTAATGTCTCTTTCAGTCATTTAATCTAGCTCACACACCATATTGTATATAATATGGGGTTTTTGTGTGATATATGACAAGAATAAAGATATCTTCATGCCTCATACCTCATACAGGAAGGATTCATGTCTTCAAAAAAATCATTAAATACATTACTGAAGATAAATGACTCAAATATGACCATTAGAATAAACTTTCAAATTAAATTGAAATAGAAACAAAAATGTTAAGTAAGGAACGTTATCATATTTGGTGGTGAGACATGAATGGTGCCACAATTATGGTGAGTCATAAACGGTGCGAAAGTTAGCGATGACTTGTCCTTTGTGAGTTATGGAACTGGTAGCATGGTTACAGTGTCTATTCCTTTGCGAATTCATGAACCTATAGCATAGTTACAATGTTTAGTCCTTTGAAATTTCTGGAACCAGTAGCATGGTTACGATGTCTGGTCTTTCTAAATCCCTTTAACCGATAGCATAGTTACGGTGTCCAGTCCATTACAATTATGTGAACCAGTAGCACAGTTATGGTGCTAGGTAAATGATTTCAGATTCATTGTTGATTTTTTAGACTAACGGTGGGATATTTTGAACACAATAATGGTGTCTCATGCATAGTCAAATATATTTCATATGTATTAAGAATTAATACACACAAAATGAATTAAGGGCAAACATAAGCATAATATAACATAATGTAACCTAAGTAATCAGGATTTTATATATTTAAATATGATTTTCATGATTGTTTTAATTTTTGAGCATTATAACAAGAGGAGTCCAATAATCTCAGCTTATTTGATGATCACAACTCATGGAATTTATAAGCCATATATTTTAGAAAAGAATAAATAGTGGGCTTAAAATATCAAATAGAGTATATGGGAAAAGGACATCAACTAAAGAAAATCTATGATCGTATTAGATCATATATGTTAAAAAAATGTGTCTCCATTTAGTATAAATTCCTGCTCTTATCCCCCTTTGGGATTATCAAAAATAAAGGAAATAAATACTAAATTAAACAAACAGGTGAATAAAAGTTATCATAACACATTTTATTAGATAAAATGGCAGAGTATAGGTACAATCACAAAAGGAGAATACATCACACCCCTATCCAAAATTTTCCTTCACTTCTCTTCAAGTTTTGTAGCCTTCACTTTATCATTTTTAGAGACAATAGTTGTAAAAGTAAGAGGGGAAGAATTGGATGAAGTAGAATTTGTAGTAAGAGAAGGTAATGACACACCTTCAAAGATAAAAAGGGAAATGGTTTTCCTAGTGGAAGACTGGGGAAATGTTTGATCAATAATAACAAGTCTGATCTAGCTCAGAGCCTTAGAAATAGACATTGTAGCAGGGGAAAATGAAGTGGAGGAATAAGGATAGGTGGAAAGAGGTAGAACAGTATTCAAAGGAGCCAGTGCAAGATCCATGTGGGTTGTGCTCTGAACATGTAGATATAGTTTCAGTAAATTTTTAAAATCCTTATTGATTTTACTATCATACTCTATAGGCTTTTCAAATCCATCATTACTTTCAATGAATTTTTCTATAGTAGGTGTGCAGTCCTTCAGCATATATACATTATTATTGAAATCTGAAGTTACGGGATTCATCATTAAATTCTCCACCAAATAATTTAAATAGTTTTTTAGCTCATTCTTGTAATAGATACTCTTGAATTAGTAGTCCACTTTCTTAGAACATTCCTCTTGATCATTAGTGGAAATTTTATAGAGAAATCTTACATGGTTAAGACCATGTTCACAGTTCTTAACAACTTTATCAAAACTTTCCATTTTAAAACCTTCAATCAAACACTGAAACATTTCTATAATTACAGATCTGAACATTTTACTTTCCAAGGGCTGAGATGGATCTGTAGAAACAGATGGATCCGAAATAGCTGATTTGAGGGCATTAAGATGTTTTCTAATAGTCTTTAAACATCTTTTATAATTAGTGGCCATATTATTGAATCCTGGTACAATTTAATTTATCTCGTTTTATATTTTGGTGTTGTTCTCAACCACCTTTTTATCCACATTAATCAAGTTGTATTGAATAATATATACAACCTTTTTTGGGATCTTATTAGCATCATCCTCACTAAGATGAGAAATATGGGATTAATCAAGTTTCAAGTCTTTCTCTATTTCCTTAACCATGGATTTTAAATATTTTAACTCAACACTCAACTACCTATTTTCAATCAAGACTTCTTGAATCTCATGAATCATCTCTTGTTGGATCTACCATATTATTTTCTGTAGAAACAGTGTAGCATATATTTCACTATGATTGGTTAAAAGAGAAGGTTGAGATGTCATAATCTTATCAAAACTAGACAAGAAAATTTCCCCAAAAGAATTCTAATCTTCTAGACATATTTAACTATGAGTTCATTGAGAAGGATGAGGCAAAGGAATAGAGAAAAGTGTTGTCTCCTTAGTAGATATTACTTCTCTAGCAGTAATTGGTTTGATATGAAACATAGTTGAATGATCCAATCCTTGAACTGAGGTTTCTTGAGACTCATCAACATTATAATACCTTAGAAACCTATACCATGTATCCATATATCTTAATTCCACAGGGTTCGGAACTTCAATCCTTTCCAAGAAGAGGTTTTTCTCCCCCTCAATCGATGCATCTCTTAAATAACTAAAAGACACAATATCTTGTCCAGTTTCCACCCCCCATCACTATCAGATTCAGCCATATCTATAGATAATTGAGAAGCTTTCCTTATTCATGATTTATCAGAAAAAATGACTCTTATTTCTTCAGACTCTTCCTCTGACTATTTCTCAGTGGCAGCATGATCTTTCACAATAGCATCTTATTATTAAAAATATTTCCACTAATCAGAATAATCAATTTATTTTATAGAATATTCATCACCTTTAAAGATAGGATATTCTCTATAGGAAACATCCTGAGGTTTTATTATAGATTCTAGAGTGAGTTCTTCAGTCCAATGAGGAATCTCTGGATTATTTTCTTCTCTATCTGAAGATGTTTCTTCTTTAGTTCTTTGAATTTTTATTCATCCATCTGTGTATTCTACAGTATTATTATATTTTAAGCCAAGATTAGATACATCATTAGGTCCTAAAGGATTCTCAATGGGATTAAAATCCTCATACAGTATATCATTATCTTAAACTCATGATGTATTCCATGGATTACAACTAATAATCATTCGTCTGCATGTATACATAGATTTAAAAAAATCATAATCTTCAAACACTTCTTCATCCTTACCAACCACACCTTTATCTATTATCATCGTAGAGATAAACCTTGAATTAAATAAGGAGGTTGAATTTGAGGTTGTCTTGATTATGTCACCTATGTTCAAGAAAATGTACTTGCACAGATAAATCTTATTACCATTCTTTTGAAGATTTACCAAAAACACATCTCGATAAATTATTTTAGAAAATTATCCTTCCCATAGACATATTATTTATTGAATAAACATAAACAATGACATTGTCTTTCCATCTAGTTCAGCGGCATTTGGCCTTCTTTTCATTTTGTTTCCTGTCAAACTACCCAGAGCCTCTTCTAGGTTAATTAAGTCACTAATTGGAGGAGGACCTCTTTGATAGTCCTAAAAAATTTCTTTCACATGGCATTCCTAATCAGGCTCCCACAACCTCAAATAAAAGTAAAATCTCTATCAATTCACCAATCTTCTAACCACAAAATCATCTTTACAGTCAAAATAGAATTGAACATACTAAAAAAATTAAAAACCCACATTTGAATAGATATGCCTTTTCACTTTTGAAAGCCACTCTATATAGCCTTATTCTTCTAAGATGTTTAAAACAAGCGATCGACATCACCATAGCCACTTCACATGTATTTCTTTCATGACAACAGTTTTATAATCTATAAGACTTAGGTTTTGTGGTTTCTCATGCATGGTTATCAAAATGTTTTTATATTTATTTGATGGCTTGTGCTTTTAATGAGATTAATAAGATGAATGATTCATCTTTGGAAATCAACATGTTCTCCAGAAATATGCGTAGTTTGAGAGAAAATATATTTGATTGGGGTGTACAGATTACGAATGAAGAAATAAGTGAAAAGATGGTTTTTATCATTTATGGAGTTCAAAAGTCGCAGAACATAAAAATGAAGTTTAAAAGAAATAAAATAATCAATATAGAAATAAAGGAATAATATTTCTGAAAATTTAATTATGGGTCATAATGGTGAGACCAAAAGAAATAAATCGTGGTGTAAACAATGTGGTGTGACTCTAAACAATGCAACTGAAAATAGTGAGACATAAAACATGGGACAACAAGGTGAACAAGAGTAACTATGAGATAGTAACTATTAGAAAGAAATTGTGAATCAATAACTGTTAGATATTAAAAAGGTCACCCAAGGATGATCATTCCTAATTCATTTAGGATGTAACTCATCCTTTCATAATTTAATGGCATTGTGAAAACGTCAGTAATATTTTGTTCACTACCAATGAATTCTAATTTAATATCACCCTTTTGTAATGATCTATCAAAAAGTTATGTCTTAAATTAATATGTGTTGTTATTGAATGAGAAAAAAGATTCTTAGATATGATAATTGCACTTGGGTTATCACAATTTATTGGGACATGTCTGCATTGATATCCATAACCTAGCAAAGAGATTTTCATCCATAAAATTAGAGCACAACAATTACCAGTAGCTATGTATTCAGCTTCGGCAGTAGATAATGAAAAAAATCATTTTACAGCACCATGATACTAATAACTTTCCCAAAAAAGTGATGTGTTACAAATGTTCTTTTTCTATCTAACATTCGATTTTAAGAATTAGTATCTAAAGAGCTATCTACATCAAATGATTATTTTATATGAGAGAAAAGTTTTATGTTGATTGTATGATTGTGGTATTTAAAAAATATTTTAAAATCAAGAATATGTGACTCTATAGTATTTTATTGGTAAGGAGAACAAATACACACACTATACATAATATTAGGCCTACTAGCAGTTAAGTAGAGTAAAATCTCAATCATTCCTCTAAAAGTAGTTTGATCAACAGATTTACCATTCTCATCAAGATCCAACTTACAGTTGGTACTCATTCGAGTGTTGCTACATTTAATACTATAAAAACAAATCATTTTAGAATATATTTAGTATATTTACATTAATTCAAAACAATACATTCCTTATTTTGAAATATTTTAAATCCATGAAATAATTTGAGTTCCCCCATTAAACTCATTTCAAATTCATTTTTCATCATCTTTTAAAAATAAAAACATAAGGAATTTTTTGAGGATCTAAAAAAAATATCATCAAAATAGATTTCAACAACAAAAACTTCTTTATAAATTCTTTTTCTAAAGATAATAGGATCATCTATACCCTTATTAAAGTCTTTAGAAATATGAAAACAGCTTAGTCTATCATACCATGTTCTTGGAGATTGTTTTATACAATATAAAGCTTTTGTTAAATTAAATATATGGTTTGGAATATGAGGTTTTATTAAACAAGAGGTTCATTTAAAAAACCATCATTAACTATATACCCTTTTTGGAATACAGTCTTACCTAACATTTTATATAGATTGAAATTTCGTTGTGTTTCATATACAAGAGAAATTATAATGGATTCAATTCTTGAAATTGGTGAAAGAGTTTCCTCCTAATATATCCTTTCTTCATGAATAAAACCTTGTGAAACTAATATAGCTTTATTTAATTCAATATTAATAGCTTCATCTACTTTATTCCTAAAAACCCATTTAGTGCCAATAGTCACAGTTTCTTTAAGTCTATCCACTTTTTCAAGAATTAATTTTATTAAAAATTATTTAACTTTTCTTGAATATATATCAGCCAATATTCATCCTTGATTTCATTATTGGTTTTCATATGATGAAACTATAAAAAGAAAGATTTACTTTCAACCTCATTTCTTACAAAAGCACTCTTTTGAGTTCCTTTATCTAAATCTCCATCTATATCATCTAAAGGACAGCTCTTAAGGGTTCTAATAGATCGAGAAAAAGAAGGGATAGTGATTTCAGCTTCTTCAACAGGTTCAGGTTCATCATTACTAAATTTTTGAGAAAATTCATAATAAGATGATTTTAAAGATTTCTTAACAACAAGGTCATCTAATTTTGTATTTATTCCCAAATTTGACACAACATCATAACAGTTTTCAAGAGAGGTATTAGGTTCATGTGGATCTGTTTCATAAAATTTCACATGTACAGATTCTTCCACACATTTGGTTATTTTATTTAATACTCTATAGACTATACTAGAGATTGAATAACATTGAAATATTCCTTCATCAAATTTGTATGTAAAATTTTCATGAATTTTTTAGTATTGATAATATAAACTTTGAAACCAAAAGCATTAAGGTAACTAACTTTGCGTTTTTTATTGTTCCACAACTCACATGGAGTTTTCCTATGAATAGGTTTGATAAAGATTCTATTAATAATATTGAAATTTATATTGACAGCTTCAACCCAAAACAAAATAGGCAGGTCTTATTCATTAAGCATGGTTTATGCTATCTATTGAAAGGTTCTATTTCTTCTTTCTATAATAACATTTTTTTGAGGTGTACTAGGAGAAGAGAAGTTATGAATATACCCATTTTGAGAACAAAAAGATTCAAACACTTTTAAAACTCATGTCCATAGTCACTTCTTAGGGTTTTAATTTTAGGACCACTTGGTTTTTTTACTATTTGAGCATACTTGACAAAATGAGAACAATATTTAATTTTTTGAGCTAAGAAAATAGTCCTTGTATATCTAGAATAGTCATCTATAGGAACATAGACATAGTGCTTCCCATTTTGAAATGAAACTCTATATGGTCCAAATAAGTCCATGTGAACCAACATAAGTGGTTGAAAAGCTGAAATTTATTTCTTTGGTCTGAAAGATATTTTGTGTTGTTTACCCTTTTGAAAAGGATTACAGACTTTTTCATTTGGAAACTCAAGTTTTGGTAGATTCTTGATTAAGCCTTTTCTAGTTTTATTTTTAAAAGAGTATATGTTAAAATATCTAAGGCTTCTATATTGAAGCCTAGAAACATTGTAAAAGACACTTAAGAATAAAAAATTACGAGAAACTAAACAATCATAGTTAACAACATTAACATTTTCCTTTCTAAAAGTAGTAAAAAGTAACTTGTTTCTATAATTGAATCCATTTCATGCATCATTTTCTAATTTAACATTGAAACCTTAATTGCATGACTAATATATACTAATTATATTATATATTAATCCATAAAAATGTACTTTTATAATTAAAACTGAGTTATAGTTTCCAATATCGCCAAGGAAAATTATATTCACTTTAGCATTGTCACCAAAAGTGACATGTCCACCGTCAATATTTATCAGATTCTTGAAGAAAGAGTAATCACTTTTCTTGTGTCTTGAACATCCATTTTACATGTTCCATAAACATCTAAAATATATTTTTAAAAATCTTCACTACAAAGGTATTATGAAGGAGATAATTTCGGTACCCATATTTGTTTGGTTCTAGTAACATTAGTAGTAAGAGCATTGGGAAACCATACTTGCTTCATGTGTTTCTTATACACAGTTCGTAAGGTATTGTAAAAATATCCGTTGTTTGGTCCTAAAAAACTAGAAGTAGTGAATGACTTCATAGATCCAGGACTAGCATATTTTTTATTTCAGGTTATGAAGATAGATTTTTTATATTTTTTTGATAAAATGTGTTTTACATATGTTCCCTTGACTAGGTTGGTATCATATACTATTAGTATACCTAGGAGCTACTTCTTTACCGAGAATTTTTGTTATAGTATTTTTTATATTGGTAAAACTTTCTATGTTCTTTTTATACTGATTATTATATAATTTAACATCATTATTCTATTTATGTAATTGAGAATTATTTTACTTTTCTATAGTTTGCTCAAATTTTATAGTAGGAGTAAGAGAATGTGGTTTTTTATAGATTTATATTTATATTTTAATTCATTTCATGTATCTTCAAACATTTGGTAGTACTCTATCATTTCATCACTAGTTATATTTTCTTTATCACTTTCATCTCCAGAGTAATAGGAATTTTCTATACGAGACTCAAGAGTTACCTTAGATGTGTTTTCCATGAAACACATGTTCTCCTTGTCAGATTTCTCGTTATGTGATGATTCTGATTCAATGGAGCTATTCTGATAAACACTCCATGCTTCTTTTATTTCCTTTTGGTACTTTCTATCATTTTCCTTATACATCTTTTTATAATTTATCTTCGTAAATTCATCCATTACATGTCCCTTTATCTTACATTCATAAGATACTATTTCATTTGAGTTCTCATTCCTTTTCCATTCCTTCTTCCAGTTACCTTTATTTTTATAACCTCATTTGTAATTGGGCTTCCTGAATAATTTCTTCCTCCTACAAAATTTCTCAATACTTCTAGATAATTGATCCATTTTCTCATCACTTTCAGATGTTGAATCTTCATTACTTGTACAGTCTGAATGAGCTTGAATCATTTACTTTTCTTTCTGATTATATGTAGTGGTTTTTAAAACCTTAACTTTCTCTTTTGTTTATACTCTTCATATTTTTTCTATTAACTCAACCTCATACATTATCAATTTACCTATCAGCTCTTTGACTAGAAACTTATGGATGCACCAAAATTCTATAAGTGATATCGAGGTTCCTCTTTATATTTCTACTATATATCTGAGTAGCCACATGATTTTTTCTTTAGCATCCATTATCTTTCCAAGAGAGCTCATTTTATTGAATATTTCATGAAATTTGAGATGCATATTAGAAATGGGTTTATCAAGATTCATTTTAATGATATCATAATTACTATTATTGGTATTAATTCACATTTAATTAACATTAGTAGTTCCTTCATTTGAGATAGCTATGGTATCCCAAATTTCATAGGAATATTTCAAGAATATATTCAATTAAATTATTAATCACCTAAAGAAATAAAAATTAATTCGTATATTAACAATTATTATTGTAAGTACATTTTTTAACTTCATTCCATGTACTTATTATAGTATTTAGTATTTCATATTTATCTTATATTACTGTCCAAATATCAAAGCCCATACTTTCTAAGTGCATTTTCATTTTCATTTTTCACTGAGAATAATTTGTTCCATTAATGTAGGGAGGTATGTTGGTTGTAGAACCTTCCTATCTATTATCCAGAACAAATAATAAAGACCATATTTTAATAAGATAGAAGTTTATAAATAAATATAAAATTTGGGATCTTTAAAACACAACTAAATCAGAGTTGAAAATACTTAAACAAGTTTTGAAGACTTTGAAAATAGCTGTTTAAAAACAACCTAATAAAATATTTTGGTCGGAGTAAGACACTAAAGGGGGGGGGGGGTGAATTGAGTTCCTATAAAAATATCATTCAAAACAATTATTTGAAGATCCCCCAATTTTAAAACAAAATAGGCCAGCTAGTCAATGTAGTAAATTTTTAATAGTTTTATTATTTCATTAATTTCTCAGGATAATGATTACTTCTCAGTTATATCAATATAAAAGACTAAAATAACTTTCGAAATCAATTTAATAAATCAAAATATTTATAAATACTATCCAAGACTAACTATCAAAGTGAAACTTAGTTTACATAAATATGAGTTAAAATAGAGTAAACTAAATTTGGAAACACAGAGGATTAAAATTAGTGGTCTAGTATAAATATTAAACCTAATCAACTCAACATATGGATCACCTTCCACCAATAAATTTATATTAATATACATTTTACCTCACCCTAGATCAGGGTTTACAATAGTATACAATTCTTTCCAGGACACCTAACATTGACCAAAATTTTACTTTGGAAACTAAAACTACCAGGCTCCACAGGGGCCTATTCTGTAGTTCTAAATGGGTGGAAATGGTGTAAGAGAGTAGTAGTGGGAGGATATATTGTATCCACCAGTTTAAACCATGACACATTGTGTGTCTTTAAAATATACATGCACACTACTAAAAATATTAATAAAAAAACACACAAGAGAGACGAATAAAATAAGAAGGGATTAGAAATGCTCAGATTTTTTTTTGTATGAAACTCTGGGATTATATGATGTAGTATATTTTATTTTTGGGTCATCTTCTGAAAATAGACTCAGAAATAGAGTGTTGTGAGTTCTATGTTCTGGTAACGATAGAGTTTTTGAGTAACTCTTCATAGCGCTTCTTCTTCATTGAGTTGGTGATGAAACGATGTTCGTTGGATGATACAAAGTAAGTAGTATGGATTATCATCTTTATTCTATATGTTCTATAATGCATTTTTGTTTACTCTAACATCTCTTTCAGTAACTTCCTCTTGCTCGTGTGCCACCTTTTATATTATATTGGGTGTTTCTGTGACGGCTGATAAGAAGCACGATCTCTTCCCATCTCATACCTCGAACTATCAGGTGTCATTTCTACAAAAAAACATTAATTATTTCAGTGTCATTAAATAACTCATATATGACCTTTATAATCAAATTTTAAATTTAATTGAAAATTTTTGAAAAAATCATTAAATAAGGAATGGTTTCGTAGTTGTTTGTGAGATACAAATGGAACCACTATCACGGTGAGTTAGAAGTGGTCCCACAGTCAGCGATGAAAAGTCCTTTGGGAGTTCTACAATTGGTAGTATGGTTACGGTGACTGGTAATTTTTTAATTCTAGAACGGGTATCATGGTTATGGTGTTTAGCCATTTTTAATTTTTGGAATTTGTATTGGGGTTTCTTTTTCTCATTTTTCTCAATTTTTGGAACCGGTATCATGGTTACTGTTTCTAGTCCTTTTCAATTTTTTCAATCAGTAGCATGGTTATAGTGTCAAGGAAATAGTGTCTGATACATTGATGATTTTTCAGAATAATCAGTGAAATATTGTGATCACCGAAACTTTGTCTCATGCATAGTCATATATCTAACATCTTTCTTAATAAGTAACACTCACAGAATGGATTAAGGTTAAACATAAGCTTAATAAAACATCATAGAACATGAGTAGTTATGATTTATATGATTTAATAATGATTTACAGTATTTTTATGATTTTTGATCATTAAAACAAGAGGATTCAAAAACATCAATAATACAATTATTATAACATCTAAAATTATTAATTAATCCATTGAGTGAGATTCCAACATAAAATTTGGGATATCAAACATATCATCTAAACCTACTAAGAATATGCTTTTCCTACGAAATAAGAGTCTTTGAATATTTCTTAAAATCTATCTCTTTCAACCTTTCACATTAATGAAAACCAATAGTTTCATTTTTATTTTCGTATATCCACAGGAAACATGTGATCTCTATTACACATTCACACACAAAAAATTTCTATAAACATATTAAATTATTTTTTGGAATATACCACCTAATGAAGTAAATAGTACCGATTGTTAAAATTTTGAAGAAATTATACAATATTTACAATCTGCCTTTCATATCATTATAGGCTTTAAAAATTATCTAATAAGTCTTATCAAATATAAAATGTTTAAATAAAATGACCCAGATACATTTATCACTTTAAACAAATATTTTTTTTTCTAAAATTAGGACTTCCACTTATATGAATTTCCCTTTTATCAAAGTAACATTTGGATATCTAGAAATCCATCAAATCAGATCAAACACCAAAACAATTCTAGATTAAAAATATATTTACATGAAATTCAGGCACCCATTGTTTCTCACTTTACCTTCTTCTTGTTTCCTAATATCACTTTTCTTGTTTGATTATTAAATCTTATTTAAGTTTAGTAAAATTTGATTTTCTTGCATAATCTCCCCATTGATCAGACCTCACAATTAATTATATATATCAAAAAAATATAGAAACAATAAAAAATATGTAGATAGGGGTGCCTCAATATTCATAAAATAGAGGAATTGGGTTGGTCATAATGTTCCAGATGTTCATCCTTTTTTCATTCATTTTCATTTTTTCATCTTTTGGAAATGGAATTATATATTCTCTTCAACTTCTTTAACATTATTTTTAGTTTTCCATTTCATCCTCTTATTGAATGATCTGAAAATTGTGTTACCACTTATAAACATATATTAAAATATGTGTGCATTGTAATACTTACATGGATTGATATTTTCTACCATTTTGGATATGAACACACTTGAAAAAGTAGCTTCAATGTTGGTTCAGTAGTGGATCTCAACCTCAAATTTCTTCTACACTAAATCATTACTATTTACCTGATATTGGTTAGTGAAAGGCCACATAAGAACTTTTCTTCATTGATCACCATGAATTCTATAATGGTTTCTTTCTTTCAAAGTGTATTTCCCAATACTACTTCATATTTCACCGCGAGAACAAATCCGGAAATTTATTTCCAAATTTTATTAATTTCATAAAAGAGAGTTGTTGAGAGTTTCCAGAACTTAGTTCATGACACACCATTTATTGAGTATCATATTTATTCCCCAAAACATTATGCCTATTTTCCAGCATAAAATTATTTTTTATTGGTTAAAATAATTCTTCATATGTCATAGGAGTGGTGTTTCACGTTACTTCATCCAGTCCATTTTCTTCATTATTTCTTAAAAAATATATTCAATCATGTCACTTTTTTATTTCATTTTTGTTCCTATTTTCTTTAAAATCAAAGTCAAGGATACTTCTTCCACCTTTTCTTCATATTCTCCAAGTTGAGTTATTTTTTCATTTTAAAATAATCTTCTTTCTTGAATTCACATTGTTTCATCTTATCTTATAGAATTAGATTCTCTTATTGGCTACTGCATAAATGTATCTTTATTAGAAAAAAAATGATATTATTTCAACTTAACCATATTTTCCTTTCATTATTATATCTATAATAGTGTCTAGACAAAAAAATTATTCTTTAATTCTATGGTTATAATATGGTATAACATTACATTCATAATTTTTTACATTGGTGGGAAAATTATTCTTTTCTCCATCCGTATTATTTTTCATACCTTTAGACATAAAAAACCGTCATTATATTTTCTATCAAGTTCTTAAAATTTTATCCATTTTTCTTTGGATAATGTTCCATGTGAGTCCTCTTTAATTATATCTTCTCTTAGATAACATTTTATTTCATTTTTACTAAGGAATCAATTTCAATGTATCTTATACCTATTTTAATGATAAAATTGTATTACCTCATAAGAAAAATTCCTTCCACCCTAACTTCTTATTTAGCTCAAATTTTGTATTTCATATAGGAAATAAACTCAATTTTAAATTATTTTAATTTATTTTAATCAAACCCCGTATTCTTAACTGTGTATTTCATTTCACTTCACAAAACATCATATCAAGTTAGAAAAATAACAATGATAATAGAAAGGATAATTTCCCCATGTTCCCACATGTTAGCTCCCACTAATGATTTTGGTGAGATATACCCTTATTTTCGGGGTGAATCAGGGTATAAAAGTCTCTAAAAATGTAAAAAATCTCATATACCTCTCACTACCCTACATGGATATTGACTACTCAATGACAAGGATCACTCATTTTTCACTGTTAAATAAGATGATCTAAAAACCTATTCCATTTAGTAACCCTTTATTGGATATTATTTATATTTTTATAGCCCTTCAACTGGTGGGGGGACATTCTAAAATAAATAGATCATTTTGTGTTTCACATGGTTCAACAACATAAGACAACTCTATATTGAATGAAATGGAAATATTCTCTGATCCAAAATCGATTAACCTCACAAAGTAATTGAAGGGTTTAGGATTGATCCCTCCTTTCCTAGGATCAAATACCTTATCATTTTTTAGGTTATCTAACTATATCCTAAGGCTCATTTCCCTCGATTTGGATCATTTCCTCTTTTGGCACACTTTCATATTTCTCTACCAATTCCCACTGCTCTTCTATTAAGTCACAACATATTTCATCGGCATGTTGGTCCATTCTGTTACTTTACTTTCTTGAGTATCACCGTTGTATTTATGTAGATACTATATTGATATCCTTTGTATAATACTTCATAGTATATTGTGGATTCATCCTCTTACAATTCCTTTTTGTTTTAGGAATGACATTGGAAATCCTCCTCCCCATATTATTTCAAAACAATCCAATCTTCTTTTACATTAAAAAATTTTAAAAGGGTTACAAGTCCTTATTTCTAGTCCCTTGTCTAGAACTCCTCTCTTTCTTTTTGAGTTTGGATATACAATATATCCTAGTACCTATCTCTCTCTTCTCTTCCTTCCATTAAATATACCCTCTTGAAAAAGAGAGGTCATGAACCCAATAATTAGATACCTATCTATATTATTAATGGCTATTAGAATCTGCCATAATA
Organism: Viscum album; assembly: GCA_963277665.1. Taxonomy (NCBI): domain Eukaryota; kingdom Viridiplantae; phylum Streptophyta; class Magnoliopsida; order Santalales; family Viscaceae; genus Viscum; species Viscum album. The sequence goes on from CAUJRU010000226.1 coordinate 71,046, forward strand.
GATCCATGATTTACTCTAGGATATCCCGGACCACAGTCTACTATGATTATTTTTTTCAAACATTTCGACATTATAGATTGAAATTAAATCTCTATTTTAATCTATTTTAGTAATGTTTTAATATAATTTTATTCATGATTGAATCAGCATATAGATTCTAATCCAATTATTATTAAATAAATTAAAAATATTTAATGAATTTTCGAATTTAAGTCCTCTGGATTCTATGTGTCACCTACCAATATTCCCACCAACACAACATTCCTTCAAACACCATGATAGGGTCATTGTATTTATAGAGAAACACACTCTTTAACATGTCTGTCCTCATTTCCTATTTCCCATTTTTCCTTCTTCTATAGAATCCTAATGACAAATATCTATTTTTAAATAAAAAAAATTCAATATGGAAACTTACCCAACTATTTTAGGTTAACCATGTCTTATAGGAGGATAAGAACATAATAAGCCTAGTTCTATAGCATACTAACAAAAAACAGAAAACGTATCCACTCACCGTGAAATAACCATTGATGTATTAAACCTCTATTTAATTATGTTTCTTATTAAGGTATTATATGAAATCTAAAACCACTAAAACTAAATTCCACCACAAGTAGTCTAAAACCTCTTTTATTGGTGTTGTGTAATTCTACCATGGGTAGAACTATGTTGTTTCCTATTATAGATTTTTAATGTCTGCAATATTATTTTATACAATAGACATAAACCATGGGTTTGAAAAACTTGTATTCTTACTCATATTCTCCACACCAATTAACCATGGTGTAGTCTTACCCATGTTAGGAAACTGCAATAAAACATTCTCTAAGATGCCTCTAAAACTTCTTTGGTACTTCTCTAGACCATGTAATCTTCTTGTCGGATAACTTCACATTCCTAAATATTAATTCAAATATTTCTCGATTCATAATTCATATTTTCAAAAAATTAACCCTAAATGTAATTTATGATCATTTTCATAAATTCACCTTGTACGTCTCTCTCACTATTGTCAAGATCTTCTTCCTCATTTTCAAAAAATCTAGGATAATCCATTAATAATCATTAAAGCTACATATATTTTTAATTATTTTATCATGCCTAATAATATTAGTTGGTGTTATATAATAATTCATTGTATCTTCATTGGAAATAATCTTTATTAATTTGAAATAAAAACAATTACTTTGTTTTCAGAACCATTACGACAACCAAATTACCATTAAAAGAAAACTGTGTGTATGGAATTATAAAAATCATTTTTTGGATACTTTATGTTCTATAATTAATTTTTTTCTTTGAGAAATATACAATGTGTGTGTGAGATAATTAAAAAAACACATAAAACAGGGACTGTGTTTTTCATTATTTCACCAACAGAAGTAGTATCTTGAGTTTTTTATTGACCATGTGACATAATTTTCCTATAGGGTATCGTTTCTTGAGATTTTTGTTCAACCAAAATTAATTTATTCTTATTATTAGTTACCATAATATATTTACCTATGTATCTAAGGTCATACTCATTTTGGGAATGAAATATATTCTTCAATTGTTACTCCATGAACTTCATTATTGTAAGACACACAAGAACTCCTAGATATAATATGGGGAGTTAGAAGATTTTCTTAATCACCACACATCATTCATAATTTCATGAATTAAAATTTTATCTGATAAGTTATTTTTAATTTATAATCCAATTTTTTTAGGCCAAATATAAGTTAGGCATTATTTTACATCTTGAGCCTTAGCTAAACTTCTATCTTCAAGTTTCAAGAGTTTATTGATCTGTTTTCATATCAACATCTCTATTGGTTTTAATTTTTTCACATCTTGTTTCTATATAAAAATATTAATATAATTTATAAAACTCTTATTTTCATTATTTTATCTATCAATATATCAATTTTTTTTTTAATTTTGGCCTTAAGTTTAGCATTGAGTTTAACTCTTCCATCTCTTTTAGAATCATCTTTATTATTATATTACACTTGTGTAGTGTCTATAACATCCATAAAGACTTATTAACCAAAGATTATATAGTCCTAATCATACTCTATATATGCTTCTTCTAATCTCTCGTTTTCAAAATATAAATATTTATTCTTCATGAAGCATTTTTATTCTTCTTTTTACTCATTATTCCTGTTAGGATTATCATTCATAATTTTTATTCTTCAATATCATCTTGAAATTTCATAACATAGTGAGAATAAAGATGACTAAATATTCTAAATTTAAAACAAGTGGTTTGCAGATTTCCTAGGAATTTCCCTTTTCCAATTTTCATATTAAAGAAGACAAAATCAATCATCACAACAAATTCTTCATCCTTTTGTTTTTCATTGAATATGATATTATTTATAGTACTCAATAATTTATCCTAATACTTTTTTTTAATTGTAATAATTATCATTTTCCACATTTTTTATTTCATAATAGGGTAGTAGAGGTTGACCAAAATTGCACCCATAAAATATTTATATTTAATAAACAATACATTTGTGTTGAATCATAGAGGTAATATACTAGAGGTTATTTAAATATATTTTATATCATCGAGGACCTACCCTAGTCTATCCACATCATCCACTAAAATATTATCATGACCAATGAATTCATCCACTATATCATTAAAGATAATTCTCAAATAATTATATTTTTTTATTAAAAATACATCATTGCTTGAATATTTTGTTTCACCCTCATAAATATTGGGTATCTTATCCCACATTGTATGAAATATTTTTCATGGAATCACCATTTTATATATGTGGTTATAAAAACATCCCCCTAACTCCTTAATCATCTTATAATCAACATCCAAATCCTTATCACAACTTTATGATAGAGTTACACTTTCTATAAATATTACAATTAAATTAATCCCATCAATGTATACATGGATCCCCAATAACAAAAAATAACTATGCATTTAGTTTTTTTCATAAATAGAAGTTTTTAACTTCGAAAAAAGGCATTCCTTTATGGTTGAAAACTAATTACATAACAATTATAGAAAACAATATTTACTAATAATTTGAACTTTTATTCCACTTCTCAATCCGAAATAAGGTATATAGCTTGAGAGGTTGGGGAATCATGAAATGTTAGTTTTAAAAATATCCATTTCCAATGATAATATTTTTTAATGACGGAGAAAAAGTCTATATTTCAACAAAGTGTTATGATGTAATGAATGTTATAAAAGAGAGACATGGAAAATTTTAATTTGTTTATCCAAATAGGATAATAAAAGTATCATGAATGTAAATGAACATTTTCACCAAAAGAAATAATTTTCACCATGTTTGAATAAAGATTATAGAGTGACTGAACAGAACCTATAAGACTATAACGATGAAGAAAATTAAATCTTTATACTCTCACATAAATTTTTAATTAAATAATACCACATGTTTTTCTTTCATGTTTCATAAATAGTACATGAAAAATGCATCAAGGGGGTAGTATCAATATATTTAACGACAAAATTCATTAGGAAATTCAATAAAAAAACATTCCAACCAGAGTCCTCTAGGAATACAAATGTTTCTATTTTTTATTATTTTATAGTGTCGAAACTTGAATCATTCTCCCACTTCTATTCATTTTGATGAATTATTTTTGGAATGAATCTAATTATCAATTTTTCCTTTATCTCATGATACCACCTGCCCGATTATTCTATGATGACATATCCTACTTGTTTTATGTATATTTGTTTTCTTACATTTAGGTCGCACACTTTTACATGTTATTATAATTAAAATTTATTAAAAAAATTACAGGTCAACTCCTTATTTTCCAATATAGGAAAATCACCCTTCCAAATTAATAAAGTAAACTATTCATAATTCTATAGATTATAAAAATAGGATGCATAATATAATATCAAAATTTGTAATAAAAATACCCTCAATCTATGATGAATCCCCTTCCACCCCAGCACCTTCATTTTTAATGCTGCTGATTTTGGGGTAAAAAAAGGTCTACAAAAATAGACTTCATCATGATTTAAATAAATAAAATGTTAATGTTTTATTCTCTTTTTAACTGCAATTCATTGTGTATGTGTTTGGTAATCCAATTGATTATTCATATTCCCTTGTTAATAAAATATATTATATCTATTTTTGGTATAAATTTATCAACAAAATCACTACATACTGATCTTTATACAGCCTTTGAATCACAATTACAAAAGACCACATCCTTAATGAAATTCAAAATCATGTTTACTAAAAACCATCCATATAAATAACTAGGATGATAAATAAGCTAAACAATAAACATAGATAAAAATATTTGATTTTTTCGTATATAGAGAAATATGATCATTTGGGAGAGTCTTGATCTTCAATTATGTCAAGACTTATTTTTTAATGCAAAGTTGATGATCCAAAACAAATAGAAACTTATGCTTAAAAACACACCTTCATCCATTTTAATTTTCTAATTTCTCATAAAATTTTCCTTAGGCATATATGGTAAACATTTATATCTTTTTTGAATTCCGAACTGCCACCTAAAATAATCCATATATGTATAGGAAAATTCCATATATTACTATAAAATACAATCTACCAAGAATAATGATTATATAGGTCATAATTAAAAATAATTGGATGGTACATACAGTTTTAGACATATAAATAAATAAAAACTAGTTTTTAAACCATATTTTACAAGAGAACATCCAACACCCCACCAAACCTCTTCCATCCTTCAAAATATTATCTCTAAACACATAAATTTAATACATTTAATATTACATCCTCTATAATATCTACAAGGAAAACTCAAAAATGCACACTTACGATATTTTTTCAATAATAATCTTATCTCCTTCTACAAATACCAATATATTTGATAAAAAATGACCCTCATTAACCCTATGAACCCTAAAATTAAAATTAAAAAAAATCCATATACATAAACATCTTCACTATGACCAATTAGCGATAAAATATAAAAGGAAAATGGGTGAAGAAATAAGGAAGGAAGATAATAATGGAAAAATAATTAATAAATAATATATTACATTAAAAATTGTCTCATAACTTGTATATATTGTCATAAGACCTTGGATAGAGGAGAAACATGGCTAGGAGGAGGATTTAGAGGATTTTAAGAAAGAGTGTAGAAGTTAATGAGTGATAAAATTAACAGGGGATAGAAGGTAAATTATCTATTCAGTTTTTGGGGAATGTATCATGGTTTTACAGTACGGTTTGGAAATATGTTCACCAACTATGTTACATTTTATAAAGACTCTTGTTACCCACATGATATATCAACATGGTTATGGGAACTATGCACCAATTCTATAGTTACCACTAGAATTCGGTTTTAACCTTTTTATAGTTATCACTAACTTTGTGAAAACAAAACCAGGAACTACCTTCAATTTCTTATTTATTCAAACCCCCAACTCTAGAAACTAATAAAAATAATATTAGAAAAAAATGCACACTAGTGACCATGAGGTGACCTAGAGAATACCACTTTATTTTCCTATGTCTAATTCCAATGATTACTCACATTTATTGAGTATCATAATACACTCAATGAGGTCATATCAACTCTTTGTTAAAACCTCAACTCATTAAAATGACTCATATGTGGATATAAATCTATGGTTATGAATAAAAAATTCTCAAGGTCATAGAACAGACTCATTATTAGATTAATAACATAGTATCCTTCCTTTGACAGGTCATTGATTATAATCATTAGAGACCAACCAAAATCTATAAAATTCATACCATTTACCTCATATAATACCCCTTTCATGTGGTCAATTTGAATATAAAGATCATTTATATCCATGTAATCTATGATCCTTCCAAAAAATGCTCATTAAGAGTTTTACCCTCTGGTATACCCTATTTCGATTTCCTTTAATGATCAAGATACCCCCACCCCCACCCCCCCAATTCCAATATAAATAATTATTTATAATCCTAATGTTACCCCTCACATGGATGACCAAAATACCATAAGTTTTCTGAAGAAACAACATTATTGACACACCCTTTTCTCATAATTATAGATAAATGGTATACACCAATATAAAGTACCTCCCTAGGTTATTGGTGTCATCATTCAATGTTGGAGAACCTCAGTGGGTGCCTCTCACCATTATCCCCAAGATTTTTACCAAAACATAGTGGATAAATTTTAAGAGAACATGAATAAAATTACCACTATATCCATATTAGTTCCTTTTATAGTTCGTCATATCCAGAAAATCCCCATTGTATCTTTTTCTAGTCAATCACATATATTTATGCCCACATTACCATTATAAAAAATTGGAATTTATATATCAAAGTAAATAAAATAATAAAATCCAACCAAGATATTGTGTTATAACCTATTACATCATATCCATCTATTCAATCTAATATTTCATGTAGGATCATAGATTATCATTATCTTCCAAATGTCTTCATATAACCTCTGGAACCCAATAAATTAATTATAAAATCAGTGTAATTAATGTATAAATAAATTTAAAAATAGTATAATTCTTATAAACCTTCTAATTTGTATAGAATCACTAGAATCATGGGAAGAAATATTTAGATATCTCAAAGATAGTCCCTCTAGAAGTAAATGACTCATTATTGACTTTGAATACTTAGTAATTTAATTGTATAATTAAATAAACTCAAAGAATAATTAATTGGGAGATGTTTCCTCCATAAATGGATTGGTATATACTGTATATAGAATCACATAATCTCTTCTATATTTTACACATTATATACCTTTCATTGTGGTTTAATTTTTCCATATTGTTTTGAAATCACACCCAAATTACTAAATTGAACAACACCAAATTAGAGAAGAAGGAAAGGGGAGAATATATAATAAAAGGAAGAAAAAAGCTACCATGAACCACCATGAAAATACCTATGGACTATTTTTGATAAAATTAAAAGAATAATTAATTGTGATGGGGATAAAGTGATGGATCCCCAATATATCAGTTAATCAGAAGAGGTCATCCTTGTGTATAGTTTGGATTTAAAATGAGTAAAATCCCTATTTTACCATACATTTAAAAAGAACTTCCTAGATATAAAAAAGTTTGTAGTGGCCCTAATCTAGCCACTAAATGGATGTACTTGGGGGATAAATCCCTTTATTATAATAAAAATAACTCTATGGTATATTACTAGGTTCATGATTTCTCCAAAAACCACCCTCCAAAATCATTTTCATTACCAAGAACCTTAAAACATTCACTTTTAATTTTTCACTTGTACTTCCAACTATAAAACAAAAATTTATATACCATAAATGTTTCTTGAGTGTCTCTTTCTTGGTATGAATTACAAATTGTAAAATCATCCAAAATCTAAAACCATTAGATTCAAACCTTCTATTGATTACATCATAAACTAATGTTGTAGGTATTTATAGAAATATTAATGAAGGTTTGAAGTGTTTAATGATTTCTCGGGTGATTTAGAATCAATATTTTTTTGTATTAAATAAAAATACTTGTTTTAAAAAAATTTAATATTGTTAAAAATAAAATTCTTTAATTGAAATATATACTTTACTTTTTTCAGGTTCAACAAATTGATGAAATACAGAATGTAATTCCAAATAATTATTTATAATAATTATTTTTTTATGTTTATTCTAAAATAAGTCATAATAATAGTTTTAAGTTACATAGAAGATAAATTTTTCAATATATAAAGACAAATATGATTTTTATATGGTTTCTAACAATCTCTTGATAAGTCGATCAGTAGACTAAGACACTATACAAACCACTATAGTTCTAGTGTTTGGTAAATAATTATTAGGTGGGTAATCAAAAATTTTGTGGGGTTATATGGGAATCACAATAAAATTACCCAGTTAAAATTTTAATGAAATTGTATTTTTTTTATTTTAAAATTTATAATTTTTTCTAATCATGGAGTTTAACTCTATTTTTTAACATCACTAATAATCATAAGACTGCCTTTGACTCTGATTCATCTCTATTATTGTCTATATTATCTATACCTAATCAATAATCTCATCGATAATTCAGGTCAAATAAATACAATCTCACCAAAAAAATTCAAATATTATCGATATTATAGTTGTAATGAATTGTATTTTCATGAAGGAACATCTCATTTGTTTTTAGTTCAAATTATTTTAAACGGCCCTCATGATTTTACCCAAACGTTTTACGAAGGTTATGAGGGTGTTTGGGGATTGTTCGGAGCCTGGAGCCCTGAGAATTTTGAAAACATAATGGCATGCATGGTTAATAGACACCATAAAGAACAACCTAGAAGGAATCCCTTAACCGTGCAGGGTGAGATATAAGAGAACTAGGGGACACATAGTTTTTTTTCAACAATTTGACCCTATGTACAGGGTCATATGGGATTACAGAGTTTAGGGAAAATCCCATTTTCATCGTTGGAACATGGTTTTTCCAACCATGCAGCTAAAATATAAAACTCTATATTTGAGGGTTAAATTACTCCTTCTCCCCAAATTAACATAATTAAGTCATCCTTTATTTCCCCACTTCTCTTCTAGTGGATAAGTAGTTTCCTTTCTCTCATGAGCACTTCATCTTCTTCAACCTCGGATTTTTGATATCTCCAATGTCCTGACCTCGAATCAAGATCCACAGAAAGCATTGGATAGCTAGATGTATTCTCTCAAGTCCACTTCCACATGTTCTGTGTTTATATTTTCATATTTTTCACGATTTAGTTTTAAGATTTTTTCCATATTTGAACGGTTCTTGAACATTTCTTAGATTTCCCCCAACATACATCAAATCTTCGGTATCCATCGGATGAGGAGTCATCAATTTCCCTAAGGTAGGTTCTTTGGTTTTTACCAGTTATTATGGTATTTTTGTTGCTTCTCCATAGTTTCTCATATCGGCCACTTCCAGATGTTTCCTTAAAATAGTTTTCTTCATTCAAAATTTTTATACGCACCTTTCTATTATTTTATTGATCATTGTATATTAATTTTTAGATGCCAATCTTCATTATGTAAACCCATTGGGTGGTATTTATTAAACATCCCATTTATGATTAAATGATTAAATGACATAATTCCTTTTATGTGTTCATATTGAATTATTAATGTAATTTCTACTAATATTTAATTTATGATTGAACCAATGGTAACTAATAGGTTATTGGTGGACATATAAATGGAATTTCCCATGTAATTTATTTTCCAATTGACAATGGAACATTCTAAGTGCATCATTGAAACTTGTAGATTTGGTTTCATGTAATTATTAACTATATTAATTGCATAATAGGAAGGACATGAATTAATGTGGTTTACCAAGATAAAATGAATTAAATGGATAAATAGAATGGGTGATAGGTCCATACCACTCGTATGTTTTAATTAATTATAAATTAAAATGCATGTGGTTAGTTTGGATCTCATTAATAAAATGAATGAGAGGTAATTCCTAATGAATATTATTATATATATTATTATAGATTTGATAGAGGATTTGTAATGATGGTTACGGGTTACGTTGGGAATGAAATTTCATGATACCTTATATTGGGTGTTGATATTGTTGTCTCACACCATTGACACTTTTTTGGATAGTGGGAATGACATACCACATCCCTTGTTTCGAGCATTGATATGATGAAATGCCCACCATATCAAGTGACGATCATGAATTCACCCATTAATCAAGATATGTTGGAATGTGTAACCTTTTTGTTTATCTTATAATCTTGTTTAGACTAGTTATGGATATCTGAGTAACACCCTGGTTCATTCAGCATGTAGTATTCCATGTATGTAGACACTTACATCATCACGTATTGGGTCCACATATGTGGATGCATATATAACTATACTATATATATATACTATTACTATATATATATATATTTAATGTCCATATCATCATTTCTTCAATGATCTGAAGTATGTAGAGTAATCAGGTTCCCTTTAGAAACCTAAGAAAGGTGGTGTTTATTTATTCAAAATTGTCTATTATATATTTAAACCTGCACATTTTAATTATTAGAGAACTATTTGGATTACTTATAGGCACTTTTGTTCTTGGCATAAATATCATCATTTCATCCATGATCCGATTTATGTACAGCTATCAGGTGCCCTTTAAGAACCTAATAATGGTAGTATTTATTTATTCTGAATTGTCTATTATTTTATTCAAACCTGAACATTTTTAATCTATGAGAACTATTTGGATTACTTCTAGACACTATTTTTCATATAATCTTTGGATATTATCTCACACCCTATGTGGGCCACCTTTGGGACCTGATTTGATTACTTGTTTTCTGTTATGGATAAAGGAAATATCACTAATACTAATATTTGGCATACATAGCTTATAAATGAAGCATTTGATCACAGGACATGGTATATGCTTGAGATGATAGTGTAGAAACCTTTTGTAATTTTGGTACTATTTTTCAGACAATTTTGTATATTCATGTTCCTCATTCACCTTTTTTAAGTCATCATTCCATGCATCAATGTATATGACACTACTTAGTGGATTTTGATATTATTATTCAACTTTTAGTTATTAACACTTCTACTACTTATGGAATATATATATTTTATGTTCTTCCAAAATTTTGGGTTACGGGTCCATTCATTTATTGGCTTTTAATATAATACTTTTCTATTTCCTATTAACTTATTGTATATGTTGTACCACTCTGATATGAGGGCATAGTCTCCCCAATGTACAACATTTAGTGCCTCACTACTAGTTATTGGCCTCTAGAATATTGGGAGGTGTTCTTGACACCATGTGACCCACCATCCTAGTTTCCAAGGTTAGTGGATGCTAAGTTTGGATGACACAAAGCGATTTAAGAGCTTATTTTTCCATTTTTTACTATTTTGTTGTCATAAATGATACTAAGAGGTAGAGGAATTTGGAAATGACCTTGTGACTAGATGTAGCTAAAACATGTACTGGGAAACCCAAATTCCTTGGGATCGGTAATTGTTATTATTGATTTTTCTAATTGCGGTTGATACTACATCATTTATGGTTGAAACACTTATTTTATGGTGTTATTATTATTGGTATTTTTTTAAATGATATTTCGGTTACCATCGATCAATGAACTGATGGTGTTTCATCACTTGCACCATTATAGGCCCAATAGGACTAAGATACCATGAATTTTTCCATACCTTGTCTATTTTCAAGGTGCATCTTTTTGTTGTATACTATTAGTGCATTGATTACCTTTAGAATTATGTTAACATTCCTTGTGGAAAGAGAAAACATATTTAACACATAATGTGATTTCCTTTATCTCATTTTTTTCCAATATATGTTAAAGTAGACAACTTGGGAATTAAATTATGGGACGTTGATCCATGGACCATTGGTCTCATGGGATGGAACGTGTTATTGTGTTTTTTAAGTTCACTCCAAATTTTGGTTCTTGAGGATTATTTTATGTAACACCCCACGATTTCATATTGTGTTATTTCTTCAAAATAATTCATTAACTTGCACTACACGCAACACCGAGTTCAAGCACACCATGACTTAACAAACAAGCCGTTAAAAAGCGGTTATGAATAGTATTAACTAAATTTTAAACTTTATATAATCCTTATAATTTTAGAATCCATATTATGAGTTTCTTAGACATAATTTAAGAACAAATTCATTTTCAGTATTGCACTTTTACCAACTTTTAATAGTGAACCCTTTTTAAATCCAATATTTTAAACTTTTATATAATCAATTTGACTAAATAATTTTAATTTTTAAAATGGGGACATAAATAATTTACAATGAAACATCCCAAGCTTCCACGATACGCTTTCCTTTGAATAATATAGTAGTGTGTGTTGTACGCAACATCAAGTTCTAAAACACACCACAACCAATCAAACTAGCCGTTATGAATAGTAATACCTACTTTTTGAAATTATATAAATTTTATCTCTCAAAATGGACTTCATTTTTTTATTCGGAGTATCGAATTTATCCTAAGGTGAAATTTTGGAACTTTTCGGATAACATTTATATTTTGATGAATAGTGAAAATTACTAAATTTTAATTAAAACAACCTTTTTTTATCGAAATAATTTATATTGATAAGTTATGAATTTGAGTGGTTTTAAAGTATATTTAGAATATATTTTTACCATTTAATACAATATTGGTCATTGTACATAATTTCACAATTAAACTGGACATAAACAAGTGTCAATCTTTTGATAGTTTTTATCTCTTAAAAATACACTATTTGTTTTGACAATGGGAATTAATTTTTAAATTAATTAATGAAACTGGTAGGTTTTGAATTTGGTAAAATAGACATAATTTCTTAATTCATAATATCAAATATAGGTTAGGACTAATTTTTTGTATTTTTCTGGAAACATTCATTTTTGATGAATAGTGAAACAACTAAGTGGTAGTTAAAAAACTGAATTTTTCATAAAAATTAATTTCACCGCTTCTGTTAGTGGAATTTTGAAAATCCAAGAGACATGGTTAATATCAAGGAGTAAAATGTGGTTCAATGAGATGAAAATATTTTTTGGTGAATAGTAACATTTTACTTTTATTTACCACAGTTAAAAGTAAATAGGGTAATTAAGGGAAAAAATTATATTAATATTACCCTAACTCATGTCCTAATTTTATTGGACAAGTGTATCTCGACCAAAAACAACATTAGGAGTAAAATATTATCATTTAGGTCCACTTGTATTAGATTAGGACATTTATTATTATTTAATTCAAATAAGAGTTAAAAGAGTTAAAATCAATGTTTATTTACTAAAACATTTTTAATATAGGGTTATAAATAATATAAATTCGATTATAAATATTAATTAGAAATATAAAATAATTTCCTACATAATGGTACTTTATTTATAATTTTTAGACATTAAATAATTTAATTTATTTATGACACAATGGTGATGCAGTAATTACCTAATTAATGAAATATTAAAATAATTGATATTATAAATATAAAAATAAATTTAATTTGAGACTTTTTATAAATAAAAATAATTTTATAGGTTAATATGACATGTTAGGATTTATTTAATTAACTCTTTTAGAATTAATCATTCGGTTATGAGTTTTAAAAAAATCAATTACTGAATAGTGTCAAAATTCACATAAAAGAGTTTTTAAAACAAATATTATATTATTAATTGATATTAAATTCATAAAAATCTAAGGTTCAGAAAATAGACTTATATCATGATATTTGTATCATTAATGGACCACTTGGGGGTCTCTTGTATATATATAGTAAGTTTATTAACCATATAATATAAAAATACAAAGAGACATTGTAAAAGTGAAACTAATTAACTAAGCGTTAATACTTAAAGATAAGGTTAATATAATAACCCAAACCTATCTAAATTATATTGGTTGAGTTTTTTTCGACCCATGCCCACCTTAAACTTTAAATAATCCACTTTGGAGTCATTTTAAACCGAATATGAATTTATTATAGAATAATATTTTTTTCTTTTCCAAAGGTGCCCCTCACCCCTCTTATAAAAGGGCACTCCCCCTTCTCACTAATTCACACATTAAAAGACTTTTGTCTCGGCCAAACCCTTCCCAAATACTCTCTAAACTTCCCTCAATACAACTTAGAGGCCTTAGTTTGATCAAAAATCCTACCTAAGGATCCCTTTTGATGAAATCAAAAGGAAGAACCCGAAGAAGAGGTAATGTTTTCACCACCCTCTTTCAAGTTCCTTTCTTCTTCAACTTCTTCTTTATTTGTTATTTATATTATAAAATAATAACTCTAGTATATTCAATATAATGTGATGTTATTATAAATATGGTATAACCATATTCAGTATTCTATCCATCCTTTGAATGGCATATCAACATACGTGTGTATGTACGTCTTACCGTCTCCACGTCGTGGTGTAATTGTCATTCAATAAATTATTATTTGGATGGGTATAATAATGATGTTTAATTCATGTAAATATTAAATATAACATTATAATTGTCCATTATATAAGATATACCATCCAATTAAATATTATTTTAATATCAAAAGAATTATATTGTCGCTCGTGCCGACGTACAGACTACCCTCTCCACGAACACGATGAGATTCATTCTCCATCTTATCCATTCAAGTATAATTTTCATTTTATGATTTCAAAATAATTTTTAAGGACTAGATATACTTATGGATATGAATAATATACAACCTATCCATGACAAACATGGCTTACGTAACAAAAAATATAAAATAAAATGAGTAAGTTAACACTCGAAACGATGATAATACTAAGATATTATTAACAAAACAATGTTAAAAGATCATATATGATAACATAATAATGTATATGATTATTGTATAATTTAATAACAATTATTTAACCGTTATACAATAGGGTAACCTACCCCTAACCAAGGAAAAGTACAAGGTAAGGGTTATTTCACAATCTCTTCACTATTCGAGGTTGTTTATACGTAATTATCTACTAGGACCTCCTTATCATCCACATCCATGTTTCTTGAAAGTGTATTTCAAAACATTCTTACTATTTTACAGAATATGGTTTAAAGTCATTTATACCTTTTTTTGAATTTTTATAAGAAGTTTATAAAACAATCTTTCCGTTGTTTTCCAAACAATGTCTTTTTTAACCTTTTCGACAAGAATTAAGGTAAGAATGTTTTTTTAACTTATACGGTGGGTGCGGCTATTTTCCACCATTATAAAATTTTCGAAGCTTCCCTTATAATATTATAGGGATATTTTCAAAGTAAATGTTTTATTTTATAATTACGTGACTTTTAAATGATTTCAAAATGAATATTTTAAGAATTTATGAAAGGTACTCTTTATCAATATCAGAATTTTAAATGTTTTAAAGATTTATCTTTCTAAATCTTTTTAATTATTGTCCAAGTTTTCAAAATGATTTTTAAGATTTATTTATTGGACATGAATGTTTTTAAATGATATTTCTTTTCTAAAGTTTCGAAGTTGTATGGGACACATTGATTCAAAAATCTCTTTTAAATTACTTTCTTAATAAATGTGTGAATTTTAAATGATTTAAAAAAAAGGGATATTTCTCTCAAATAGTTTTTATTTCATCTATGGAAACATCCATTGATGGATTTTAAGTTTATTTGAAGTTGATTTATTATGATACAAAACTTCCATATTGTTTTGAAGTTTTTGTGATGTGTTTGACTGTGGATGTGTTATTCTTATACCATTCATGGTTTATAGATGAAGTATTTACATTTCGTATTCTAGTTTTAATACGAATGATTATGTAATGTTTGAACCTTTTCATATGGGAATGCATTGGACTTAATATGTGACGGGTGGATCCCACTATTACTCCTCGATGCATCGGTAGGTCTAATGATTCAAACTAGTGTCTTGGCATAAGGCCTTGGAAAAATCTTATTTGTAGTATTGGAATGAGGCCTTGGGTATGTGGTTATGATATTCTGGCATTATGCATTCCATCATTATGAAAGTGGTTATTGATATTGCATGTGATTATTCGATTAGTAGAATATCCTTGTGAATAAGTAAATGGAATTATTTCATTTTATTTTTTCCATACTATGTTGAAGTTCATGTTTAAAAGGCTTTTGTTTTTGTTATACATTTCCTTAAATGTTTATTCTTATTTATGATGGTTTCCGCTATATTGTTAGCCTTAGTGGGCATTTGAGCTCACCCCTTTTTATATGTTTTATTTTTCCTAGGATGTGAATATGTATTTTATGAATGACCTATAGGGATAGTATGAGGGGAGTTGAAGACAATATATTGTTGTAGTTTTTCACTTATTGATGCAATGTAAACTTTATGAATATATCTAGTGTTTCCAAGGCTACTAAACTAATCGGTATTTTGAGACTTGATCCTTCTTGTGATCATGCCATTGTTATGTAATAATGCACCGAATCTGGTATCTAGGGTCGGGGCATTACAGTTGGTATCAGAAGAAGTTTAGTACAAACCTTGGAAGCTAGATTTAGATAAACTTTGATTAGAGCACATAGATTTAAGATGGATTTTGAGGATTAGTATAGAAGAACTTCCTAGAATTTTGGTATTGTAGTGATTTTGTGAGTTTTCTGAGAAATACATCCTTGTCTGGATACGAGCAGGTAGAGGCCACTCTGGCACAGATATACCTAGGGGTAAAACCCGAAAACACCACTTTGAGATAGACTCGAACGAGAACTGGTGCACGACAATGGACCTTACTGCACTCTTTGTTACGACACTCCTGGGGGATATTCTTAGGATAATTCTTATTTTTTTTACAAACCATTATGAAGGGTTCATGAGAATATACATCATCAAAGGAGACATTTTTATGATTATGGATTATATCCATAAACTATTTAATTTATGTTATGGGTTTTACCAGTTTGGGATTAGGAATTGTTATTCATAAACTAATCTAGTGTGTTCCATTGTTTAGAAATGGCGCCCAGTAGAAGGAATGATAACTCCAGCAATGCACATGATCCAAAGAGAAATAAGGATCATATCTTTCATGGTCTTAAGCCAGAATTTATAAGAGAAATAGTCTCCCATGTGTTATCATCATAAGAAGAAATAATATCATGTGATGAATAGATAAATATGGATAAAGGGAAGAGGGGAAAGAAAAATTTTCCCATATGTGATAATTGTTGGAAGAAAAACCCTGTAACTTGCCTGAAGGGAATGGGAGTTTGTTATATTTGTGGAGGAAAAGGGCACAAAGTATGTGACTATAAAGGTAAAAAAATGGTTTCAAATGTAAAATGCTTCATTTGCAAGGAGTTTGGACACTACGCGAACCTATGTCCCAGTCATCAGACTATGCTGCAAATGATGCTATTGGATAATAATCAAGTTATGATACTACAACAAATGAAGAGGAATGATTAGAGTTCTTATGGTGATTATGTCATTTGAGTGTTGTATCAACAATGTACTTGTTATAATAATTATGGAGTATATAAGGATTGTACAGCAGTACTATTTCATTAAGGACTTGAGATTGTGTGGAACAATGAAAAGTGACTCAATAGAAGGTTAAATTTTTGGAAAATATATGGTTGAGAGAAAGATAAACCATAATATGGTTCTGATACCGAGGTAGTGATTTTAAAATAATACATGATTGATTTGGATAAATTATATTGGACAATCTCGACTACATTAAAACTGATTAATAATTTTTACATTCCATCATTGTTGGGGTTTACATCATTTTTGGATTGAAAGAGTATATCTATTATTCTTTAAGGAATAATGGATCATGAATGTAATCAATAAGGATTTATGGTAATTTAGGATGTTGCAGTGTTTTAACAAAAAAATATGATGAAGGTGTTCACATGTTATTACATGGAAAAAAGGATCTTCATTGTGTTTACCTTCTTTATAAATTTTGGACTGATGTATTTTGTATAGTTCTAGTTTGGATTATTTTGGATTTCCATAAAAAGGACACCCTGGATGTCAGGCGGCAACCCGTCGCGTCCGGAAAGGCTGCGAGACGTTAACCCACAACCGAAGGGAGAAAATGGTGTATCACCTACCATGGACCCATGTGATGTCATGGATTGAATAATGTCGTTTCTTAATGGTTCTTCTAGATGAATTATAAATACATTTTTTTACCCTATATGAATAGGATAAATAGAATCTTATTTTTATGTTTTATTATCTTTTAGATTGAAAGATATGTTTTTGGAAGAACTTAGTTAAAGGATGAGACTCTACTTGTCAAGTATATAATTTTCTTCTTCTCTTATTCAATGAAGAAATTAATTCTTATACTTTAGTGAAGGGATCATAAAACAAAAAAAAATTTATCTGAATACCATATGTTTTCCTGAACCGATGGTATTTTAAATCATCATAGATTGATGAATTTAAGGCCCTCAATTTTACACTTGTTTTTGATTGATGACCTCAATCACTACCTATAAATATTTACGTTTTTTCTCCAATTATATGTCTCTAATTTCCACCAATATTCTCCGAATAGAGATCATAATTTGGTGGTGACACTTTCATTTCTCTTTTCCTCTTATTAAGACTAAATTTTATTAACCCAATTTCCGATGTGGGTTTTCCCACAAAGATATTTTCTATATTCAACCTTTTATTTTCGATGAACAATTTCAAATTGCGAGGATGCAATTTATTGAAGGAGGGGAGAATGTAACACCCCAAGATTTCATAGTGTGTTATTTCTTCAAAATAATTCAATAACTTGAACTACACGCAACACCGAGTTCAAGCACACCATGACTTACCAAACAAGCCGTTCAAAAGAGGTTATGAATAGTATTAACTAAATTTTAAACTTTATATAATACTTATAATTTGAGAATCCATATTATGGGTTTCTTATAGATAATGTAAGAAAAACTTCATTTTCAGTACTGCACTTTTACCAACTTTTAATACTGAACCCTTTTTAAATCCTATATTTTAAACTTTTATATATTCAATTTGACTAAATAAATTTACATTTTAGAATGGGGACATCAAAAATTTACAATGAAACATCCCAAGATTCCACGGTACTATTTCGTTTGAATAATACAGTAGCCTGTGTTGTGCGCAACTTCGAGTTCTAACACACACCACAACCAATCAATCTCGCCGTTATGAATAGTAATACCTACTTTTTGAAATTTTATAAATTTTATCTATCAAAATTGACTTCATTTTTGTATTCAGAGTATATAATTTATCCTAAGGTGAAATTTTGGAACTTTTTGGATAACATTTATATTTTGATGAATAGTGAAAATTATTAAATTTTAATTAAAAAAACTTCTTTAATCGAAATAATTTATATTGATAAATTATCAACATGGGTGGTTTTAAATTATATTTATAATATATTTTTACCATTTAATACAATGTTGGTCATTGTACATAATTTCACAATTAAACCGGACTTAAACAAGTATCAATCTTTTGATAGTTATTATCTCTTAAAAACACGCTATTTGTTTTGACGATTCTAATTAATTCTTAAATTAATTAATGAAAATGATATGTTTTAAATTTGGTAAAATAGACCTCATTTTTTAATTCATAATATCAAATATTTCTTAGGCCTAATTTTTGGTATTTTTCTGGAAACTTTCATTTTTGATGAATAGTGAAACCACTAAGTGGTAGTTAAAAAACTGAATTTTTCATAAAACTTAATTTTACTGCTTTTGTGAGTGGAATTTTGAAAATCCGAGAGACATGGTTAATATCAAAGAGTAAAATGTGGTTAAATGAGATGATAATAGTTTTTGGTGAATAGTAACTTATTACTTTTATTTACCACTATTAAAAGTAAACAGGGTAATTAAGGGTAAAAATGATATTAATATTACCCTAACACATGTCCTAATTCTATTAGACAAGTGTATCTCGACCAAAAACAACTTTATGAGTAAACTATTATCATTTAGGTCCACTTGTATTAGATTAGGACATTTATTATTATTTAATTCAAAGAAGAGTTAAAAGAGTTAAAATCAAAGTTAATTTACTAAAACATTTTTAATATAGGGTTATAAATACGATAAATTCGATTGTAAATATTCATTAGAAAGATAAAACAATCCCTACATAATGGTATTTTATTTATAATTTTTAGACTTCAAATAATTTAATTTATTTATGATACAATGGTGATGCAGTAATTACCTAATTAAGGAAATATTAAAATAATTGATATTATAAATATCAAACTAAATGTAATTTGAGACTTTTTATAAATAAAAATAATTTTATAGGTTAATATGACATGTTATGATTGATTTGATTAACTTTTTTCGAAGTAATCATTCTGTTATGAATTTTACAAAAATCAATTAATGAATACTTTCAAAATTGACAAAAAATAGTTTTTAAAATAAATATTATATTATTAATTGATATTAAATTCCTAAAAATATAAGGATGGTCCAAGAGACTTATATCATGATAGATGTATCATTAATGTACCACTTGGGGGTTTCTTGGATATGTAAGTTTATTAACCATATAATATAAAAATACAAAGAGACATTGTATAAGTGAAACTAATTACCTTAGAGTTAATACTTAAAGATAAGGTTAATATAATAACCCAAACCTGTCTAAATTATATTGGTTGAGTGGTTTAAGACCCATAACCACCATAACCTTATAAATAATCCACTTTGGATCCATTATAAATTGAATATGAATTTATTATAAAATAATATTTTTAGCTTTTCCAAAGGTGCCCCTCACCCCTCTTATAAAAGAGAACTCCCCATTATCACTACTTCACACATTCAAAGCCTTTTGGCTCGGCCAAACCCTACCCAAATACTCTCTCAAATTCCCTCACTACATCCTATAGGCCTTAGTTTGATCAGAAAGCCAACCTAAGGAGCTCTTTTGATCCAATCAAATGGAAGAACCTGAAGAAGAGGTAATGTTTTCACCACCCTCTTTCATGTTCCTTTCTTCTTCAACTTCTTCTTTCATTGTTATTTATATTATAAAATAATAACTCCAGTATCTTATATATACTCTGATGTTATTATAAATATGGTACAACCATATTCAGTATTCTATCCATCCTTTGAATGGCATGTCACCATACGTGCGTACCTACGTCTTACCGTCTCCACGTCATGGTGTAATTGTCATTCAATAAATTATTATTTGGATGGGTATAATAATTATTTGTAATTCATGTAAATATTAAATATAACATGATAATTATCCTTTCTATAAGATTTACCATCAAATTAAATAATATTTTAATATCAAAAGAATGATATTGTCGCTCGTGCGTACGTACGGACTACCATCTCCACGAACGCGATGAGATTCATTCTCTATCGTATCCATTCATGTATAATTTTCATTTGATGATTTAAAAATAATGTTTATGGACTTGATATCCTTCTGGTTATGAATAATATACAACCTATCCATGAAAAACATGGATTACGTAACAAAACATATAAAATAAAACGAGTAAGTTAACACCCGAAACGACGATGATACTAAGATATTATTAACAAAGCAATGTTAAAAGATCATATATGATAACATAATAATGTATATGATTCTTGTATAATTTAATAAAAATTATTTCACCATTATACAGGAGGTTAACCTACTCCCAACCAAGGAAAAGTACAAGGTAAGAGTTATTTCACAATCTCTTCATTATCCGAGGTTGTTTATACATAATTATCTACTAGAACCTCTTTATCATCCACATCCATGTTTCATGAAAGTTTATTTCAAAAAATTATTACTATTTTATAGAATATGGGTTAAATTAATTTATACCATTGATTGACTTTTTATATGAAGTTTATACAGGAATCTTTCCATTGTTTTCCAAATAAGGTCCTTTATAACCTTTTCGACAGAATTAAGGTAAGAATGTTTTTATTAACTTATACGGCTGGTGCAGCTATTTTCCACCGTTATAAAACTTTCGAAGCATCCCTTAAAAGCTTATAAGAATATTTTCAAAGTAAATGTTATATTTTATAATTATGTGACTTTTAAATGATTTCAAAATGAATATTTTAAGAATTTCTGAAAGGTACTCTTTATCAAAATCATAATTTTAAATGTTTTAAAGATTTATCTTTCTAAATCTTTTTAATTAATGTCCATGTTTTCAAAATGATTTTAAGGATTTATTTATATGGACATGAATGTTTTGAAATGATATTTCTTTTCAAAATATTCTAAGTGGTATCAGACACTTTGATTCAAAAATCTCTTTTAAATTACTTCCTTAATAAATGTGTGAGTTTTAAATGATTTCAAAAAAATTGATATTTCTCTCAAATAGTTTTTATTTCACTTATGTCAACATTATTTGATGGATTTTATGTTTATTTGAAGTTTATTTATTATTATACAAAACTTCCATATTATTTTGATGTTTTTGTGATGTGTTTGATTGTGGATGTGTTATTCTTATACCATTCATGGTTTATGGATGAAGTATTTTCATTTCGTATGCTAGTTTTAATATGAATGTTTATGTTATGTTTGAACCTTTTCATATGGGAATGCATTGGACTTAATATTTGACGAGTGGATACCGCTATAGCTCCTCGATGCATCCGTAGCTATCATGAGACAGACTAGTGTCTTGGCACAAGGCCTTGGAAAAATCTTATTTGTAGTCTTGGAAATAGGCCTTGGCTATGTGGTAATGATACTCTGGTATTATGCATTCCATCATTATAAAAGTGGTTATTGATATTTCATGTGATTATTTGATTAGTAGAATATCCATGTGAATAAGTAAATAGAATTATTTCATTTTATTTTTGCCATACTATGTTGAAGTTAAAGTTTAAAAGGCTTTTGTTCTAGTTATACATTTCCATAAATGTTTATTCTTATATATGAAAGTTTCTGCTATATTGTTATCCTTTCTGGGCATTTGAGCTCACCCCGTTTTCTACATTTTATTTTTCCCAGGATGTGATGAATTATTTTATGAATGACCTGTAGGGATAGTATGAGGGGATATAAAGACAATATATTGTTGTAGTTTTTCACTTATTTATGTAATGTAAACTTTATGAATATATCAAGTGTTTCCAAGGCTTCTAAACTAATCGATCTTTCAAGACTTGATCTTTCTTATGATCATGCCAATGTTATATAATAATGCACTGACTCTGGGTATCTAGGGTCGGGGCTTTACATTTTCCCTTGTGGATCAAAAAAGGTTATCCATCTAATTCAACCATTAAATGATTTTCAAATTCATAAATGGGTCAAAATTTAAAATGAATATCGTTTTTAAAAATGGAAAACTTATCTTATACATTTCACATGAGACATAGAACCAAACGAGACTATGTAGTGGGTATTTTTAATGCCTCTTATTTTATTATGGCCTTCATGGTATTTTCTATACCACCAAGACGTGGCTTTTGAAGTGGGGAAGAAGGTGAGATCTGTTCATAGGGAGGCTATGCCCATGTCTCAGTTTTCTATCTGCAATCTTTTTGTAGGACCCCGGGACACCCTGAGAGGGGAGGGGTGAATCAGGGTGACAACTTTTTCTTCTTAAAGTTGTGGATCTTGTTCCCACGTTGGTAGGAACTACTTAAACCTGTATGATGGATATGATCAGCAATTAAACATTCACATGCAGAGACATATGACACAGCTATTTTACTTGGTTCACCACTAAGGGCTACGTCCAAGGAGCATACGCCGACAGGTTGTCGGTCGTACCTAATCCACTATGCTTCACTAGCTGTAGATTACAAAGGTTCGGGTACAGTCACTCTGTCCCAGTCTCACTACCTTTACAATTGTTCAGGGATAGCTCACTGCGTCCCTTGGGTCACTCCCGTTGACTCCCCCTGGCTCACTGCCGTTGGTGAAGTCCCACTCAGTTTATAGACATGAAGGTCTCTTCAATAGGTGTGCATTGAAGTTCTTCGTCTCCTGTTCAGCATGAGACATTGCTTGCATCAGGGTTCAGATTTGATGCTCCTTTTAGTTCAATCCTTTTTCTTTAGCGCAATGAATGAATGCACTAGATCCCCTTGTCTTCCTTTTCCAGAATCACAATCACTGATGTGATTGCTTACTTAATGAAGCTCAGCTTACTCGGCATTTTCAGAATCAGTTCTCCATGTATGCATGAGATCATGCATGTATCTTTTAGATTTCTACTTCAACCTCGCTTTGCACCGAAAGTATCAGGCAATCATTAGCTCTTGTGTAGCTCCAGAAAGGCGGGCGTGCTTCAACAGTGTCTGGGTCTCCTTTTGAAGCCCGGCGCGCAAGCCTCCCGGCGGCGCGCAAGTCTCAGGCGCGCAAGTCTAAACTGGCGTGCAGGTGTCACTGAAGCACCTGCGCGACACTGCCTTCTTGAACTTCAAACCTGTGCGACTCACTTCCTTCCTTCCCCAAATCACCTGGGGCTCTCAACCATCAGTCGGCGCGCAACCTCTACTTGCGCGACCCAATTACCACTTGCGCGGTTCAACCACCTGCGCGACGAGAGCTCGAACAATCTCAAAGTCTTGAGCTCCGTGAGAAATGAGGAGGGGTGGTCCAGTATTTATAGGCAAACTGGACCCCCTACGCGGCGGCGCGCAAGTCCCTCGACGGCGCGCAAGTCCATAGACGACGCGCAAGTCTTGTCTTCAATAAACTCTGTCGCGCAACTCACTTGCGCGACCCAACCAACACTTGCGCGACCTTCTTTCCTTAGCCAAATTTTGATGTTCTGATCCTCAAAAACATATGGCGCGCAAGTCTTTTATCCTCCAAGACCACGGCGCGCAAGTACCTTTGCCAAAATCACTCTTCTTCATTTGTCGATTTTGAGGCCCTGAAATTTGGAAAACACTGGAAAACGGCGCCACCTTGTATCTGCTCTTTTTGTACCGCCTCCAGATCATCCATTCCTCTGTCGATGTTCTTGAATCAAACATAGATCATTGACCACAACTCTTGAACTCGACATGTCACCATGGAATCTCCTTTGTCAAACGATCACCTCAACAACACTTCTTCTTGGTGATCTGTATCCTTCAGCAACTCTTTTGCTTTTATCACAAACTCCACTATTGTGATATGTATTCTTTGAAGGAACAGCTTTAGTACCATCATCCTCTATGACAGTGTGATGTGCATGGCCATTTCATAAGTCAACGCATTGGCACATTGCCTCCTTCATCAACCGTCATGATCAACTTCATGCAAACCATGTGATGCAATCCGTCAAGAAGTCTCTAGCATGGTTCTCACGTAATCATGAGTAATTGCATGGTCTTCATCAAAACCCATTGTTCTCATGCAATAATGAGGAATAGCATGGTCTTCATCAAAGCCCATGGTCCTTATGCAATAAGGAGAAATTGCATGGTCTTCATCCAAAAACACCATCCTTCTTTAATCATCCTTGGATGGATTACTCCTCACATTCTTCATTTTTGTAAACAATGTATCACCTTTGACACATGTTCTTTGAACTTACTATTAGCACAACAATCGTCTGAATCACTACTCCTCTACTTCATCGGAGTACTTCATGATCTCTCTAGCATGGTGAGCTTTCATTCCTCCATTTTATTGGAGTACTTATTGATCTCTTTCATTTTGATATTCCATTGACAACTATTGACAACAAATACAATCCTATACAAAAAGTGGTTCCAACAATCTCCCCCTTTGTATTTTGTTGTCAATACCTTATACATCTTCTGAAATGAATTTGTCAATGTCAAAATGAGAATCTTCTCAGAAAATCAGCATTTCTTTTCATTTCACTTTCTCTCCCCCTTATTGACAAGAAATACAAAGCCTATGGTAGGGAGGGTATCAATCCACACTTAAGCAATGTTTCATTAACCATTTCACTCTAAGTCTACTTGAGCAATGCTCGATGTAGAAAACAAGAGGATTTGATTAAGTCGACAAGGCTGTCCATTATCCACAGATCATGATACCAACATGAGATGATAACTCATGTATCTTGTCTTCAAGTGTTTACCACTTTAATTCCAGGTAGAAGAAGATCAACTATGATAGAGAATAATCAACCTGAAACTCTTGCACTCACTTCAGCAAATAGATCAAAAACATTCAAGTGCAATTGGCAGGATAAGTGACCTTGGGGCACTTCCATTCTCTTTATGTCACTGATCAATTCAGTTACTCCCCCTTTGTAGAATAATCTTTGATCTGAGTAACCAAGGGATAGAGATTGAGAAATGACATACCTTCTCCATTGGCGTGTTCTTCAAGAAATTCACAGAGTTACTGCTTTTGAGTCCAGCTGGAGTTGATATTGATTGAAACAGTGATTATGGAAGCTTCTTCATTCTTCTCCCCCTCAAGGGAAACACTCCTCATCATCTTCATCAAGAGTGGTCCTTCATCATAATAATCTTTGAATATCAATTGAAGAATCTACTAAGGATGGAAACTTCTTCAGCTTGGTTATCAGGAGTTGACAACATTCACTACTTCTCAGGTTCTCCCCCTGAGAGTATGCTTCACCTTCAATTCCCTGCATTATTAGCACAAATACAATACACAAATGATTACGGGAATAAGGTGGTTCCTTCTTGCTTCATCAAGAAGACTTGCTTGGTTGAGGTTCTTTTCTCAACCGAGTTCCTCTGTTCACTCTAGTCTTCATGCCTACACATTTGAACATATGTTCTGACATCTGTTGGTGTGGCATGGCTCTGTTCACATTCTCTTCTGCTTTGTGTGGAGAATTGTCCTGCTTAGCAGCGATCATAAATGATACATTCTTGGTCCTCTTAAGGACTGCCTCTTGCTCTGGTATTAAGGTTAGACAACCTTTTGCAATATGACCAGACTTCTTGCATCTCTCACACAGAACTTCTTTGACACTTGTGTTTCTCTTTGTTTGCAATCTCTCCTGCACTGTGTCTGCATCATGTGAAAGTTTTCCTTTTCCTTTATCACCAGCCCTGGCCTTTTCATCTTCAAGTTTCCTCATTCGTTTCAAATCTTCTGGCCAGATGACCAATATTTCATTTGGAACTTTTGCAGCTGGTTTAGATCTTCCACATGGGTTCATCCGAGATTCATCCCACTTAGTGTTTCTTTTGGATGAATGACCCTTCAATTTCATGGATCTAAAATCCTGGGTCTTCTCAGCTTCCCTACTTGAGATCTTCTTGGGGAAGTGTGTGTTCACAACATTCTTCTGATTTCTTCCCAAGATAGCTGATTCATTCTTTGATGGCATCAGAGGTCTTCTTTTCTTTTCGACAGTGAAAGCATGTTGATGTGGACATGTGCCCGCATTGTGGCCGCTGCCGTTGCATACATCACAGATGTTATCAAGAATTCCAAGTCTGTTTGCAGTAAACAGATGCTTCTGGACCTGCAGATGTTTCTTCTTCTCCTCTGGCTTCCTCCCCGTTGATATAGGCTTTCCCTGTGCTTTTCCATGTAAGGGATTATAAAGACAATCCTGTGCACAGTGCCCAAATCTGTTGCAGCACCAACATTGACCCACAAATCTTTTCTTCTTTGTATCTTCTGTATTAAGTTGTCGGGCCATCTGCTTAATCTTTTGTGCTCTATTTGAGGAACCCACTTCCTCCTTTTTCTTCCCATCCACCCTAGCCATGGTGGTAGGTTTCTTCTTCTCACCTTTCCTCATCCATACTTGTTTAGAACTTTTCTTGCCACCTGCACTGATTGTAGGAGTGTATTTAGAAATATGAGTACAAGATGGTTTGGATGGTACCTTCACTTTCTCAGTTGCTTGTGATAGATCAAAGAGTGAAGTCATGATCTTCTTATCACATGTTGGAGGTCTTTTGACAATAGAATCCTCCAGTGAGCATTGAGTACCAGCAGCAACTGATTCTTGATGTGGATAATCAAGAGTTGTCATAATCTTCTTATCACATGTTGGAGGCATTTCATCTTTAGACTCCTCCAACGAACACTGAGTGCAAGCATCACTCATTTCATTCTTTTGTGAAGTCTCAATATGTGTGTTCTCAATCTTGGTCAACTAGGCTTCCAATTTTTGACCCTCAATATTGAGGATGATCTTCTGATCTTCAATCGCGATCATCTTCTCTTCACAAGTCTTCTTCAATCTTTCAACCTCATATTCATGCATCTCAACTTTGTTTTGTAACAAAGAGTCAAGTTCCCTGAATTTAATGGAAGTTTCTTCCAAACAAAAACTCTTGACTTCATTACTCTTCTTCAGCTCAGCTTCAAGTGCATGGATCCTTTCTTTTAAAGTCTTATTGACTTCCTCTTCTTCTTCAAAGACTTTCACCCGTTTGATGAGCTTCATACTTTCCATAACTTTTCTTTCCAACCCCTTTTCCATATTGTCAACTTCCCTTTCTAATCGATTGATCTCATCCTGCATAGATTGGAATAGGCTACAAATAATAGCAACCCTTTCTTCTGGAATATCATGCATATATGTTCTGAGTTTTTCCTGAAAGCTTGAATTTGGGGTATCATCCTTTCCTCTGGATGAGTTCTGAGCCACCTGCTTGATACTTTCCAAGCCTAATGTTTCTTCATTATTGGAATGACATGGAGAACAAGACACTGCAGCTTCTTTGGATGTGGGGGACTTCTTCATCACCTTCTTCTCTTTCTTTTTCCTATTTGTCAAAGTCTTGGTGGATATAGATTTCTGCTCAGAAATGACTGCGTCATTATCAAGACTGCTCTTTATTGTTGACTCTAGGAAAGAAACTCAAATCCTCTTCTCAATAGAATTACTGGAGAATATCCAACATACGTTAACCTCCCTCTGATACCACTTGTAGGACCCCGGGACACCCTGAGAGGGGAGGGGTGAATCAGGGTGACAACTTTTTCTTCTTAAAGTTGTGGATCTTGTTCCCACGTTGGTAGGAACTACTTAAACCTGTATGATGGATATGATCAGCAATTAAACATTCACATGCAGAGACAGATGACACAGCTATTTTACTTGGTTCACCACTAAGGGCTACGTCCAAGGAGCATACGCCGACAGGTTGTCGGTCGTACCTAATCCACTATGCTTCACTAGCTGTAGATTACAAAGGTTCGGGTACAGTCACTCTGTCCCAGGCTCACTGCCTTTACAATTGTTCAGGGATAGCTCACTGCGTCCCTTGGGTCACTCCCGTTGACTCCCCCTGGCTCACTGCCATTGGTGAAGTCCCACTCAGTTTATAGACGTGAAGGTCTCTTCAATAGGTGTGCATTGAAGTTCTTCGTCTCCTGTTCAGCATGAGACATTGCTTGCATCAGGGTTCAGATTTGATGCTCCTTTTAGTTCAATCCTTTTTCTTTAGCGCAATGAATGAATGCACTAGATCCCCTTGTCTTCGTTTGCCTGAATCACAATCACTGATGTGATTGCTTAATTAATGAAGCTCAGCTTACTCGGCGTTTTCAGAATCAGTTCTCCATGTATGCATGAGATCATGCATGTATCTTTTAGATTTCTACTTCAACCTCGCTTTGCACCGAAAGTATCAGGAAATCATTAGCTCTTGTGCAGCTCCAGAAAGGCGGGCGTGCTTCAACAGTGTCTGGGTCTCCTTTTGAAGCCCGGCGCGCAAGCCTCCCGGCGGCGCGCAAGTCTCAGGCGTGCAAGTCTAAACTGGCGCGCAAGTGTCACTGAAGCACCTGCGCGACACTGCCTTCTTGAACTTCAAACCTGTGCGACTCACTTCTTTCCTTCCCCAAATCACCTGGGGCGCTCAACCATCAGTCGGCGCGCAACCTCTACTTGCGCGACCCAATTACCACTTGCGCGGTTCAACCACCTGCGCGACGAGAGCTCGAACAATCTCAAAGTCTTGAGCTCCGTGAGAAATGAGGAGGGGTGGTCCAGTATTTATAGGCAAACTGGACCCCCTGCGCGGCGGCGCGCAAGTCCCTCGACGGCGCGCAAGTCCATAGACGGCGCGCAAGTCTTGTCTTCAATAAACTCTGTCGCGCAACTCACTTGCGCGACCCAACCAACACTTGCGCGACCTTCTTTCCTTAGCCAAATTTTGATGTTCTGATCCTCAAAAACATATGGCGCGCAAGTCTTTTATCCTCCAAGACCACGGCGCGCAAGTACCTTTGCCAAAATCACTCTTCTTCATTTGTCGATTTTGAGGCCCTGAAATTTGGAAAACACTGGAAAACGGCGCCACCTTGTATCTGCTCTTTTTGTACCGCCTCCAGATCATCCATTCCTCTGTCGATGTTCTTGAATCAAACATAGATCATTGACCACAACTCTTGAACTCGACATGTCACCATGGAATCTCCTTTGTCAAACGATCACCTCAACAACACTTCTTCTTGGTGATCTGTATCCTTCAGCAACTCTTTTGCTTTTATCGCAAACTCCACTATTGTGATATGTATTCTTTGAAGGAACAGCTTTAGTACCATCATCCTCTATGACAGTGTGATGTGCATGGCCATTTCATAAGTCAACGCATTGGCACATTGCCACCTTCATCAACCGTCATGATCAACTTCATGCAAACCATGTGATTCAATCCGTCAAGAAGTCTCTAGCATGGTTCTCACGTAATCATGAGTAATTGCATGGTCTTCATCAAAACCCATTGTTCTCATGCAATAATGATGAATAGCATGGTCTTCATCAAAGCCCATGGTCCTTATGCAATAAGGAGAAATTGCATGGTCTTCATCCAAAAACACCATCCTTCTTTAATCATCCTTGGATGGATTACTCCTCACATTCTTCATTGTTGTAAACAATGTATCACCTTTGACACATGTTCATTGAACTTACGATTAGCACAACAATCGTCTGAATCACTACTCCTCTACTTCATCGGAGTACTTCATGATCTCTCTAGCATGGTGAGCTTTCATTCCTCCATTTTATTGGAGTACTTATTGATCTCTTTCATTTTGATATTCCATTGACAACTATTGACAACAAATACAATCCTATACAAAAAGTGGTTCCAACAATCTCCCCCTTTGTATTTTGTTGTCAATACCTTATACATCTTCTGAAATGAATTTGTCAATGTCAAAATGAGAATCTTCTCAGAAAATCAGCATTTCTTTT
This sequence comes from Viscum album, assembly GCA_963277665.1. Taxonomy (NCBI): domain Eukaryota; kingdom Viridiplantae; phylum Streptophyta; class Magnoliopsida; order Santalales; family Viscaceae; genus Viscum; species Viscum album. The sequence goes on from CAUJRU010000226.1 coordinate 101,680, forward strand.
CATTTCACTTTCTCTCCCCCTTATTGACAAGAAATACAAAGCATATGGTAGGGAGGGTATCAATCCACACTTAAGCAATGTTTCATTAACCATTTCACTCTAAGTCTACTTGAGCAATGCTCGATGTAGAAAACAAGAGGATTTGATTAAGTCGACAAGGCTGTCCATTATCCACAGATCATGATACCAACATGAGATGATAACTCATGTATCTTGTCTTCAAGTGTTTACCACTTTAATTCCAGGTAGAAGAAGATCAACTATGATAGAGAATAATCAACCTGAAACTCCTGCACTCACTTCAGCAAATAGATCAAAAACATTCAAGTGCAATTGGCAGGATAAGTGACCTTGGGGCACTTCCATTCTCTTTATGTCACTGATCAATTCAGTTACTCCCCCTTTGTAGAATAATCTTTGATCTGAGTAACCAAGGGATAGAGATTGAGAAATGACATACCCTCTCCATTGGCGTGTTCTTCAAGAAATTCACAGAGTTACTGCTTTTGAGTCCAGCTGGAGTTGATATTGATTGAAACAGTGATTATGGAAGCTTCTTCATTCTTCTCCCCCTCAAGGGAAACACTCCTCATCATCTTCATCAAGAGTGGTCCTTCATCATAATAATCTTTGAATATCAATTGAAGAATCTACTAAGGATGGAAACTTCTTCAGCTTGGCTATCAAGAGTTGACAGCATTCACTACTTCTCAGGTTCTCCCCCTGAGAGTATGCTTCACCTTCAATTCCCTGCATTATTAGCACAAATACAATACACAAATGATTACGGGAATAAGGTGGTTCCTTCTTGCTTCATCAAGAAGACTTGCTTGGTTGAGGTTCTTTTCTCAACCAAGTTCCTCTGTTCACTCTAGTCTTCATGCCTTCACATTTGAACATATGTTCTGACATCTGTTGGTGTGGCATGGCTCTGTTCACATTCTCTTCTGCTTTGTGTGGAGAATTGTCCTGCTTAGCAGCGATCATAAATGATACATTCTTGGTCCTCTTAAGGACTGCCTCTTGCTCTGGTATTAAGGTTAGACAACCTTTTGCAATATGACCAGACTTCTTGCATCTCTCACACAGAACTTCTTTGACACTTGTTTTTCTCTTTGTTTGCAATCTCTCCTGCACTGTGTCTGCATCGTGTGAAAGTTTTCCTTTTCCTTTATCACTAGCCCTGGCCTTTTCATCTTCAAGTTTCCTCATTCGTTTCAAATCTTCTGGCCAGATGACCAATATTTCATTTGGAACTTTTGCAGCTGGTTTAGATCTTCCACATGGGTTCATCCGAGATTCATCCCACTTAGTGTTTCTTTTGGATGAATGACCCTTCAATTTCATGGATCTAAAATCCTGGGTCTTCTCAGCTTCCCTACTTGAGATCTTCTTGGGGAAGTGTGTGTTCACAACATTCTTCTGATTTCTTCCCAAGATAGCTGATTCATTCTTTGATGGCATCAGAGGTCTTCTTTTCTTTTCGACAGTGAAAGCATGTTGATGTGGACATGTGCCCGCATTGTGACCGCTGTCGTTGCATACATCACAGATGTTATCAAGAATTCCAAGTCTGTTTGCAGTAAACAGATGCTTCTGGACCTGCAGATGTTTCTTCTTCTCCTCTGGCTTCCTCCCCGTTGATATAGGCTTTCCCTGTGCTTTTCTATGTAAGGGATTATAAAGACAATCCAGTGCACAGTGCCCAAATCTGTTGCAGCACCAACATTGACCCACAAATCTTTTCTTCTTTGTATCTTCTGTATTAAGTTGTCGGGCCATCTGCTTAATCTTTTGTGCTCTATTTGAGGAACCCACTTCCTCCTTTTTCTTCCCATCCACCCTAGCCATGGTGGTAGGTTTCTTCTTCTCACCTTTCCTCATCCATACTTGTTTAGAACTTTTCTTGCCACCTGCACTGATTGTAGGAGTGTATTTAGAAATATGAGTACAAGATGGTTTGGATGGTACCTTCACTTTCTCAGTTGCTTGTGATAGATCAAAGAGTGAAGTCATGATCTTCTTATCACATGTTGGAGGTCTTTTGACAATAGAATCCTCCAGTGAGCATTGAGTACCAGCAGCAACTGATTCTTGATGTGGATAATCAAGAGTTGTCATAATCTTCTTATCACATGTTGGAGGCATTTCATCTTTAGACTCCTCCAACGAACACTGAGTGCAAGCATCACTCATTTCATTCTTTTGTGAAGTCTCAATATGTGTGTTCTCAATCTTGGTCAACTGGGCTTCCAATTTTTGACCCTCAATATTGAGGATGATCTTCTGATCTTCAATCGCGATCATCTTCTCTTCACAAGTCTTCTTCAATCTTTCAACCTCATATTCATGCATCTCAACTTTGTTTTGTAACAAAGAGTCAAGTTCCCTGAATTTAATGGAAGTTTCTTCCAAACAAAAACTCTTGACTTCATTACTCTTCTTCAGCTCAGCTTCAAGTGCATGGATCCTTTCTTTTAAAGTCTTATTGACTTCCTCTTCTTCTTCAAAGACTTTCACCCGTTTGATGAGCTTCATACTTTCCATAACTTTTCTTTCTAACCCCTTTTCCATATTGTCAGCTTCCCTTTCTAATCGATTGATCTCATCCTGCATAGATTGGAATAGGCTACAAATAATAGCAACCCTTTCTTCTGGAATATCATGCATATATGTTCTGAGTTTTTCCTGAAAGCTTGAATTTGGGGTATCATCCTTTCCTCTGGATGAGTTCTGAGCCACCTTCTTGATACTTTCCAAGCCTAATGTTTCTTCATTATTGGAATGACATGGAGGACAAGACACTGCAGCTTCTTTGGATGTGGGGGACTTCTTCATCACCTTCTTCTCTTTCTTTTTCCTATTTGTCAAAGTCTTGGTGGATATAGATTTCTGCTCAGAAATGACTGCGTCATTATCAAGACTGCTCTTCATTGTTGACTCTAGGAAAGAAACTCAAATCCTCTTCTCAATAGAATTACTGGAGAATATCCAACATACGTTAACCTCCCTCTGATACCACTTGTAGGACCCCGGGACACCCTGAGAGGGGAGGGGTGAATCAGGGTGACAACGTTTTCTTCTTAAAGTTGTGGATCTTGTTCCCACGTTGGTAGGAACTACTTAAACCTGTATGATGGATATGATCAGCAATTAAACATTCACATGCAGAGACAGATGACACAGCTATTTTACTTGGTTCACCACTAAGGGCTACGTCCAAGGAGCATACGCCGACAGGTTGTCGGTCGTACCTAATCCAATATGCTTCACTAGCTGTAGATTACAAAGGTTCGGGTACAGTCACTCTGTCCCAGGCTCACTGCCTTTACAATTGTTCAGGGATAGCTCACTGCGTCCCTTGGGTCACTCCCGTTGACTCCCCCTGGCTCACTGCCGTTGGTGAAGTCCCACTCAGTTTATAGACGTGAAGGTCTCTTCAATAGGTGTGCATTGAAGTTCTTCGTCTCCTGTTCAGCATGAGACATTGCTTGCATCAGGGTTCAGATTTGATGCTCCTTTTAGTTCAATCCTTTTTCTTTAGCGCAATGAATGAATGCACTAGATCCCCTTGTCTTCCTTTTCCTGAATCACAATCACTGATGTGATTGCTTACTTAATGAAGCTCAGCTTACTCGGCATTTTCAGAATCAGTTCTCCATGTATGCATGAGATCATGCATGTATCTTTTAGATTTCTACTTCAACCTCGCTTTGCACCGAAAGTATCAGGCAATCATTAGCTCTTGTGTATCTCCAGAAAGGCGGGCGTGCTTCAACAGTGTCTGGGTCTCCTTTTGAAGCCCGGCGCGCAAGCCTCCCGGCGGCGCGCAAGTCTCAGGCGCGCAAGTCTAAACTGGCGTGCAGGTGTCACTGAAGCACCTGCGCGACACTGCCTTCTTGAACTTCAAACCTGTGCGACTCACTTCCTTCCTTCCCCAAATCACCTGGGGCTCTCAACCATCAGTCGGCGCGCAACCTCTACTTGCGCGACCCAATTACCACTTGCGCGGTTCAACCACCTGCGCGACGAGAGCTCGAACAATCTCAAAGTCTTGAGCTCCGTGAGAAATGAGGAGGGGTGGTCCAGTATTTATAGGCAAACTGGACCCCCTACGCGGCGGCGCGCAAGTCCCTCGACGGCGCGCAAGTCCATAGACGGCGCGCAAGTCTTGTCTTCAATAAACTCTGTCGCGCAACTCACTTGCGCGACCCAACCAACACTTGCGCGACCTTCTTTCCTTAGCCAAATTTTGATGTTCTGATCCTCAAAAACATATGGCGCGCAAGTCTTTTATCCTCCAAGACCATGGCGGGCAAGTACCTTTGCCAAAATCACTCTTCTTCATTTGTCGATTTTGAGGCCCTGAAATTTGGCAAACACTGGAAAACGGCGCCACCTTGTATCTGCTCTTTTTGTACCGCCTCCAGATCATCCATTCCTCTGTCGATGTTCTTGAATCAAACATAGATCATTGACCACAACTCTTGAACTCGACATGTCACCATGGAATCTCCTTTGTCAAACGATCAACTCAACAACACTTCTTCTTGGTGATCTGTATCCTTCAGCAACTCTTTTGCTTTTATCACAAACTCCACTATTGTGATATGTATTCTTTGAAGGAACAGCTTTAGTACCATCATCCTCTATGACAGTGTGATGTGCATGGCCATTTCATAAGTCAACGCATTGGCACATTGCCTCCTTCATCAACCGTCATGATCAACTTCATGCAAACCATGTGATTCAATCCGTCAAGAAGTCTCTAGCATGGTTCTCACGTAATCATGAGTAATTGCATGGTCTTCATCGAAACCCATTGTTCTCATGCAATAATGAGGAATAGCATGGTCTTCATCAAAGCCCATGGTCCTTATGCAATAAGGAGAAATTGCATGGTCTTCATCCAAAAACACCATCCTTCTTTAATCATCCTTGGATGGATTACTCCTCACATTCTTCATTGTTGTAAACAATGTATCACCTTTGACACATGTTCTTTGAACTTACGATTAGCACAACAATCGTCTGAATCACTACTCCTCTACTTCATCGGAGTACTTCATGATCTCTCTAGCATGGTGAGCTTTCATTCCTCCATTTTATTGGAGTACTTATTGATCTCTTTCATTTTGATATACCATTGACAACTATTGACAACAAATACAATCCTATACACAAAGTGGTTCCAACACTTTTCAATTGTTAAGACCTATTCTGAGACATGTGTTTGGAATTATAGAATCATACCTCCATGAAATACTTTAGTTTTATGCCCTATAGGTTGTAAAGACCATGCACTGAAGGTGGTTGACCCTATGCCTCTAGTTATTTCTCCTATAGTTCCACCTATAGAACGAGTTCCTATTCCTGATATGGGAATGTATTTCTAGTTCCATGAGAGATTATTTCAAATTTTTAAGTCTATCGAAGGAGTTTTTAGACCATAAATGACTTTGTATGAGTTGAATATGGAGTGTCAACAACATAATCACACCACCTTTTCAGGGGATGATGGACCACGTGCACCTGAGCCATAGCTCAAAGCTATTCTTTCTATATTCAAGAATCTAGAGAGGCCACTAGGGAAGAGGGTCAATCATGCTGCTTATATTTAACATTATTAATCTACAAAATAGTGAGATTTTGTTACCTAGGGAAATCATGATCATAATATTGTTTGGGTGGATATTCAGACTATCTTATATGGATATTTCTCTCTACAAACTTTGAGGGATGATCAGTCTAGAGAGTTTATGAACCTCTACCAATGACCAATTTATTTTGTAGAGTATTTTTGTCACATTAATGAGTTGTATCAGTTCTCAAAAACACTAATGGGTGATGATATTATGACCATTGGGTGATCGAGGATGGGATAATATATGAGATCTAATCACGCGTCAATGTATTCTGGTTAACTACTATTTTGAAATATCTAACCATGAACTTATCACATAGAAGAATAAAAGGAAATATAATGGTGTGATTCTTGGTGGTTTGGTACATAGACCTATCAGTGGTTATTATAGTAGAAGAAAGAATCGGTTTAATGTTTCCCATGGGGGTACCTGCTGTTAGGCTCTTCATGCAAATAGTTTCTTCACAAGCCACTAGTTCGGGAAGCCTGGGAATATGAATCACTGGTGATTATGAGATCTATTATAAACTACAAGTTGTGGAAAGATGTGACATATCAAGTGCTTCTATAAGAAAATAATTTATTTACCTTGAAAGTGGTGATTTACAACATCCCCATGTTCCAGAGTGGGTCTAGTAGGATCATGCTAGGGAGGCAGCTGGAATACCACCAGTTTTTCAATCTGAATAGGTGTTCATGGTATTGGTATCCAAACTCATTATTCGCAATTCCACCAACATGTTCCTACTCATAATAGTCAGGATGTGATGCAAGGCCATGAATCCACCTTGTTAGATGCAGTAAATTCTATTCCAGAGGATCTTAGAATCATACTTTTGAATTTTCAAGGTAATATTGTCTAAGAATTCAACTTAGTGCCCACATTATTTAAAATAGGAACATGTTACTCATTTATATTTTAGGAAATTATGGTGATTATATTCCTTGAGACAAAACTATTCTATGTTTTTAAGATTCTTGATACCTCAATATGAATCTGATCAGAGGGTGTTCGTTGTTATATTGATTGTCCCCTTAAGATAAGTGTGAACCTCTTCGTGTGGTATATATTCATCCTCAATGTGAAGAGCATTGATGTAATCATTCATATGCCCGGATTGGTTCCCTATTTGTCCCATATATATTTTTATCATCATATGGTGACAATTACTTAACTAGATTGAGGTATCCACAATCCTATGGCAGAATGTGATGTTCATGCCACTTGAGATAGACCCGACTAGGATAGGATATGCAGTGTGACAGTTCAGATCACCTGTCCTTTTCTAGAAGATTAGAGGGTATGACCTATTAATTTCCTTCTTGTAGTGGAGTTTTGAAATGATGTAATCCATGATGATTTCCTTGGATAGTCTCTAGTGAGAGAGAAAGATATCACCATTGAGAAAGTGTGAGGAGAAGTACTATGGACCATTTATATGTATAATATAGAAACTATAGAGCTTCCAGATCTTAAGAAATAGTTATAAGACATTGTGGATAAAGGCATTATATGCCCCAGCACTTCCCCTTGGGGTTCACTAGTCCTTTTTTTCCAAGAAGGATGATGGTACCTTAGGCTTTTTGTGGACTATTGTCGATTGAACCAACTCATCTTAAAGATTCGGTATCCACTACCTTGAATAGACGACCTCTTTGATGAGATCCAAGGAGTGAGAGTGTTTTCAAATATATAATTGGAATTCAGCTATCATCATCTACAATTTAGGTCATTACACATACCATACACAACATAATGGATATGTTATGGTCTATATGGGTAAATTTTCATGTCATTCGTTCTTAATAATGCACCTACTATTTTTATGGCTCTAAAAAAATAGGTTTTCTACCCAAATCTAGATTCATTAGTCATAGACTTTACTGAAGAAATCATAGTGTATTCAACCTTCACAATGGACAATTACAACCATTTTGAGATCATGATGAATACACTGAGAGATAATCATATCAATGCTAATCTTAGTAAATTCCAGTTTTGGATCGACAATGTCCGCTTCTAGGGTCATATCATTTGAGAATCATGAGTTTCACTAGACCCATAAAATGTGGAAACATTAGTTTTTTGGAGAATCCCAAGAACTTTATTTATATATAAAGTTTCTTGAAGATGTATAGATATTAAATACCCTATATCCATGATTTCTCATAATGGGTATCACCGCTTATAGGATTGGAAAAGAAGTGTATGAAATTCATATGATCAAATTGATATAAAGAAGGATTTTTGGATTTGAAGAATGGATTGAATTCAGCACTGATATAGATTCTGTTGGATCATTAAAAGAGATATACAATATACTGTGATTCATTTATTATTAGTCTTGGAGGCTTTCTAATGTTTTATGAGTGATTCATCACATTTGGGTCTCATCCATTGAGGAATCATGAGTTGAATTACTAAATGCATGAACTTGAGCTAGATATAATTTTTTATTTATTTTGTTGTTGGAGATACTATAAACATGGATATTATTTTATATTATTCATAGGTTACAAAATCTGCAAGTTCATCTTTAAACAAAATGATCTAAAACTCAGGTAGTGTGGATGGGTTGAATACCCATAGTGGTTTGATTTTGAGCTTGCTTATATTCCTAGTGAAGACAATGCAATAGAAGATACTCTAAGATAAAATAATAAGACACGAGTAGTTTAGGAATACAATGTAAAATAGTAGCTCATGGAATTATTCTTATAGATTCACATTTATATTTAGGAGGATCATGGTCAGAGTAACCTCATGGCCTTTTTAGTGACCTCTACTCTTATGGAAAAGGTAAGAATGAAGAAACTATATGATCCTTAGGGAAATTCCCTAATTAAAGGAGTCTCAAATGATGACACATATTTATGTGTGACCGTGGATGGGGATGATATTTGATGCTTCCATTGGAGTGTTTGGGTCCCAGCTGAAATCAGAGAGGCACTAATATGGGAATTTTATGCCTCTTCTTAGGAAGTTGACCTTGGTGTCATGAAGATGTATTGGTACTTACAAAACTTATAATTGTGTCTTGGTATAAAATGAAATATATCAAACATCATCACTCAATGTTCCATGAGTCAATAGGTGAGGGAAAAACATCAGTGACCAAAGGGTATTTTACAGCTGTTGTCTATTCTTAAGTGGAAGTGGGATGATGTTTCTATAGATTTTGTGACTGGTTTACCCAGATCTTCTCATGGAAATGATATAGTTTGGGTTGTATTTGATAGATTCAAGAAGGTCGCACACTTCTTACTTGTGGGAGACACAATCTTGGTAGATGAGCTAAGAAGTATATATGTCAGGGAGATCTTACATCTTCATGGAGATCCACATTTTTTAAAGAGATTCTCACTTTACATAATAGTTTTTTGTAGGGGTTGAAGAATGACTACGAAAAAATGGTTCTTTTGGGCATCACTAATCACCCACAAACTAATGGACTGATAGAGCGCACGATTCATGTGCTATAGTACATGATCTATTCCTGTTTCCTTCATTTCAAGGGTTATGAAAAAAATACATTCCCTTTATTATGTTGTCTTATAATAATAACAGCCATGCTACTATAGAGATGTATCATTATACATCCATATATGGTTGGCTCTATCATTCACCTATGTTCTAGCTAGAGTCATAGGAGGCAGTTATGGTTGGACCAAATCTCATTCAAGAGACTATAGACTAGTTTCAAATGATCAAAAAGTGAACGATGATATTTTAGTCTAAATAGTAGCCGTATTCCAATCGAAGAAGATGACCTATTCGATTCGAGGGTGGAGATCAATTTTTCTTGTGTGTCTCACTTAGGTTTGTCCATAGACATATTAGAAGGTAGGGTAAGCCCTCACTTAGTTCTGTTGGATCCATTGAGGTTATGAAACTGATAGGAAATGTGGATTACCATATAACACTTTCATCGAGAAACTGGGATATGGATGATCTATTTCATGTATCTAAGCTTCAAAGGTATTGTATGTACCTGTCATATGCCTTTCATCTTGATGAGTCAGAATTCGATGTTGATTCTTCTTTTATTGAGTATCCAGTTTGTATTGTGGATTGGAGTGTGAATACATTCTGATGAAGGTCAATTAATTTGGTACTGGTGCTCTACTATCATAGTTGAGTATAAAATTAGACCTAATAATAGGAAGATGATATATGAGCTTAGTGGCAGTAACTATTTGCTGATGAAACTTATTTTCCCTTAGAAGTCCAACTCAGGGATGTGTATCTTTTAAGAGGGTAGGTTGTAATGATCTATCTTTACCTAAAGGTAAAGATGATTTATTTTTAGATTAAATTATTTTAAACAAACCTTCTCAAATTTAAAAAACGATTCATAGAGATCAAAATGCTGTCATGGTCTTGTTTGGAGCCTGAACCCCAGGTAATTAAGAAAACAAACTCTGATGTATTATTAATAATAACTATGTTTCCTAGCCCACATGGTCTCTCTAAACCATGTAGGGTGAAACATAAGAGAACTAAGGGCCACATGTTTTTTCTACAACCGTGTGACCCCATGTGAACAGCCATGGGGGATTGCAGACTTTGGGGTCATAACCCATTCACATGGTTGGCACAGTGTTTCACCAACCATGTAGCCAAACAATGTTCCTCTATATTTGAGGATAAAATTACTCTTCTTCCACTAATGATCCTAATTAAATAATTATTTTTTTACCCACTTCTTTTTCATTGGATGATTGAGGTATTTCCTCCCAAGGGAACTTCTTTTTCTTCTTTAACCAAGGTTCCTTATTATCTCTTACATTTGGACTCTATATCATTATCCATTAGAAGCAGTGGATAGCTAGATTATTTTTCTCAAGTAATCTTTCTCTTAATCTTAGTTTATAATTACTTCTATTTCACTACTTATGTGGAAGATATATTTCCATATTTTAAGGAAATTGGACCATTTCATTGATTTATCCTAATATATTTCGAATCTTGGGCCACCAAATGATGAGGATTCATCAATAGCACTTATGTATGTAGTATAATTTCTTTTTCAAAATGTTGTAGTTTTTTTGGTTCTTTATTATTGTTCCACACAGAATACATTTTCGTGAATTAACATAATATGGATTTCTTCATTCTTAATTAGTATGTGCATCTTATTATACATCCATTTTTTATTACATAGTAATTTGAGGATGCCAACCTCGATCATGGGCTCCCCTTGTGTGTGTTGTCTTAAACTACCACATTTTGACTAAATTATTAAATTCATAAATGCTTTATAATAGTTAATCATTAATTATAAATGTAATTTCAACTGGTATATAAAAAAATTATCCTAAGGAAACTCATTAGTGGTTGGAAAACTTATAAAGGTAATTTTCCTTGTAGGTAATTTCCCAGTTTACAATGGAATCTTATAGATGATTCATTCATCCTTGTAAGTTGTTTTTAAATTTCATGATTAATTGTGTGACTTGATTAATTTTAATTAATTATATCATGGTAGTTTTCATTGAAAAACTGATTAAAATGTATAAATAGAAAGGTTATTAAGAATGCAACTTTAATATATTGTAATTAATTATGAATTGAAATAACCTTTGTAAATTTGGGCCTCATGAATAAAATTCATGAGATGTGATGCCTCGTGGATATTTTTATATATATTATTACACATTTTATATAATCTATTTAATGATGGTTAAGGGTTCTATCATGTATAATGTTCTATACTCCCTTACATCGGCTATTGAGCATGATGTCTCACAACCTTTTCACTTTTTGGAGGGTGGGAATAACACACCACGTCCCTTGTTTTCAGTGATGACAAGAAAACTCACCCAACATCACATGTGAAGTGCGTTAAGCCTCTCATTTATCAATATATTTATATTATTTACCATTTTTCATGAGCTTATTGTCTTATTTAGACAGGTTCTGGAGGTATGTTTTACACTCTGGTATATCCATCACATAGAATTCCAGGTATGTGGAAACATGCATCGACACTTACTTATTCCATAATTGTGGATGTAATATATATCTATCCTATATATATACACTATTATAATATATATTTACTGTTCATATCATCATTTTGACCATGAGAAAAATCAGGTAGAGCTTCTAAGTGTCTTTTAGAAGCCAAATCAATATGGCATTTATTTATTCATCATTGTATATTTTTTTATTTATACTTACACACTATTAGGGAATGAGAATTGATTAAATTTCATCTAGACACAATGGTCATAGACTATGGGGATATTATATCACACCCTACTCGGGCCACATTTGGAACCTAGTTAGATTACTTTTATGTAGGTATATAAATGGGAAAGGTCAATGCTACTGATATTTGAGATGCTTAGATTATAGATGTAGCATAGGATCAGAGTACTTAGAATATGATCGAGATGGTAGTGGGGCACCCTTTTCTTATTTTTATAGTATTTTTAGCTTATTGTATATGTATGTCCCACATTCCCATTTTTTATTTCAAAATTCCATGCATCCATATATATAACACTACCAAATAGATTTTGATATTATTATTTAGTATCTCATTTATTTCCTCATTTTATGCATATATAATATATATTTTGTATATACTTCCACTATGGTGGGCCACTAGTGCAGTCATTTAGTGTGTACTTATATCATACTTCTATGATTGTCTGTTTATATATTATATCCACTATTCCATTCTAATATGTTTGTATAGTCTCCCCCTATACCACTTTTAAATCCTCACATCATGTCAGTAGACGATGGTATATAGGGAGACGAACCTGAGGCCATGTGGCCTACCGACTAGGTTCCCCAGGTTAGTGGTTTCAGGGTCAGTAGGTTACAAGCATGGCCTACTATAAAAATATATGAATTGTGCGATTGGAATATAAACTAGAAAGTTATTAATATATTCAAAATTTATCATTTTAAAATGCTTTTGAAAGGAATTTTAAAATTAAAAAATACACGTATGAAGTATATCCTCTCATATGAAAATCATAAATTCTCACTATTCATTGATTTCAACATTGTATGTTGTGTTGATTTTTAAATTCATACCTTGAGCCCAAAATAATCATTTCAATAAGCATTACATAAATATTTATTATATAACAAATATAATATTCAGAAATAATTTATTCATCTTGACCACCTATAATTAATATAAATTTACTATCACTTCCACAATCATAGTTTCTCAAATTAGTATAAAATAATATATATTTTTATGACTATCCATGATCACTGATATAATTTCACAATTAATATAAATTATATAATTTTTTTTAAAAACAGAAATCATGATTTCATTCTACTAACAAATCAAAATTGTAAATTTCTACAATATAATTATAAGTAACTAATTTAATTGATTTTCCTACAAGTAGTTATGCATGAAGATACAAATCATGTTATATAATTTTTAAATCATGGTCACCAGAAATGATATTTTATATCATGATATAACCTAATGATAACTTGGTGGAAAGTCCATAAATAGGAATAGAATACTTCAATAACATCTTCCAATATATGAGTTCTCACAAACAACCTCCCATTATTGAATAGAAACAAATGCAATTTCAGTCCAACCTGCTATGTGACCCCCACCATTAAGGCTCTCATGAATGAATACAAAGTCATGTAAATCCTTATTCTATTCATAAATTTTTAAATATATATGCTTACAACGAAGTGATTTTCCATTTCACTTACATTCCCAAATGAATATGTCCATTCAAATTGGGATGATTACAGATATCCATCTAATCTATTCTTTATACGTTTAAATTATTTCTATGGAAAAATATACATAATGATTTTTATGGATAGATGATGATATAAATATATCATTAAAAATATAATGAATCCAACATTTAGTCTAATTAAAAATCAATTATATCACAATTTCAGGAATCAAATATGTTTTAAGAATGCATGTTCATTGATTGAGTTATGCTTTATTACTATGACTTAACTTGTATGACCTGATTAATTTTATTTTTTATCATTTATCACATTTTTTCATGTTGATAATTTTTTTAGTATTTTATATTGCATCTTCTTTATGTGTTTAATGTTATAATAAAATATAATGTGGTAATGGTGTTTTAGTTTAATAATATATTTTTAATGTTTTAGTAACTTTTTTTTTCATATGTTCATTAACCTAAAATGATTCATTCTTAATGGTTTCAAAATACTCATATGTAGATATAATTTTTATATATGACATGTGAAATATGTCTTCAGTTTAAATAGTGTTTACTTTTAAATAAAATGTTTTTGATAAATGTCTCATATTGACCATATAACTTGCATTAATCATTATTTTTTAACAATTTTATTTATCATATCAGTTTAATTTTTATTTAATTTTTTATATTAATCTTTATGTATTGTTTATTTATTTTTTACATTTTGAATATATATAATTATATATATAAATAGTTTCAAAATCATATATATATGTGTTTGTTTGTGCACCCTTCATCTTCACAACTCCATGGTTTCTCAAAATCATCATCTTCTTCATGATCATGTCATTTAATCTCCATGGATCAATACCACCTTTTCCATAGTATCTCACTAGTTAACATCATCATTATTTGTACAAAATAGCACTATATTTATCTAATTATTTACATGGAGATATAACGGTGTCAGATCATACTCTAAATTATAAGCCCATTTTATTCAATTTTACATGTATTTCAACGTTATAATATCACAGCCTCCTCATAAGGTAGCAAGTCCCCGCCCTTCATAGTAGCATGTCTTCTCCTCAATTATCATTCATCGCAGGTCTTAACGCACTTTAGCTTCTTGGTGAAAACTTGTCCATTCCATATTGGTAAAGCAATCCCATAACATATTGTCTTACACATTCTTGTAATCCTCACATTACATCCCACCATAGCATTATGAACTCATTCATAACATGTCATAGATGCATAGTGCCTCTGCATAGTAGGACCTCCTTCCATGGATGCACTTCATATTTATGGTTGCAAGTGTGACTATGAGTTATAATCATTTCAATGAAATTGTGTTACTATAAGGTATGAAATATTCATCCATGAATTATACATGATAACACAATAAATAGGTTCTCTCTTTTCTGATATTTTGTCCTTAGTTTGATTTCATTTTAACATAATATAATATTTTTTTATTAATTACTATTTTATGTCTGTTTATAAAAATATAATTATATTCTTCTCGAAAATTAGTTATATATCTTGTTTATTCTACAAAAAATTATTTTGGTATGCCTTAAAGTAGTTTTTATATAGTTTTAACTTCTAATTCATTATTTGTAAAAAACTAATTGAAATGTTTTTCATATTTTTCAATTATTTATTACTTCTTCCATTATTTGTATTAACTATTTCTAAATTATTTTTTTATATTGTCAAAAAATTTCAATGAATTTTAAATATAGTAATTCTTGGATAATTTTGTTTTTAAAAAGAAGTTATTTAAAGGCACTTTTCTCTAAAATCAATATGGTTGGGTGTTTTGTGACTTAGTTTTATGGAGGTGGTTTGATTTTTAAAATATATTTTTTTTTTACTTGTATAGATTTTTCAAAATGACGTATTTATATAAATATTGAATTTGTTCGATATTTCTGGAATTTCTTTACCTACTTGAGATTTATATTTTACTTAGTATTTATTATTATGAAATTTCATTAAACATTAATCATATGTGTTACAAAAATAGTTTTATGTATAATGGACTCATGGATTCTTATAGTTTATATATTTATTCCCTTCACAATTATATTAATCCCTTGAATTGATTACATAATATTAATAACAATATTATTTTTAATAAATTTAAATTCACCAACAATCTTCTTCCATCCATTCATACATAAAACATTGTATAAAAGTAATTTACATTTATAATTTAGATATCCTTCTAGGTTCTTGTATTGTCCTCATGTTTATGATTCATTTTTTTTGTTCTATTAATTTCCTAGAACCTATAGTCTAATGATAATTATTCTTTAAGATGGGAAAAAATAAATCCAAATGATTGATTGATTCCCCTGAAATGTTTTCATTTCGATGGTAATGATTTTGGTTTTTCAATAAATATAATGGAAGCTCATCCAAATTAGTTAAGAATTGATCTCTATTTGACAATGGAAAAACCCAACATATTTCCTAATTTTGATCCGTATACTCTTAAAGGATACAATAAAATAAAATATATTTTAAATTATAAATATTTAAATATTTTATACTATGATATTAATAGATGTGTTTTTTGTCATGTATCAACTTGAAATATAGCTCATGTTAACTTAAGAATTTTACAAGTAACACATCTTGGATCTGAAAAGATGTTCAGAACCAAACTCATAAAACTTTAAGAGGAGTGCGATTATTTAAAGATGGGTGAATATGAGACAGTAAATTAGTTGTTTCATTGGTTCACCGGTACACTAAATCAAATGAATACACTTGTAAGATGTTTAAAAAACTAGTACTTATTAAAATAGGTCTATGATAAGATCCAAATAAATTTAATGAAAAGAATATTCTTATTAATAAAAGTAATAACTTCAAGTAGTACACACTTTGTGAACTCATTGGGACATTCTTACAATACAAACTTGACCTAGAGAATATTTTGGAAGATTACACTTTGATAATGAAAGGTGTTTCTTTCAAATATCATATAAATGTTGCTTATATCTATTTTAAATAAGATTAATTGGACTATTATAATTGAGAAATATTGACTATAATAATTTTAATTTATTACATAATGAAGTGAAATAAAAAGTACATGAGGAAACCAAATAAATATCAAATTAATTATGAAAAGGTTACTACCTCTATTCTATAGGTAACCTATTGGGAATTTAGAATGAAGGTATATATTATTATGAATTTTACAATGTGAAAACATGAAGGGATAGATAAGAAGTATATGAATGAAATGAAAAATTATTACCATGCCAAATGGTGTTCCACTAATGAATCTGATTCTGGTGGAGAATCTAAAAGTGAAAGGAAAAGTGGAAACATTTCCTTGAATTAGAAATTCCCTAATGTAAAAAATATTTTTTATTACAAGATAAAGATAGTTAATTTTTGTTTGAGGTATAAGACATAAATAAGGTTAGTAATGTTTCTTGTTCTAATTATTATCCTGATAGTGATGGTTATACATTATATAAGTTATATGAAGAATAAGAGAATCATCAAAATAAATTTTTAAGAGTTACTGAGTAGTATAATATTGAGGAATGATGATATTAATACACTAATAAAAAGAAAGATATAAATTTATTAAAGTGAATGATATCCTCAAGAAATAAAACAAAAATAACTTTTTGTAAAATTAATGTATGAAGAATAATACCCATTAGATTGAAAAAAAGAGAAAATTAAAATAAAATAGAATAACCAATCTATGCTCAAAAATATGAACTCATAGCTTTAGAAATTATGCTACATCTATAAAAGATAAATTATGTGATGATCCTCAGATTAATTAGAAGGATAATGTTAATAAAAAATGAAGTTATCTATTTAAAAGAGACGATATATACCTTTTACGAAGGCAATGAGAAATATGATAAAATTGTATCTATGATTAAACCAAACAAATAAAATATATTTTTTGTTTATAATAATCTGATTCAGAAGTAATATAAGACTTCTTTTGATAAGAGTTATACATGAAAGGTTTCAACAGTGACATGCTTTAAATTCCATTTACATGGACATTATGTTGATAAATGTTCTCCCATGTTCCCTCCATATATCATTATCACTGGGGATTCTATAAACAAAAATTTATCTTCTCATTACGTTAGAATAAGTCTTATAAATATTCTTAAGTATAAAAAATTGATTTCTACACTAAGTGGACCGAAAATATAATATCCACCAAGAGGTGATTTCACATGATTTTTAAAATACTCTACCACATGTACATCAACTTTTAAACAAGTAGTTGTTTCTATAAAAATAATGTTTCCTTTCTTGGAGAAATAACTATTTAATACAGTAAGATTTTAAATTTTTATTTTATATGAACTTACTATAATATACAGGTTGGATTCTTTATCAATGAAAGAATAATTTCAGTGGGAGAATTTTATTATTATACCATTTATTATGTGGGAATCATCATTTTATATTATAAATTTTTAGGGGGGTTCTTATTCATTAATATTATTATCTTCTTGAAATACTCTAGTAGAATAATTAGTCTATGTGTTATAATTTTAAGTTATTTTCATTTTGTTAAATTATAAAAATTGGAAGAATGTTTTTTGTTTTCATGATATTAATTATAATCAAACAAAAAGGGGAGATTATTTTTCATTATCATGTTCTTTTTTGAGTTTTTTTATTACAATGAACCCACCTATATAATAGAATTAATTTTAAATTATGTTATCTATCACATATGTTTCACATTGATAATTTTTATAATGTTTTAGATCACAAGTGCTTTATGTTTATATTTTTATAATGAAATCTTATGTAGTCATTATTTGTTTAGTGTAATAATATATTTTTAATGGTTTACTCAAATTTTTTATATGTTCAATGACCTCACATGGGTCACACTTAATGTTTTTAATATGCTCATGTCTAGTGTTAATTTTTATGTATCATGTGCTCAATATTATTTTTTTATATAGTGTTTTAATTTTAAATAACATTTATGTTACAAACTGATCATACATAATCATGTATCTTGTATTAATGATTAGTTATTTTCTATATTTTCTTTACAATAATTGTTTTATTTGATTTTAATTTTTTAGTCAAATAATTATATCATGTAAATTTGATTTATATATTTCTAAAATATATCATTATATATATAAATAGTTTCATACATATATATATATATATATTCTCTTCTTCTTCCCCAAATATCCATGGATATGCAACATCATCACCACTTTCATCAGCTTGGTAGCTCATTTCAAATGTAAAATACCACTATTCCCATAGTTTCACATCGTTTCACCTCATCCATTAGTCTGCATGAAAGTACTACATTCATCCAATTATGTGAATTGAGATCTCATAGTGGTGGATCTCCTCCCTAGTATCATATCAATATCCTCGATCATTCCCTTATTCCAAAATCACAGTAACACAATATCGTCTCACAATATTGGGTCCTCTCTTTGGTATTGTAGCATGTCATCTCCACAATTAAAATGCATCTCATTTATTCATGCTTTATCACTACCTGATGACAACTCCTCCAAGCTACAGAAAAAATTGATCTCGTAGCATATCTTTTTCTTTAGGAATGGAAGAGTCATGTAAAAGGCCAACCACGACTGCATGAACTCATGTCTAGCATGTTACAATAGCATACCCTTGCATGGTAAACCCTCCTTGTACGGTAGCACTTCATTGCCATGGTTGTATCTAGGACTGTGAGTTATAATCTATGACTATTAAGTTGTGTAACTATGAGTTATCACTATCCCAAAATGGTATTTTTCCACACCACCCTTTAACATTGCAAAAGAAAGTGTTGATAAAAGGGAACCTTTATCAGCTCCTTTTACTATCACTCATAAAGGTTCCCTTATATTAGTATTTTTTAATCATTGTTAATGGGACCTACATAAATAGTGCTTTTTGAGTAGTGATGATAAAGGGGGTCTTTATCAGCACTTTTTTACTTTCACGACTAAAGGATAGTTTTCAAAAAAAATATTAATAATAATATACTAATATATAAAAATAAATATATTTATATTAATAAAATATTTACTTTTTAAATATGTTTTCGGTATAAATATACATTTAAAAATAATATATATGATATTTAGTGAAAATGACTTATAAAATATTTTAAAAAATATTATTAATTTATAATTTTCTAATTATTATCAAGTAATAATAATTTAATAACAACCAAAATACATAAAAAATAACAAAATTAATAAAAGACCTAAAATAATTTGAAAACATAACACAAACATCAAACGACCATAAATTTGGATCTAGGTGTCTGTTTGATCTCTACCATATAAAAAAATGAATTCAATGATAAGTTATATGCACTGGTGATATAGGGGAACACACTTTTATAGTTTTCAAGGCCACAAATGGCCTCAAAAATGAGTTTTTAATCGGGATACATAATTTTTTAAAAATTGGATGGAATTCCAGCCTCATTTAAGAGGGTATTTTTTCCTTTTTAGTAGGAATGAATTTATTTTCCGATATTACATTAATATTTATATTATGGATTTAAATTTTATCATTTTTAAAAATTAATAATTATTTATAGTCACATATATAACAATATATATTTATATATTATATATTCACACATAAATTGTTTTTATAAAAAACATTATGAAAACTATTTAAATATAAAATGTATTTCTCAATATATAATCCCTATCTAAATAAAAAATAATATCCTGTTTTTTTAAAACAAAAATATATGAAAATTTATATACCTCATCCCAATTGGGGAGGTATCCATATGTGTTTCTAAAAGACCAAGGTTCAAAACTAGGTATAGGCATATTTTCGACTGTATTAGGTACTGTAGCAAGAACGGTAGTAGACTGTACACTATGCATGACTGTAGAAGACTGTATACTATATAGGTACTATAGTAAACTGTACATTGTCTGGGTACTATAGCAGACACGGTAGCAGGTATTGTTCGGTGCTGTAGTAGCTGGAACTATTCACCTTGGGACACCGTTTTCGGCTTGGAGTTCTTAAGGCTTTCAGACCACCTTGGCCTTCAGGTTAGTAGGGATTTTGGGGCACCTTTAAGGCCTTTGAACTACCTCAAGGCCTTCAGGCCACATGCAGTTTCCCAAGACACACTACAAAAAAAAAGAAGCATCCCTAGAAAAAGATTCATAGCTGGTGCACGAACCATAGCAGAACCAAATGGATTTTTTAGAATGAGAGGGTATAGCTATGACATCGGGACCAGCCTACGCTTGCACATGAATCCTAGTAAGATGGGAATGCGAAGGTGGAGAGCTAATATCATGATGCAGATGATGGGGAGGGACAATTATTTGTAGATAGTCTGGTTGAATTCCCTAAGACCTTCAGTTCATGTAATCTCATATGCCAAAGACCAAGTAATCTCTAAGCCTACAGGCCTTGTAAGGGTTCCCCCACATCCCTTGAAAGGTATGTTATCAAAAAATCAATAAAAATAAAGACCATTGGGCCATTCGGTGTGTGTGTGTGTGTGCATACTTTTATTAGTGAGTGCATATATTAGAAAACTGATATATATTATCTATATTTTCAAACATATGTATATACATATTAATATATAATATTTGTAAATATATATAAATATGTATAAATATGTATGATTATAATTTTTGATAAAAATAATATATATATATATATATATATATATATATCTGTGTGTGTGTGTGTATGTATGTATGAATGAATGTATTTTGTATATATGTATTTATTTATTTATAACACACACCTAAAAACATATTCTATAAATGTATTTAAAACTAATATTATAAATATATATATTAATATTTTAATAAATATATAGATTAAAAATATAACTAAATAAATATATATATATATATATGTAAATATATATTAATATATGAGAAAATATATAAATATCGTAACATAACTAACTATATATATAAATTAATATATGAATAAATATATATATATTAATATAACTCCTCCAATCCATTTTTATGGTATTTTCATTGACACTTTTAAATGAATGTGTGAACCCAAACAAATTAAACCAAAATAAAACCATTAAAAAGTAAGAGACATTCAAATTGAGACTATTTGGAGATGCCCCTCCCTAGAACCTACATCAAAAAAACAAGCCTCCGCCTTGGAATGACCGCTAGACTAACTGTCCTATACATGGTTGCACAGGCCTTGTACCGATGAAAAGAGGCATACCCTCTCATTCATCCAAATATGAATGGCTATGTGTTTTTGATCGCTTACTTCTCTGAAACCACATCTGAGGTAGATCCTTATAGTATTCCCCATGACTCTCACATTCAAAAACCATAGCAATATAACCAAAATGCAACAGACTATCACAAATTCATTCAAAGGAGGCATAAAAACATTCACATGAAACACATTCTTGCTCAACATCTCATGAAAACTCAGTTTCCCAAGTCCTTGAGTTCCATATTCTTTTCCCATCCCCTTGGGGAGTGGTGAGGAGAATTATAAACATTCAGGCTAAGTTCGCATAATGGGAGACACAAATCATTTCTCAAAATTAACTAATGAGTGGATGAACCACCACCCAAGATGATTAGATCTTGGGGGTTTCGATTCCTGCATTATCTTCAATGAATTTAAGAGGACAAGATAGGCTCTCTTCTTTATACCCAACTTTTTTAGCCTTTGAGGAGTAGTCCTTTCACATTTTTGACATACTTCCTTGGTAGAGAGTTAATATATCCACATCAACCACCACTTTTTTCCCTTCCTCACATGAGACCTATAGGGATCCATCACAGTTGGAACCTCAAAAGCAATCACTAGCATTAGGTGTAACCTACCGATACTTGCACTTGACATAGGATCATCCTTGGGAGAACAGTGAGAAACTAAGGAAATTTGCTCCGTCTTGTCCCCTTTATCACATAGAACCTCAGTCTTAGCAGTCTTCTGCATGGATTTTAGGGAGTCATGGATCACCAAAAATGTGGCATGAAAAGTGGAGGGAGTCAGCATCTGCACAATGAATGGATGTGGAATAGGATCATCATTCGCCGTGGGGGGATCATCCACCTAAGTAGATGGGGGAGCCCTTCGACAATAACCTCCACGCCTAAGACATTTTTATCTCAATTTCCTTTGATAGAAGTAGTATGAACAAAAACCCAAAACCTCCATGTAGCTGAGTCCTTGCCAGAAGTCATCCTCACTACCCATAGAAAGACAAATGAGATGAATAAAAAACTCTTGACATGTCCATTTTTATGAAAACATGCACACATCAGGGATGAAACACTTGAGTGGTATAATCATCATCGTACAATAAATAGCCCAGATGATCACCAATCCCCTTTAAGAAACCAGGGTTTTGGAAAGGCAAGGGTAGGTCGGGAAGGTGTATCTATAAGGCCGAGTGTTGAAAATTGTATCCCATATAGAAATCAACTTTCCACTGAAATAGAAGGAACGACGGGTTGTCACACATCCATGACTCACATTACCAACCCTAAGAAAAATCCTCAATGACTAGAGATGAATACTAAAATTGTAGCGGTCGAGAACACAAATAGTATCCACCACCAGAAACCCCCAAGTAGAATTCACATTCAATTCGAATATACTCATCGGGGGCCAATCCAGACCAAACATTGCAACCAAGGTATGAGAATTCACCACTCTAGCTTCAAGGAATTCAAACGGAAGTAAGGAGAATACATGAGACTCATTGAGCAATTGTGAAGCCTTCAGTGAGATCCTTATTTACAGAATATTTTGGAGAAGTGAGAAAGGGATGATGGAAGATCAGAATCCATTAGAAGATCTGGGATATTAGAAAAGTGGGGGAACTGTCATCCCCACATGCCCAATATCTGAAAAAGGACACAGCGCTGCCACAGGCAGCGCTAGGGTTAGCCCTAAGCCAAAGGGAATCATTCTCCCCATCATTCATAATATAACTATATATATATTAATATAAATATATATTAATATACATATAAATATAACTATATATATCATTAAACATAGAACAAAATAAGATGGATGAGTGGAGAAGGTGTATGTGGGCATGAGAGTGGCCTCAAGTTTGAATCCAAGCGGAGGCAGGGGTGTGCTGGTGGATGCAGGGTTGGATAGAAATGTGTAATGGTGGGGGTGATTTTAGGGGTGTTGAATAGGTTGGGGTGTGTGTGGTTGGGCCTTTGAAGTGCAGTTGAAAGATGGAGTTAATCACTATAAAATGGGGGCTCCAGTGTACAATTTTTATTATTTTTTGACATTTATTAGCACTGATAAAATAACTGTTTATCAGTGATTTTTTAGCACTAATAAAATATAATTTATCAGTTCTTTTTTAGTGATAATAAAAGGGATCCCTCTCCACCTAATAGTGCCTCGATTATAGACTAGTTTCTTTCACTGATAAGTTATTTTGTATCACTTATAAAATATTTTTTTGTTACAGTTTCTGAATTAATAATCCATGACTTTTGAAAAGTTCCACAATAAGTAGGTGATCACTTTTATACTATCATGCCTTTAGTATAATTTTAGTTTAATTCAATAAACTCTTTTTTATAATAATTTAATATTTTATTTTAATTATTTTTATAAAATTAATATATTTTCATTTTCTATAAGTAGTTATAAATCATGTTAATTCTATAGAAATTTTATCAGAATGTTTGAAATAATTATGTATAATTTCAATATATCCCACTTGATTTGTGGGCATACAAAATATGTTTTGAAAAATTTGAAATAAATTTTTTATTAAAAAAATACCTTATAAATCTTATTTCTATATTGTTTTTCGATATAGTTAAATGTTTTCAATGTAATTTTAATATAATAATTTTATAAAAAAAAATAATGTAGAAGTAATTTCAAAAAAAATTTAACAGTTTAAACATGCTTATGATTTCTTTTACTAGGTTTTATAAAGTTATTTTTAAGATTTCAATTAAAAATTTTTGTAATTATTTAATTTTTATCAAATGGTTTTTATATATATTTTTTAATTCTTTTGATATTTCTAAATTATAATTTATATCTTTAAAATTTATAGTTGACGTAGTTTTTATTAGTTTTATTTTTTCTAATAGTTTTCATAGGTTTATAGCTCAAATACATTTTGATATAAAGAAATCGAGGATGCTTTGATGAGATATAATGATTCATACCTTTGGTGTGAAGCAGTATAAAGAATTTACACCCATATACTAACTAATTCATCTTATGCTAAACTCTTTTTTTATGAACTCACTTGGTGGGATAAATCCCCTTGGAATTCATTAACAAAAGATATATGAAAATATCATTATATTAATACTGGGTATAAATTTTTGGATTCTATCAATGGGTTTTTATCAATTATTCTACATCATCGTATCTTTTTTCTGTTATACATTGGTAGTAATGTTTTTGTCATTTAATTCTAGTTATTGCTTTGTACTTATATCTTCTATGAAATTGGTCATACTATATATAAAAAATACTTATTTAGTTATACTAACATGTCAAAAAGGTAGTTTTTTTAATGATTAACTAACCAAAAAATATTGAAAAAAGTTTGGGGATACTACTTGTATAAAATATGGGGTTCTATATGCACCTTCAAAAGGATAATTAAAATTGAGGATGCTCCTCACCAAGTCCCGGGTTTGGATTCATCCCATTTAAAAACATCGGGTTGAGATTTATCCAGTTATAAAAGTCTCTTTGTTTCATAGTGAGTGCCATACTCCATCAGTTGGGGTGTGAAGAGTGTAATAGGTCCAATTTGGACTAAACCACTATAAAATTACTTTTTCTCATCTATTTTATATTTCAACATACACTCTCTAAACATTCACTTATTTAATTAATATTATCTTGTTAAAAATCTAAATCTGCTAAATTCCATGCTAATCTCTAATAACTATGCTATTTTAATTGAAGGCTCATTCACCCCACTAGAAATTATAGATTCCTTTATGATATAAAAATCAGTTTTTCTCATTAAATAAAAAGTTTCCTAATCAATAATACATAACACAATCCTCATGCATGAGTACATACCTCACACCTATACCTAAACCATTATTATAGGAAATATATTTCCCCCCTTCTTGTGTGTGATCAAGATCATTGTTGACGTGAGTTTTCTATTATTATATAATATTTTATCTCAAATTGATTATCCTAGAGAAATTTTTCCATATTTCAATTCAATATGATCATCAATTTTGGAAATTTTCAAAATTAGTGGTGTTCATGGGGCAGGTTTGGTCAGATTTAGGTACATTTTTCCCATGCTAAAATCAAAAATGGTTTGGTAAGGTTGATTTGGTGCATTGAAAATTTATTTTATTGACTTAACTTGACCTGAAATGTGGTGGGTTGGGTCTTTGGGGTTAGGTAATGAAATTTTTTAAGAAATAATAACAAGAAAGTAATAAAAATATTGATTACATTAAAACTAAACAAATTTAGAGCATCTAAAATCTTCCAAATAAAAATAATATAACAATCCCCACTAACATTTATTTAAAATTATAAAAAATTTCTCTTGAAAAAAACCAATAAATACAACATCATAGAGAGAACCCGAGATAAAGGAAAATAAATATGGATTGGTTGGATAAATTAGGTTGTTTTGGGTCATTTTTTTCAAACACACACAAGTAGAAAAAAGATCCTTAAAATCAAGAATATGATGTCAATTTCTTATAAACTATTGCCAAATAAGACTATTGAAACTTTTTTAAATTACTTTCTAAACAAACTGACGCTAAGAAGATAAAAACCCTTATTTCTAACATAGTTTTTTTAAACTAACACTGATAATTGAAAAAAAATTACTCTGTTTTAGATCATTTCCTAATCATTTGTTGGACTAGTTGTAGAGCTAAAAAGGAGATACATGTTAAAATTTGTGCCCCTGTAAAGGTTCACTTCAATAAAAGTTGTTTATAGAGACATTTTGGCATTAGTTATTTTAAAACCAACTCTAAATAAGAATTTACATTTGTTTATTTGTGTCATTATTTTGAAACACCATTTCCAAAAATACCCATTGGTATCATTTTTTGTCATTTTTTAATGAAAATCACACCAAAAAGGTAAAAACTATTTTTCACATCGGTTTTATAAAAAAAACTGATGCGAAAAATTAAAAAATATTATGTTTTGTGTCATTTTTGACTAAAACGATGAGATAATTAAAAAAATATATGTTTTAGATCAATTTATAAGCTTATTTCTGACTAGTCATAGTGTTACTCAAAAAATACAAAAAAATGTCTCTACAATTACACGTGATCGGTATTTCAATTTTTTTCAAAACATGCATTTCACTTTTTAAAATCCTGCCTAAATTTTAATACAATGCCATTGAAAATATTTTTTTACTATATATAAATCCATTTTATCTTTATTTCATCATTTTCAACTAATTTTATTCAATCAAATATTCAACACAGCTTTAATCGATGATTTGAACACAATTTCTATTCTAATAATTTCATTATTTTATTATTGTTTTCATTCATTGCTAATGATCTCAATAATCTGCCTTATAATGAGGATTTAATCATATTATTGAGTTACAAATATAAAACATCTAGATAAGATTTTCCAACTGAGGTGAAAATTTCATTTTTGATTACAATTTTCAATACCACATGTGTTCTACCATAAAACTAAGAGATATGATGATAAACAATATATCAGTTTGAAGAAAACTCCAAAAAAAATGGAAATATAATTGAAGCCTTAAGATTATTTTATTTTATTTGGTTTATGTAGTTTTCATTCTTGTTTCTCATGTTTTCTTTGGAACGAGTTATATCTATCGAAACTCTGAGAAGTCAAATTTCTAACGGCCATAACTTTTGATTTGTATCTCCTTTTTATCTCCATGACCAGTCAAATAGAATCATCGGAAGTGATCTAAAACAAATTTAAAAAAAATATCATTGGCATTGGTTCTTGTAAAAACTAGAGCAAAAAATAATTTTTCATAATTTTTGGCACCAGGTTTTTTTAACTGAAGCCAAGCTAATTATTTATTTAACTTTTGGGTGTTGGTTTCATTAAAAACTGATGCCAAAAATGTTATTAATCTATATTTATTGCTTCAATTTTTTAAAAATTCTTTCCAAAAAAAAAATTAAATCATTTTTTCATTGGTTTATTAAAACATATGTAAAATGTTCTATTTATTACATCGGAAGCTTTAACATCGGTTAAAATGTGAAGTTAACATTAAAAAAAACTCATGTTAAAGATATTTTTTCTACTAGTCCCATCACATGAACCAACCTGATCTTGACCAAACCTAAAATAATATGAACAATTCATATCTCGAATGTAACCTGACACAATCTAAACCAACCCAATTGGGTATGATTAGGTTGGGATTAAACACCCCTAAAACATATATATGGAAATAGTAGTATTATCATGGAAAACACATGAAAATCTAAATCTCACATATGTTATTTGGTACCTCTTTGTATATCACTACCATCAATTTCATAGAATACATTAACATAATTTTATATAATAGAAAATGCATTAGGAACATTACATATGGCGTCCATAAATGAATATTTAAGTGTTATAAAGAAGTTATATATTCTTATATCATCTTGAAAACTATCTATAGGGATTTATGATAAAACACATTAAATAAAAAAAATATCCTGAGAAATTTAATTAATAACACTATAAATGAGTGTAAAGATATAATGATTATCAATACCATAAAGTCCGTAATTTTTTTTGGATTTCATTAACCAAAAAAAATTAAATAATACACTACATATACAATACTATAAATATGGAAGTTAATAGTTCTAGTAAAAATTCTTTATCAGTGCTATAGAATATCTCAAAATGTGAGAGATGTTAAATGGTTGGATTTAAGAGCACCCGTAAAAAATATTAAATACTCCCCTTAACTTATCTAAAAAATGTTGATTTAATAACCCCACGAATAAACGTGGATAAATGTTTATTATTTGAACCTCTTTCCTCCACACCTTTTGTTTTCACTTCCCACCACCCTTTAGTAGTGCTTTAGAAAATTACACCCTCCCGTCCACGCCCCGGACTCAAGCCGTTATCAAACTTGAGACCTCCTGCTCATATGCCAGTGCTTTGTTCACTCCCCTATGTTTTTTTGTCTTCATTTGTGTGATATATATATATATATATATATCATTACATATTTTAATCCATATATTATAATATAATATTATTATATATATACATAGGTAAAATATGTTTTTCTATGTGTGTGTGTGAATATAAATAATTATTTACATATTAAAATATATTTTATTATAAATAATAGTACAATATGAAAAATCATAAAATTTGAGAACCATAAAATCAAAACTAATGTAAGACCTAAGAATATTATAGGTTCTGGGCGCAGTGGAAGCACGTTGGGGGGTGTACCCAACATTAGATTTATCATTAACAATGTTCAATCCAAGATCTTTCACGATAATAATACTCTGAATATTCAGAAAATAACAAAGAACAAAAAAGAAAAAAGGGGCGTACCATAACCAATGATAGAATCATCATATGTTGGTTATAATTAATTTTATTAACTAAAAAAATTACCTTGATGGAATTCATTCTTCATTGATGTTTCTAGTAATGATATGATGTGATTTGTCATTGTGTCATAGAATCCAAGTGTAGGATTTCTCTAGAGGTGATATACATGTGCTCCATGTATCTTTGGACATCATCGAAGGGATCTCTGGAAGCTAGCGCAGAAGAGCCTTTGCTTGTGATTTCCGTCTTCGATCACCTTGATCTGGTGGAGGATGATCTCTCTCTCATAGCTTGATATCATTATTGGAAGAAAATGATTCTCTCTAGGCTTGAGAGATTTCTCTCGATCTGTTGTGCACAACCAAAAAAATGGCTAGGCTACTGAGAAATATATAATTGTGATTTTTAATTACATTGAATAATAAAATGAATTAATTATTTGAAAGCATTTATTCATTTTATTTATTTCTTAGTAATACCCCATGTATAATAATAATAGTGGACTATTATAATTAACTGACATGCACCCAAATAATTACACCTAATATTATTTAATTAAATAAATTATATTATTTCTCATAAATTCCCAGAAAATTATACATGTTCTGTATATTTAATATACACAACGTGTACTTATGTTTTTTCATTTTTCTGTATTTCCTCCACCACATTTATTAATATTTGAATAATTGTTATCTATTTATAATGTAAATATCATTGCATTACTCACTAATAAATATATTATTTCTCCCACAATATGTTCTCTTGAATAACTAGTTTCAATATAAATGCAATTAGGCATCCTTAAAAAATTATTAAACTATAATCGGGAAAATCATTATTCATCTTGTTAAATTAATATTTAACTAAGTTACTTGGACACACTTATTGTGTGACCCTCTAAGACTCTTTCTCATTGGCATTAGGTGGAGCCTTCCTAAATTCCATGGTTAGCGACTTGAAATATGCCAAGGCACCCATATAGAAAGAAGTTAACACCGCAATGACGTGTCCCCTCCTATGAACGCTTACTGTGTAATATAATCCCTTTGTCTCGATATCTCGAATCAAGAAGGTAGCATGCTAGTGCCATCAACCCATGTATTCAATTATTCTTTGCTTGACTTTCCAGAATTGAACATTCCCATTTCTCACCATGGAAATTGATTTATTTAGGCTATATAAAATCCATTAAAGAGCCTCATATATCTACTTATATTATGGAACAAAAGGGACAAATAATTACTCACATGATCTATTAATGCAGTATCACTAGTGATGCACCCAACATATCCAACCTCACTGTGAATAGTGTGCCCTCATAGTTTTTGTCAACACATCTAAATGTGTGATTTGTAATACCCATTAATAATAATCTTAAAGTCTAAGGACCAATACACACATCCGCAGATAGGAACATCCAATTACACTATGAAATGTGTATTTCCTAACAGCGGGTATCTTTCTCATAATACACTCCGAGATATTACCAAGGTTGCATGCCATGAGAAGGTGCCTCAATGTTTTTTGAGTACTCATACCTAATGTCCTGTGTTATTTGTGTCCCTCAAATAACATCATCTGGCCATAGAGAATATATTCAAGAATAGTGTTATGGAACTTCCATGTTCTTATCATAGTTGGGATCCACTATGTCCCATTAATGCAATAGCTGTCTTTGGGACATTATCACATTCATTGTGACATAGAAGAAATCTCAAGATGTGATAAGTTATTTATTAATAAAAAAGTACAATGTAGTTGTTTCTAGGCCACCAACTCCAATAGTCTCCCACTTACACTAGAGCCAACTACTAACAACTTTTAACCCGCTAGCTCTCACGTGATATTCATGGTTCTGCTGAGATAGGTTTTTTGTCATGTGGTCTGCCACATTCTCATCCTTGGACACTCTACTCACTACAAATTCACCCTATTGGTATAAATCCCTCAAGAGGTGATACTTCTGGAGTATGTTCTTTTTCCATTCATGTGACCTTGGTTCTTTTGAATGAGCCACTACTGTCGTATTATCACAACATAATGTGATAGGATCTTTAATACTAGGCACCACCTAAAGCACATGGAAAAAGTTCCAAATCCAGACGTCTTCCTTGGATTCATCAGAAGCCACTATATATTCAGAATCTGCGATAGAATCAGAGACAATTAGTTGCTTTGAACTATTATAACTCACAGCTCCTCTATTAAGATAAGAATCATATCAAGATTGAGACTTTAGATTTTTCCGATCTATCTAAAAATTAGCATCAACATACCCAGGGATTATAATCTCCTCATCTCCTCCATACACCAAGAACATCCCCTTAGTTCATCTCACAAACTTAAGGATAGTATTACAGAAGTCCAATGTTGTTCTACTGGAACTGGTTTATATATTCTTACCATGCTCAGTTTATAAGAAACATCATGCCCTGTACATAATATGACATACAAGATGAATATTCTATCCAAATCATATGGGATGTCACTCATTAAATTTTTCTCTTATTGTTTATGAGGACAAATTTTCATAGAATGATGTAGGATAGGTGACACTAAAACCAATCACCTCTTTGATTGTTCCATACTAAATATCTTTAGTATCTGGTCAATATATATACCCTGACTTAGTCCAATCATCCTCTTGGATCTATCATGAATGATCTTGATCCCTAGAATTTAGGCTTCTTCACCCAATTCCTTCATGGAGAAACACTTGTTCAACCAGTCATTAACTGACTATAATAATGGTACATCATTTCCAATAACCAATATGTCATCAACATATACTACTATAATAACGATTGTATTCCCACTAAACTGCATATAAACACATGGGCCACATGAATTCTTAATGAAACCAAATTCCTTTATGGCTACATCAAATCAAATATTCTACGACCTAGATGCTATCTTTAATCCAAAAATGGATTTATGCAACTTGAAAACTCATTTGAATTCACCTAGTGTCACAAACCCTTCTGGTTATTTTATATTGACATATTCTTGAATGTTCCCATTAAGGAATGTTGTTTTGACCACCATTT
Organism: Viscum album; assembly: GCA_963277665.1. Taxonomy (NCBI): domain Eukaryota; kingdom Viridiplantae; phylum Streptophyta; class Magnoliopsida; order Santalales; family Viscaceae; genus Viscum; species Viscum album. The sequence goes on from CAUJRU010000226.1 coordinate 133,645, forward strand.
TCCAAAACTCAAAGTCATGGTAAGATGTTATGAAATGTATGATTCTTATGAATTTAAAAAAGGAAACTGGTGAGAAGTTTTCATCATTGACAATTCCTTGATGCTTTTTGAATCCTTTTTTCACTAGCCTTGCTTTATAGGTGCTAACTTGACCTTCCATGTCCAGTTTTCTCTTGAATACCCATTTGAATCCAATAGGATTTACATCAACTCTCTCCTCGACCAGAACCCAGAATTGGTTCTCATACATGGAATCCATCTCAGAACTCATATCTTCTATGCATATTGCATCTTCTGATATTTTTACTACTTCCTTGTAGGAGAGAGGTTCGTCAATGTCAAACAATAATGATTCCCTATTCTCGGTGACTAAGAAAGCAAATATCTCTAGTTATCTTACCTATCTTGATCACCTACGTAGTAATTGTGTTTCTAGAACCTCTTCCATGGGGAAATGTGGAACTTGTTCCTTTACCAACTCATGTGTAAATTGAGCATCAACTTTGTCGAAGTCAATCTAGCTCCCACTATCCTTTTTGAGGATGTGCTACCTCTCAAGAAAGACAACTTGTCTAGAAATAGTCACCTTCTTGTATTAAGGTTAATATATGTAATATCATTTCTTTTCATTGGTGTATCCTATAAAGGTACACTTCATCCCCAAGGTGCTAGTTTATTTCTTGATAAGCCCTTAACAAATGACCCGCATCCCCATACAGGTGTGTGCGACAAAAATGGGTTTCTTTCCATTCCATAACATAGAGGAAATTCCATTATCCCCTTTAGTTTGTACACGATTTAATGTGTTTATTTCATTCTATAATGAATATCACCAAAAAAAATAATGGATGATCTGCATGACTCGTCATCAACCTCACCATGTCCACCAAGTTGTGGTTCCTCCTTTCACTAACATCATTCAACTATAGTGTATAAGGAGGAGTGAGTTGAGATAGAAACCCAGACTCCCGTAGAATAATGATGAACTATTGGTTCAGATATTCTCCACCATGATCAAATCTAAGCTTCTTTATATTCTTAGCATGCTGATTTTATACTTCATTCCTGAATTCCTTAAATTTCTATAAGGATTCTAACTTATAGCTCATTAAGTAGACAAACCCATATCTACTCAAATAATCAGTAAAAGTAATTAAGTAATAATATCCACCTCTAGATTCTACTTGAAATGGTCCACACACATCTATGTGCACCAATCCTAGAAGCTAGGTGGCCCTCTCACCCTGTCCACCGAAAGGTGGGTTGGTCATTTTACCATGTAAACAATCACGACATCTATCAAGTTGTTTTAGCTCAGTAGAGTCTAAATAGCCATCTTGGCAGAGCTTTTTTAAGAGCTTCTCATTTATATGATTGAGATGGTGATGCCACAACTAGGTGATGTATGAGTCTTGTGAGTTTGTTTCATTATTGACTGAAAACACTTGGTTTTCATAATTTAATACATACAAACCATTATTTAAATATTCCATACCATAACATACATATTTCTTATTAAATAAGAAACCCTTTTTTGTAAACATGAAAATAAATCCATCCATATCCAAACATGATACATAAATTATGATTTTTGTAACACTAGGCACATAATAACAGTTATGTAAAACAAAAATCCTCCCAGTTGGAAATGAGAGGTGGTAATCGCCAATGTCCAACACAGTCAACCACATGCCATTGTAATCTCGAAGATCAACCTCTTCTCTGGCAATATTTATAAATTTACTTGGTTTCTACATTTGAATATATATTTAATCCCTACAATCAATATCTAATACCCAATGTGTAGAAATGAAAAGATTACACACGATAACGAATGCACCTTTAGCGTCCCCACACTTCTAGGTGCAATTCCTCTTCTAGTGGCCTTGCTTTCCACATGAAAAACATACATCCTCTTATTCCATTCCCTGTATCTAGATCTTCCCCTTCTTGGAGGGATGATTCTTGGGGGCAACAGACCGTTTATAAGCCCTTGGATCCTTTTCATGTCCTTCTTTTTATTATTCACCATAAAGATTGTGGGTTTATCACACCCCATGTCCTTATCTACCTGGAAAATTAAGGTCAGTAGTTATGATAGATTCTTCACATTGTTTCTCATGTTATAGTTTACAATAAATCTAGAAAAGTTCTTGGGTAGTGATGATAGGATTAGATATGTACGCAAATCATCTGGGAACTTAATACTTAAGATGTCCAGGCATTCAAGGTAGCCAATATGCATGACTACATGAGACCATCTAGCACAAACTCTCCATGATTTCTTGTAAACAAAGAGTTTGAGATCTAATATCTCTCCTATCTCACCTTCTCTTGGTATAGATCCTTAACGTGATACATCATGCTATACGCATCCATGATTTCATGTTTTTTCAAGAGATAATTAGACATGGACGATAGCATGAAACATTGGGCATATGTGGCATCATATTTTTGTTTCATATATAAAGATAGTTCCTCATCATTGGCATATTTCCCAGACACAACTAGAACATGCTCTTCCAGCACATATAATTTCTTCTCATAGTGAAGGATGACTCGTACATGCCTCTGCAACTCATTGAAATTGGTGTCAGAGAGAAGGCTTTCCTTCCTGAGTATTGTTTACAATAATATGATTGAAGTAAAATTTCAAACCTTTTCTAAAAATTAGGATGAGAAATGGTTTAGTACATTATTGTGATAAAACTGAGACAAATAATTAAATTATTACTTATTAGTCTCCCACTATTTAATCAAAATCCCATATCCCTCACCATTGACTTTAAAATATTCTGTTACCTAAATATTCTTATGGGAAGGATCCATATTGTCATTTGTTTTAAGCCAAATAGGTTTGGTCAAGCATCTTAAAGGGTTTTAGGTAGGAATTCCAAATGACAATTGTATTAACTCTCATCTCCCTGATCTACTGAGTGGACTCCCCAACCATGAAATTTTTTTTCGGATTTCCACAACATTTTCCTCATGGTCACACCATGTCCTGATGTGTTAGTAAACCCTTGAGGAAGACCATGTCATGTCGACACACAACCTTGAATTATAATTCATCGATAATTTAAAGCACCCCAACTAGGGTTGGTCAAGCACTTTGAACTATGGTTCGATTCTAACCAAGATTATGGAAGGCTATACTGACATGATATTTTCTTTGAGGGATTTTATCCTTATATGTAAATTTCCATTTTATTATCATTGATTACATGATTTTTAATATTAATTGGGACATACATAAGTGATTAACCATGTATAAGATAATATTTTACACATAATCTGGTCTTATTTTATTTTTATCTTGTATGCTAGTTTAATTCATTAAATGTGTGATTGTGATAGCACACCCAAAATAAATAAACCATGCAACTAATAGAAATAAAATAAATGGTATGATCATGATCTTGTTCTATTATTTATATTATCTAGCAGTTGAAAAACTAACCCAAGACCTTGGGGAGAAACACCTTGAATCTTTTGGGTTTGTGTTTATAGATTTCTATCTGTCCACCTTTGTATCTCCTTGAATTGGTTTCACCATGGATCCTAACTTCAGCTACCTCCAATATCCTAGGAGATCCATCCATTATATATTCTCTTATCTTACATACAGGTGATGGATAAAATGGGTTTTTATATAAAATAAACTTTGGGCACACATGCCCTACATATTAATGAGGAGAATTCTCGTAGGACAACAAATTTAATTTAAATAAATTTATTAAAAAACCATTCACATACAAAGGTCCTGGTATAGCTCATAATCATCCACACATGCAATGATGTTTACGCATAAATAAAACTTGAATTCAATTATTTAATTATTGTTGTTTAAGATAAATCATGACCAAATCAATTAATTATCTTTAATTAATCAATCCTATTATCGTAAACCCTTTTTCTGAATTTCCTTGAGATTCTCATCCATCATAATTTTAAACAAACAAATTCATTTAAAATTATCTTTGTACGTAACTATTAACTTGGAGGCAACTCGGTGAATTCCCTTTCAGAACTACCCAATGAGTAGTAATGAAAATTACGCTGATGTTAAATTAAACATGTGTATATATAACACCTATCACGTGTTGGGCCTCAGCATTATGCATGAAGTATGGTAAATGTCTTAAGGGTTTGTATAATATAAAAATAAATTTTAAAAAATATATATAATTTGGATGAGTACACTACATGTAGTTCTTATTACATGGTGTGTACTTTTTTCATCATCCATCTGTAGTACACACCTTAGAACATGGTGTGTAGATGTAATTCAGAAATTTTTTGGAGTACACATTCTGTTCACTGGGACACACACTATGTATAATTTTTGTTTCATAGTTTCTAGCAAGGAATGTCGTTTACAGGGTACACGGTCCAACCCTAACTCGAAGGGACTACATGCCGTGTTCAGTGGACCATATGGAGTGTAATCTAGAGAACATGTTCCAGATATTCCGGGTCAACACATGGTTTTATTTAATATATATAAATACTCCAACACATGAAGTAATTTGGAGGATCTGTCTGATGCATTGAACATAGACTACACTATGTGTACTACTGAATACATGTCGTGTATTTTGGTGTTGCACAGCTAGGAACATTTGGCACCTTCAGATGAGATCCTCTATTTTATTTTAATCAAAATTTAATGAAACATTTGTTTCTGTAAGGTGAATGAGAAATGAGATAGGAGGAATAGATCTTGATATTCATATTTAAATAAAGGTTAACTTAAATTGAAATAACTATATTATTAAATTCGTAAATAACCAACGAAAAAAATAATTCTAATCAACAATATGACTACTTTGATACCACTTGTAGGTTTCGGGCATAGCAGAAGTGGGTTGGTGGGTGTACCCAACATTAATTTTAGCGTTAACAACGTTCAATATGAGATCCATCGTGATAATAATATGCCAAATCATAAAAATAGAATGAATAATGAAAAATAAAAGAGGGGAGTCCCTAAAACCTAGATAAGATCAGCATATGTTGGTTATAATTAATTGATTAAAATTACTTTGATGGAATTCATTCTTCATTGATGTTTCTGGTCACGAACCGATGTGATATATCATTGCATCATAGAATAAAAGTGTAGGATTCCTCTAGAGGTGATCCACACATGCTCCATATATCTCTGGACACCGCCAAAGGGATCTCCCAGTGCTAGCGTGGAAGAGCCTTCACATTCATTGTACGCCTTTGATAGCCTTGATCCAGTGGAGGAGGATCTCAATCCCTCGTAGCATGAGAGAGTTCTTAGAAGAAACAGATTCTCTCATTGCTTGAGAACATTCTCCAGATCTGTTGTGCACAACCACAAAAAAATTTCTAGGCTAATAAGAAATATATAATTAGTATTTTTAATTACATTGAATAATAAAATGAATTAATTACATGAAATCATTTAATCATTTCATTTAATTCTTACTAATACCCCATGTCTCATAATAATAGTTTATTATTATTATTACCTTATAGGCACCCAAAAAATTGAGACTAATATTTTTTAATTAAATAAATATTATTATTTCTCATAAATTCCCTGGAAAAAATACACGGTGTGTATATTTAATATACACGGAGTGTACTTATGTTTTTCTATTTTTTGTTATTTCTTCCACCACATTTTTTAGACCTTGAATAATGGATATTTATTTTTAAAATAAATATCACAACATTACTTGCTAATAAATATATTATTTATCCCATAATATATTCTCTCAAATATCTAGTGTTGAAATAAATGAGATTGAAAATCTTTAAATAATTATTAAACAACTATTAGGAATAATCTTTATTCATCTTGTTAAATTAATATTTAACTGATATACATGGACACACTTAGTGTGTGGCCCTCTAGGACTCTTTCTCAGTGGCTTTAGGTAGAGCCTTCCTAAAGTCCAAGGTTAGAGTCTAACAACACACCAAGGAACCCATGGAGAAATAATTTAACACCACAATTACGTGTAACCTCATTTGAATACTTACCATGTAATATAATCCCTTTGTCTCAATATCTCAAATCAAGCAGGTTTCATGCTAGTCCCATCAACCCATGTGCTCGATTATTCTATCTTTGACTTTCTGAAATTGAACTTGCCCATTCCTCACCGTAGACATGGATTTATTTAGGCTATATCAATTCCATAAAAGGGCCTGAGATATATACTTCTGTTATGGAACTGAAGGGACAAATCCTTTCTCTCGTTATCTATTAATGTAGTATCACTTGTGTCGCACCCAACGTATCCTACCTCACTGTGAATAGTGAATCTTCACAGTTTTCATCAATACACTTAACTTCATGAGTTATAATACCGATTAATAATAATGGTAAAGTCTAAGGACCAATACACACGTGTGCAATTAAGAACATACAATGACACAATGGAATGTGGATTTTCTACTTGCAAGACTCGTTCTCATAATATCCTCCTAGATTTTACCAAGGGTGCACACCATGGGAAGGTGCCTCAAAGTTTTATGAGTCCTCACCCCTAATGGCAGGTATTATTTATGTCCCACAAATAACACCATTCTTCCATAGAACATATATTCCAAAATAGTGTTATGGCACTTTCGGGTTCTCATTATAGGAGGGATTCACTATGACCCTTTAATGCAACAGTTTTCCTTAGGACATTGTCACATTCACTGTCACGTAGAAGAACAATCAATATGTGATAAGGTATTTATTAACAAATTATGTACAATGTAGTTGGTTCTATATCACCAACACCAAATAATACATTCAGTCTCCACCAAGAAAAATGTAATAATACCCACATAAATAAGGCTGAAAATCCATCAAATATTAAAACATTGGGTTACCCTGACTAAAAAATATTTCTGGAGTCTTTTTGGGACTTTATTGGCCTCAAAAATTATTTATCGGGGATTCCCTAGTCAGCACGGTGTATATCTTGTAACAATATTCAATTTGATATGTGGTAGATCCCAAAAAGACACATATATCAGAATTTATGGTTATTTGATGTTTGAGTTATGTTTTCCACTTTTTTTAAATATTTTATTGATTTTATGATATTTTTTATCATCAAATTATTATAAAATGACTATTACAATATAATAATTACAAAATTATTAATTAAAAATATTTCTTAAATTATTTTATAAGACATTTTCACTCACTATCGTATATATTAATTGTAAATTCCTACTTAGTTTTATCTAAAATATATTAGAAAAATATAAATTATAATTATATCAATATAAATATATTTATATATTTATATATTTGTATATTATTTTTAATGATTTTATTTTGAAATATGACCTTTATTTGTAATAGAAAAAAGTGCTGATAATAGGGGGTCATTATCAATTCTTCTAATAAAGTTCTGATAAAGACACCCCCAATAGTACTTCTTTAGAAATGCTAAAAAGAACATTAAAAAATGCTAAAAAAGTGTTGTTTAATACCATGTTTAAGGGTTCGTTTTCTAGTATTGAAAAAGGGGTTCTTCAATAGCACCTTTAGTAAGCACGGTTAAATCCCTACCTCTAGATAAAACCATTTTTTTTGTAATGAGATATACTAACACTGGAATATTTTCCCAAAAAAATTTTATCCCAATACATTGATATAATACTAACCCAAACCCATATCAAACATCAAAAATCATAAATCAAACATAACATAATCAAACAATTCATCAGTCCTTGGTATAGGGTTTTGGTTCAATTTATTGACATGAATCAAGTTATGGTAGCCAATACACAACCAAAAATATTTATCATATTTATTTAATAATACTAGAACACCTAATAGGGTTTAACTCATCCTAATGTATATATTTTCCATAGGCCCTTAAACTATAATATTAAACTTTCATGACCCCCTCCCACCAAAGATACCCCTCCAGAGCTGGCAATGGTGAAAGGGAAATAATAACCCCCCGAGTCCCACCTCCAGTAGGCCCCAGAGTGGGCACTAGAACCAAGTGTATGTGTTTTCAAAAATATGGGAGGCATTACCCTTTTTATTATTTAGGATCGGGAAATATAATGATTCAACCACCAAATGAAAAGGGAACAAGTAAATAAACCCAAACCAATCACACATGCTTGTTTAAACAGTTCTGAAACAAAGTACAAGTACAAGAAAGCTCAAAAGTAAAATACCAAAAGAAACAAGAGTACAACGACTGAAACAACTCCAACTGTCCAGACTAGTAGGGTCCCGCACGGCCCTGTTAGTCCTCCTAGAAACCTGAAAGTAAACGTTGGGTGAGCATACAAGTACACTCAGTAGGGAAACCTAAAGCTCTCGTGCAAAAGTGGGGAGACATCCTAATGCCCTGTGAGAACAATAGAAGAAACCAAAACCTAGAAAGAAAATCTATCCACCCAACCTCACCAGCCATGCTCACCAAAAACAAAAAACAACAAGTAGTAGTATATAAGAACAATAGTATTGGGTACCCCACACCATTTTCCCCCACTAGTTAGCTGCTCTTCCTAATGGCGAACGTCCTAACGCTAACACACTCTTCCCACCCGTACACACCTGGGCCTCACAAGCACATATCCCTCCTGCACACACCTGGGCCTCACAACCACATATCCCGCCCGCACACACCTGGGCCTCATCCTGATGATTCATGGGAAATAGTAAACCTGCCTGAAGATTCATTGGCTAAAACCACCCCAATCAAATCCTACCCGAAGAGTCTTGGGTGTAAGGCCACTTCAAGCCATCACAGCCTATGGAAGAAGGAGCAGGAAGGAGCTAGTAACTAAGGGGAAAACACCATCTCCCATGAAATGGGAGTGTTCGGCACTAAGTGCTCAACCTGGGTGGGGTGCGTCAAAAAACAAAGATACAGATATATACATGTATACCAAACACACAACACAACCTATGGCTTCTAAACAGAGAAACTGATCATGTGCCTCAGCACTGCTATGTCGAATCATGCATACAAAAAACAACCCCAACCCCATTTAGGTTTTCATGTTTCAATAGAATTAGTTTATTAGTTCCTTAACTACTGGGAAATTATCCACTACTAACCATATCAATCATTCGTGAAACATATCCCTGTCACCCATAAACCAAGTTATGAAATCACAAGTAACACAAACAAGTCCCTTCTTAATAACTAACTGATCCCATTGATTATAATTTTCGTTCCATTACCATGCCCCACCATTCATTAACTCTTCCACTTTTATTTATTATTCACAACACATAGTTCGTTCACATTCAAACCCATCCCGGCAGCCCTGCTGCCAACCACCATAACCACAAACACACTGAAACCCATACATCATAATCCCTTGATACTTGTAATCGCATACCCACTACCCATCACCAACATAGCATTCACACCAACCCACAACCAAGCCAACCACAACCCTGCTGCTCACCCGATCCACAACAAACCAAAAAACACCCCCTTCACATAAATAAACCCTAACCAGCACCCACATGTTTATTATTTCAGTTTTTTTCAACCGGGGTGATCACACAAGGGTTCCAGTAATTTATTTAATCAGCCAACATTACGTGATTAACCAATTTCCACATTCCACAATTTTTCCATCCACAAACAATCTAGAAAGATAGGAAAGCATTTAATTGCAAAAGCAAAGGACCCCAAAGACCGTGATTTTCAGTAGGCATAAGTCTATTCAATTCACAATATTACAATAGGATTAACAAAGATAAACATAAAAACATCTCCATCCCTGTTATTTAAGCCAGTTATTATCTTCCTTAAACTAGATAAACTATTTCTCATGAAAGCAAGAGGACAACCGTCCCGCATGATGCACAATTTAGAGAGATGAAGATAAGATCCGTACCTCAAAAGGTTCTAATCACAACTCTCACCCGGATCAACTTTAGAAGATGTATGTCGGCCTCCGCCGCTTCTGAAAAAACCCAGAAAAACCTCCTCGGGTGGAAGCTAGGAAGGAAAATACAAGGGGAAGTAACAGATCCATGCTCAGCAGTTCTTCCTTGTCGTTACAATCTCGTGGCTGCTGACAGATCATAAATCAGAGCTCGGACGAAGAAGTTATGGAAAAAAAGAGCTTTGGAGTCTGTTGGGAGCGCTCTGCTCAAAGGAATGGGGAGGTGAGTGATGATTTGAAAAGGAGGAGAGGCCCCCTACATTTATTGGTGAGAAAAACAAAATTACACGACGTGTACTTCCTAGTACACGACGTTTACTCGACCATTTCACACGGTCACCACGCGACATCCAACACGGCCTTCAACGCGGCACACTGTCATTGACTGGTCAACACATGGTTTGAGGGTAACACATATGCGGGGAGACACTAAACGATGTGTAGTATGGGATACATGGCGTGTACTCATTTATTTCACATGGTAAGGACACGACATCAACAAGGGGTATACCCAGCAAGGTGGACCATGGCGTGTACACACACTACACACCGTGTAGTTACAAAATTCTGAAAAGTGTGAGAAAAGTCCCTTCTACCCTCCAGAACACTTCATGACCCTCTTTTTGACAAAGGAATGGGCCCGAGAGGTCTGGGCCATTACATCAGATACCTCTTAAAACATTCTTGTCTCCCAGAATTCAAAATCCAACCCAGAGGAACCCAACAAGATACCTCTTAGGGCTCTCGTTATAATAGGAACTCATCCACCAACCCGAATCATATGTGTTAAGAATTCCTTATCTTATGTCGAGATATTATCTTCTTTAGGCGGCACTGAATCACTTGCAAGGGTTTAATCACATCCACATTGATGCGTCTTGATTAAGAATTGGGTCTTCCCACTTCTATAGATTAGTATTTCTCAACTTGCACTTCCCCCAACACCGTACAACCAACACACTTCCCGAACACGTGGTTTGGGGAAATTACTTCTCCTATGTCGAGTATTATCCACTTTAGGCGGCACTGACTCTCCTTCACAGGTTCAATCGCTTCTGCAATAATGTGTCTTGATTAAGGAATAGGTTTTTCCCTTTCCCCACACATCTGGACATGTTACACACTTCCAGAGAACAAGGAATCAAAAAGTCTCACAACACAAGCCATGCATTCCATATATCAAAGGTACAGAGTATAACATCAAAACAAATCCCAGAAGAACAAAGAAAAACACAAGTAAAAACAACTTTGGGTACTGAGTGTGCATCTGAGCCTCCCACTTCCATGTTCTCACCTCGATGCCTCCATGCCTCCACAACACACGAATCAAAGCGATGGTTCGTCCATAGAGCACCTTCTGTTTAAGATCCTCAATTCTGACAGGTCGTTCCTCGAAGGTCACGTCGATTCCCATATCTAACTCTCCCCAGTCGATAACGTGGGAGTCGTCATGTAAGTACCGATGAAGATGGGAGGCATGGAAGGTGTCATGAACCATCTCCAACTAAGGTGGCAGGGAAAGCTGATTTACCACATCGCTGACTCGCCTCAGCACTTCGAAAGGTCTGATGAACCTAGGGGAGAGCTTACTCCCTTTAGCAAACCTTCACTGCCACCATCGAGGGGAAACCTTCAAGAACACATGATCTCCCACCTCGAACTCCAAGTGCCTCCTCTGATGTTCATCATAAGACATATGTCGGTCCTGAGCTATTTTCATCCTCTCACACACAAGCTGGACTTTCTCTATGGTGCTTTCTACTACCTCTGGCCCAAGAGCACATGTCTCACCAACCTCTACCCAGCAAGTGGGTGATCGACATGGTATTCCATAAAAATCCTCAATTGGTTCCATGCCAATATTAGAGTGGAAGATGTTGTTGTAGGAAAACTCTACTAAAGAAAAGTGTCGCACCCATGATCCTCTAAAATCTAGAACACATGCTCGCAGCATATCCTCCCACATCTGGATAGTCTGCTCTGTATGCCCATCAGTCTGGGGGTGGAAAGCAGTGCTAAGGCATAGCTGGGTGCCAAAATCATGATGTAATCCCCTCCAGACTCGTGAGGTAAACCGAGAATCCCGATCTGAGATGATAGTCTTCCAAACTCAATGAAAACCCACCATATCGTCTACGTACCTCTGTCCTAAGGTACTCACCGGGACCGACTCCTTAATTGCTAAGAAGTGAGCTGATTTCATCAGCTGATCCACCACTACCCAGATAGCATCATATCCACCCTGAGATTGGGGTAGTCCTGTGATGAAGTCCATCAAGATTTCATGCCACTTCCGCTCGAGGACATATAAAGGATGAAACAAACTGCTGGGAACATGGTGTTCAACCTTTACACGCTGACACACTAGGCACTTAGCCACAAACTCCACCACTACCCTTTCACCTCGGGCCACCAAAATTGTTCCCTCAGGCCTTGGTACATTTTTGAAACTCTTGGATGTACCTCCAAGGATAAGCTATGGATCTCACGAAGAACTCACTCACGCATCACCTCCGGAACAAACAACCTTCCATGAAAAATCATCTGATTTCAGCTGTCCTTTGACCATCCTTCTGGAGAATTTCCCTGATCGATACGATCTCGCATTTCTTCTACCTCAGAGTCCCCCCACTGAGACTCTTCCACCTGCTACAACAAGAAGTACTGCGCCATCATCTAAAACAAACAGCCTCTAACACCCTCTACCCTTGCATCCATGTGCAAGGCAGCCAAATCTCACATCGCTCTCCAATCATTAGTGGATTACTGAACCACTTCCTTATGCGACTTCATGCTCATGGAATCAGCCACAACATTGCCCTTACCTTCAGTGTCTGAGATCTCGAAGTCATAGTCTTGGAGAAACTCGAACCATCTCTGCTGCTGTAAGTTTAGTTCACGCTAGGAGAAGATAAAACGTAAGCTCTTATGATCCGAGAAGACCACAAAGCGCACCCCAAATCAGTAATGTTGCCACAACATCAGTGAGAACACTACTAATGAAAGCTCTAGGTCATGGGTGGCATAGTTGAGGAAGCAACTGACTAGAACCATTAAATATCATGCCCTTCTTCTGCATCAGTACGCACCCCAAAGCAAAGCCAGAAGCATCAGAAAACACCTCATACAAAAACCCTTCCTATGGAAACCTGAGTACAGGAGCACTGACCAAATTATCCTTTAGGTAGTAAAAAGTTTTATAGAACTTCTCGCTCCATAGGAAGACCTGGTTCTTTCTAGTCCAAGCTTTAAATGGAGAAAAAACTCGAGAGAAGTCCGAAATGAACCTCCGATAATAACCTCACAACCCCATGAAACTACAAAATTCTTCCACGCTCTTGAGTGCCGCCAAAGAAACAACTGCCTCCACCATCGACGGGTCCACTGACACTCCAGGCTGAGGCACTACGTGGCCAACAAAGTGTACTTCTTTTTTCAAGAACGTACACTACGACAATTTCCCATAAAGTCGGTGTTATCGAAGGACTTCCAAGATTGACCTCAGATGCTCAATGTGCTCCTCCTCTGATCTTGTGTATATCTAGATGTCATCGATAAAGAAAACAACGAACCATTCGAGAAACATTCGGAAGACAAGGTTCGTAAGTCCCATGAACACAACTAGTGCATTCGTAACTCCAAACGGAATCAATACAACCTCGAAGTGACCATACCTGCACCTGAAAGCCGTCTTCAAGATGCCAGTGTCCTTTAACCTCAACTGATGATATCCAAATTGTAGATCAATATTAGAAAACCAACCTACTCCCCTCAGCTAGTCAAAGAGAGCATCTATCCTTGAAAGGGGGTAACGGTTCTTGACTGTTACGTGATTCAACCTTTGGTAGTCTATGCATAGCCTGAGACCACCACCTTCCTTCTTCACAAACAAAACTGGAGCATCCCATGGAAACACGCTGGGTCAAAAAAACCCTTCTCCAATAGATCATCAATCTGAATTCGCAACTCCCGCAGATCCGAAGTTTCCATCCGATAAGGGGCCATCAAAATAGACGGGTACCGGGCTGTAAGTCTATCCTGATGTCAACGTCACGCCAGGGGGGGGGGGAGGGTAGAGTCACAACCTCCTCAAGAAAAACATCGAGGAACTCCCAAACATTCTCTGGGACATCCATCATCTCTGTATCAGCTGAAACCACTAATAACCCGCATAACAAGGAAAGGAGAGTCTTAACATGTTAGGTTCCTACCTGATTGCTCCTATCTCTAAAAAAAGATATGTGCTACCCATCCAAGTCGGAGAACACGACCCTTCTTCAGAAGCAGTCGATAGCAGCACTAACAGAAAACAACCAGTCGATGCCTAGGATGAAATCGTATGGATGCATCTGTAGCAAAAGAAGGTCCCCACTAGATCGATGCCTTCCCAAAGTCATCCCACATCCCCGGAAAACACAAGATATGCTGGTCCGACCTCCAACTGGTGTTCTCAGCACCAGGGGTATGGAATGACTCTCTACATATAGACCAAAAGCATGGGCTAGACCGGGTGCAACAAAGGAGTGAAAATCTCCTGAATCAAAAAAAGTATAAATGAGAGTGCTGAAAAAACAAATCGTACCTCACACCACCTCTGGTCCTGCTAGAGCTTCCAACTCTACTACGTGAAACTGTCCACGCTCAGCTCCTCTGCCTCTCTGATGTCAACCACCTCCCTGACCATGCCCTGATCGAGGTCCCTGAGGAGATCCCTGAGGTTGGCCTCCTCCTTCAAAGCCTTCCCTCAGAGGAGCAGGGTCCTGCTGCGGCTGGAAGGGACTCACCGGCAACTAGTGCTGCTGAGGCGGGCGCTGAACCTGCCCACCACCACCGCACTGAGCTCGAGTCGGTCACAGACTCTGAACATTCCCGAAACCTCCACAAGAGAAACACTTTGGTCCTGGGCTCATGAAAAAGGGATGAGGACCTGAAGATTTGAACGAGAACTATTAGGGCTTACTCCCTACTGGCCTGAATCAGGAAGGTCATGTCGCAGGAGATCTGCTGCTGACTGCCTTCCCCTTCGACGAACCAGGCTGGATCCCCTCATGTGGTGCACCTCCCTATGAGTGCATCCTCTCTACAACCTCTGCCTTCTTATGTACTTCCAAGTACGTCGGAAGGGTGAAGGGGGTGACAACATACTAGAGTGAAGGATGAAGTGCCTCCTACAAACGTCTCACCCGAGACTCCTCATCTAGAAAGAGATCTGGAGAAAAGTGTAGGAGATCCTTGAACTTGATCCCCAATTATCATACTAATATACTCCCACTACGGGAGGGAGATTAACTTCTACCACTTCTCTACCTTGATCATAGAAGAAATAAATTCCTCTCGGAATTCCTTCTCAAAGTCAGCCCATGGAACCTCTTCCTTTGACCTCTCCCTGAGGTAGAGAATCCACCACTGACACGCTGCACCTCTCAGCTAACTGACTGCTAGGGGAACCCAGTACTCCCTCAGAGCATGGATAAAAGTAAAAGTGATCCCTAGCTCCTCAATCCACCCCTCAGTCTTCATATCCGAAGTACTACCCTCGTACTTCTTGAGGGTTTGTCGCAAGAAGGAACGTAGAGTCTTCTACCACTGGCCATCTTCCTCCACTCGGTCAATCCTCAACTGATCGACCACCTGAATCTACTGGGCCCCGGCTGTCTGAGTCACCTGGGGACGACGTCTAGGTGTCGTAGCTATACGGTAAACAAAGATCGCATATACCCAAGTAGTAAGGAAATTTTCTAATGGTTTTATTTACCATTTTTATTTGAATTGCATTCCCAGAACACCCAAATCAAGTAAAACACAAACATGATGATGCATGTACCTTCCCTATGGTCTCTACACTGCAATCAATGCAGTCTCACTTGGTTGTTCGGTAGGCTTAGAGTCCTTGCATCGGATCACGGGGGTGGGGGGGGGCTAAAATCTCGTGTCCTTGTCGGTCTTCCCTAGCCTATGTCACACACCAAGATCACATAACATTGTTTCCCTACCATCCCATGAAATCCTCATTGTGCCTAACTCCAGACTCCATACTCTCTCTCAACCATCACCTCTGATACCATTCTGTCATGACCCCCTCCCCCCAAAGATGCCCCTCTTGAGCTGGCAATGGTGAAAGGGAGATAATGACACCCGAGTCCCACCTACAGTAGGACCCGGAGTGGCGACTAGCACCAAGGGTATGATTTTTCACAAATAAGGGAGGCATTACCCTTTTTATTATTTAGGATCGGGAAAAAGGATGAGTCAACCACAAAAAGAAAAAGGAACAGGTAAATAAACCCAAACCCATCCCACATGCATGTTTAAACAGTTCTGAAACAAAGTACAAGTACAAGAAAGCACAAAAGTACAATTCCAAAAGAAACAAGAGTACAACAACTGCAACAACTCCATTTTTTCCAACTAGTAGGGTCCCACACGGCACCGGTAGTCCTCCTGGAAACTGGAAAGTAAATGTAGGGTGAATATACAAGTATACTCATTAGGGAATCCTAAATCTCTCGTGCACAAGTGGGGAGACATCCTAATGATTCGTGAGAACCACAGAAGAAACCAAAACCTAGCAAGGAAATCTATCCACCCAACCTCACCAGCCACGCTCACCAAAGACACAAAAAAACAGGTATCAGTATATAAAAACAAGAGTATTGGGTACCTCGCACCATTTTCCCCCACTAGTTATCTACTCTTCCTAATGATGAACGTCCAGACGCAACCACACTCTTCCCGCCCGGACACACCTAGGCCTCACAACCTCATATCCCACCCGCACACACTTGGACCTCACAACCACATTTCCCACCCGCACACACCTGGGCCTCACAACCACATATCCTGCCTACAAACACCTGGGCCACACAACCACATATCCCGCCCTCACACACCTAGGCCTCATCCTGATGATTCTTGGGAAATATTAAAACTGTCCAAAGAGTCTTGGGCTAAATCAACCCCAATCGAAACCTACCCAAATATTATTGGGTGTAAGGTCTCCTCAAGCCATCACAACCTATGGAAGAAGGAGCTGGAAGGAGATAGTAACTAATGGGAAAACACCCTCTCCAATGAAATGGGAGTGTTCGGAACTATGTTCTCAACATGGGTGGGTTGCGACAAAACAAAAAGATACAGATATATATATGTATACCAAATACACAGCCCAACCTATGGCTTCTAAACAGAGAAACTGGGCACGTGCCTCGGCACTGCTATGTCGAAGAATTCATACAACAAACAACCCCAACCCCATTTAGGTTTTCATGTTTCAGTAGAATTAGTTTATTAGTTCCTTAACTACTGGCAAATTATCCACAACCAACCATATCAATCGTTTTTAAAACATATCCCTCTCATCCACAAACCAAGTTAGGAAATCACAAGTAACAAAAACAAGTCCCTTCTTATTAACCAACCAACCCCATGTATTATTATTCTCGTTCCATTACCATTCCCCACCATTTATTAACTCTTCCACTTTTATTTATTATTCACAACCCATATTTCATTCACATTCAAACCCATCCCTACAGCCCTGCTGCCAACCACTATAACCACAAACACACCGAAACCCATACATCATCATCCCTTGATACCATTTATCGTAGCTCCACTGCCCATCACCAACATAGAATTCCCAGCAACCCACAACCAAGACAACTACAGCCCTGCTACTCACCTGATCCCCAATAACCTACAAAACACCCCCTTCACATAAATAAACCATAACCAGCACCCACATGTTTATTATTTCAGTTTTGTTAAAGTGGGGTGATCACACAAGGGTTCTGGTGATTTATTTAATCACCCAAATTTATGTGATTAACCAATTTCCACATTCCACAAGTTTTCCATCCACAAACGGTCTAGAAAGATAGGGAAGCATTTAATTGTGCAAGAAAAGGCCCCCAACGACAGTGATTTTTTTTAGGCATAAGACTATTCAATTCACAATATAACAATAGGATAAACAAAGATAAACATAACAACTTCCTCATCCCCGTTCTTTAAGCCAGTTACTATCTTCATTAAACTGGTTCAACTATGTCTCGTGAAAGCAAGAGGACACCCTTCCAGTATGATGCACAATTTATAGAGATGAAGGTAAGATCCTACCTCAATAGGTTCTGATCACAACACTCCCTCGGATCAAATTTAGAAGACGTCTGTCAGCCTCCCTCACTTCTGAAAAAACCCAGAATAACCTCCTCAGGTGGAAGATGGGAATGAAAGGCCAAGGGGAAGCAACAGAGCCAAGAATAGATGTTTCTCCTTGTCGTTACAATCTCATGGCCACTGAAGGTTCGTAAATCGGAGCTCGGATGAAGAAGTAATGGAAGAAAAGATCTTTGGAGTCTCTTGGGAGAGCTCTGCTAGAAGGAATGGGGAGGAGAGGTATGATTTGAAAAGGAGGAGAGGCCCCCTCCTTTTATTGGTGAGAAAAACTAAAGTACACAGCGTGTACTTCCTAGTACACAGCGTGTACTTTTCCATTTCACACGGTCACCACGCGGGTTTCAACACGGCCTTCAACACGGAACACTGTCGTCGACTGTTCAACACATGGTTTGATGTTAATGTGTACGTGGGGAGACACTAAACGGCGTGTAGTATGGGCTACTTGACGTGTACTCATTTATTTCACATGATAAGGACACAGCTTCAACACAGGGTATACCCAGAAAGGTGGTACACGGCGTGTACCCACACTACACGGTGTGTAGTTAAAAAATTTTAAAAAGTGTGGGAAAAGTCCCTCAACCCTCCAGAACACTTCATGACCCTCTTTTAGACAAAGGAATGGGCTAGAGAGGACCAGGCCATTACAATTAAACTCTTTTATTTCTAAAACATTTATGATATTACATAAAATATGTATTGGTTTCACAATTAAATCTTGTTAGATCATGAACATTGAATCTCTCCCTAGAGGAAACCCTGAAAAATCATTATAAACAAATTAATAAAAATGTATTATAACTAAAAGTGATATTTGTTTCCAAATTATTCCTACTACCCTAAGAATTATGATGTCCAAATATGTGGTTATGGATCTTTCCTTCCTCCAATTATACTCTATATAGATTTTAAATATGTCTTATTATCTTATGAATGTATACACGATACATATTGATTATATATATAACATTTTTTATTAAAAGAAATTATTTTAGCCAATTCGTACCAAAAATGACATAAAAATTGGTTTTTACATGGATAGATAAATTAAATATTTACACACAACTTCTTAACAAAATTGTACATTTTGGGAGTCTCTTGCTCAAATCAATTTTCCAAGCCAATGTTATGTCAATATTCAACATTCCTCAAGATAATTTTACATCAAATACGAGATGGCATCCTTGTAATTAAGAATAAAATAATAGTATATTATTATTTCAATCACTTGACATGTATTTGTAGAGGTGAGTAAAATTTTGATATTAAATATAGAATATACCAAATTTCCATTATCTAATTCATAATATTTTGTATAATGTACATCAAAAACACATATATGATTACATCATTGGATCCTTAACTAGAATGATTTGTTTTTTACTACTACTAACCCTGCTTATAAAAAATCCATAATTTTTTAATTTTTATAGGTCATTTTTATAATTATTTTAATGTAATTTAAATAGATTTATTATGTGTAAATTATTATTATGTATCTTATGTAATAATAATAATACGTTTTTTAGTTAATTACATAAATGTGTGTGTGGGTATATTTTATTAATAAGTGAACATTATTCTTATATATTATTATTCATAATAAAATTATATTATGGATAAGAGAATTTTTATTATTTTTTCAATATTTTTTAATAATATAAAATGGTGTTAGTTTATGAGACTTAATGGGGAGATAAAGTTCCTTTCAAGTTCGGTCAACCTTTGATATCTTATTTATTACACATACAATTTATAAAATCATGATCCTTATATGACATCAGTCTTTGGGAAACCTGACAAAGGAAAGGTCATGTGATTCTTTTCATAATTTCATATTTTTAATCATTTATTATAAAAAACAAAATTCTGCCATTTCTATTGAATTTAATAGATATCTTCATTTGGGGAAAACTATTGTGTGATCTTCTTGTTAATGTAATCCAAGTATTCGATGTAAGTAACACCTGAAACCACATTTGATTGATTTTTTTGACTATGTATATAAAAATGATGAACCTAACGTGGTGGAGCCAAAAATATATTTTATAGTTCACTTAATTAATTTAATTTAAATTTAGTATCTTGTAATGAATTAATTTATCATTAAATTATAGGTCAAACTATTTTCTATCTATTTGGAAATATAATTGGTTAGGGATCTTGTAGGGGTAGAATTGAAATGGTAATGTATAGGGGGTTTGGAGTGTCCATATATTCATGATAATATTCATAAAACTTATTTTACTATGAATAGTTCACTAATACTAATGAATAGTTTTTTATTAACTAGTGTTTTGTTTTCTTGTTGTGATTATAAAAAAAATTATAATTGGGATTAAAATGGGATCTTCCCCTACATGTAATTTTATAGCTGAATTCATATATGTTAATATGAGTTGTATGTACACTTCATATAGAATAAAAATATATTTAGAATTTTTAATGATTATATCACTTATTGACTACGGTATGAGTTTTAATAAATTTTATATGAATGGGTCATTAGGTTATTCCAAAAATAATATAATTTTTTGTATAGTATATTTTGAATATAGTGGATGTCATGTTTAAGAAATAAAATCATTTAGGTACTTTAGTAATATATTCTTTCATTAGATAATAGGTAATTTTTCATTTTTATTAAATTATTTAACGTATTCTTTTAAAAATAAAATAATAGTATGGACATAATTAATAAAATGAGTAATCTACAATGGGTGGAATGGTAAATTGTTTAAGGTATTCTCTAATTCTAATTCTCAAATTAACTAAATTGTCCTCTGATATCGACTATAGAGACCCTTCTTTTCTTAAATTTTTATAACATCATTTTAAAAACAACATAAAATAGTTACACAAAGAAGATAAAAAGATTTAATGTCTTGGAAAAACTATTACCATATATTAAAATTACTAAATAAAAAATAAAAATTTAATTATTTACTTCTTCATGTGCTTTTTATTGGCCCTTTAATTATCCATAGTAGAAGTAGTCACCTGAGGAGATACATCAAAAATGGGTGAGATAAAATCTCAGTAAGAGGATAAATAATAACAATATAACACGGTGTGAGTATAAAAATAACATCCTCATAATTACATAATAATGGGAACATAAACAAAAGAGGAAGCATTAAGATAAAGCTTGAAATGTGGAAATTCATAGAAATGAAACATCATGTATTAGTGGTCATCTACCACAAATAGTTGTGAAAAAAGATAGCATCATATTCACACATATTTCACTTCTCTACTGAAACTCATCAAATTACCTGATGAATTAGAGTCCTATTAAATTATAGGTGCACCCATCACATCATAGTATTTACTTTGTGAGATATTATTCTAGGCGCACATGTCACATCCTAACATTTACATTATCAAGCAATCCAAATAGAATGTAAATAAATATTGAACATTAAATATCCATGGAAAGGAATGTTTTTAATTTCAAAATGAATACATTCCTAAATTTTGGGTTACAAAATGAAAATGGGAATAACATACTTGATATATGAATCATCATCCTTTATTAAAGAAGGAACAATCTCGAGAAGTAAAAGTTGGGTTTTTTGAAAGAATAATTGTTTTGGAAATCATAGTGTATATCATGAACTGATGTAGAAAACATTTATATATTATAAAGTTTAAGATAATGATAATGAAATTATATTTAAGGAATATATATACTGAAAATGTGTTGAAAGAGGGAGAACCCAAAGAAAGGGAGTTAGGTTTGATAATTCCCCTTACATTAAGTCTAAATGCTTTCTTCACTTTAATATCTTATTTAATCATATTTGATTCAATAATTAACAAATCAATTACCTCTTATAAGAGAATTCGATTTGTTCTGGTTTTGTTGAGTTTTTTTATGTCCATTACAATGAGTTATATAGTTTAATTTCATCGTTTGGGTGCATTGGGTTTCATGGATTTCATGATCAGTTCACTTATATTCATGAATGGAAGATCATGTAAAATGAGGATAAATACCCATAATTGTTATCACATGTCATTGATGATCATACATAATTTCAAATGTTCTTATAAATAAATTTTTTAATATATCATGAGCATGAATCATTCGATAAAAGTTAATGATGATCATTTTAGGTTAATTAAGTCATTTTTTATCACAATGAACTCATTTTGTTTTAGCAGCCAATATTATATATATAAAATAATAATAAAACATAAAAAGGTTTATGAAATACATATTATAGTTTTTTCAACCATTAAATGGTTTTATTAACATCTTAGATGTTTTTAATTTAAAATGAAACTACATCGCCATTGATGTCGGGAAATCGACTCCTCACGAGCGACGATTTCGTTTTTACAGTAAAATAGAGAGAGGCGGAATTTAAATAATAGGTTATACATAATAAATATATAATTCTATTATATCTAGTATATTGAAGTTATCATACCATTTGGAAAATATAATGTTAGGAGAAGAGAAGAAATAAAATGAAATTGAAATTAAATTAAAAGAAAAACGAAGATGAGTTTTCCTTATAAATATCACCTCCTTGGTACCTTCATTGGGAAATGGTTCTGGTATTTTGATGAGACCAAGAGATATTGGACATATTTAATGGTAAATGATAGAGTATTGATAATAATTTTTGTGAGTCTCTAAGCTTGAGAGGTTTGAGGAGAAGAGGGTGTGAGGGGTGGTATTAATAGTGCAAGAGATGGGTGTTTTCTTATTATTATATTCATTAGTTTAATATTTTGGATCAATCCTATGAATAGTTTGAGAATTATCAGAGAAAATATTAAAATAAATAAGGGATGTTTGAGATTATTGTGCGTACTTCAGAGATGTCTCAATGATTAGTGTATTTAATATATAATGCATTTATACAGTAAATTATCATATTTTACTATTCACGAAAAACTCATGTATTTCAGATAATTCCAAAAAATTCACCATAAAGATTTTATGATATGTAGAATTCAAAAATCGACTCCACCTTATGAAAATAATTTTCTAAATATGTGTCATTTAATATTTAATTAAAATCCTTATTTACATGGAAAATACATATTTTAAAATTACATTTGATTTTATAAAACATTGAAATTTTTTTTAGGTGTCATAAAATTATATTATAATCATAAGACATAAAAATCATAATTTATGGATACATTTTATGAAAATAAATTTTCATTCAAAAAAATAAATTAATCATATAATTTTAATTAGAAATTTTTGAATTACAAAAATGCCAACAATTAAAATTTTTTAAAACATATATTCCCATAGAAAATGATATAATTATACCATTATTTTACATAAAAGGTTCCTCAATTTTACACATACCTTCATGGGTGAGGTTACTATTCATTTTCTCCATTTACTATTCATAAGGTAAATATTACTATTCCTATGTTCAAGTAATTATTTCGGTATTATAGATTCCTTAACTTCTATAATTACTTCTTATTTCATTAATTCCTTGTTTGTAATGTCTTTATTGTTGTATAAATTTGAATTTATATGATTTATTAAATATTACATTACAATAAAAAGGTAGAATATCCATTGATAAAGGTTTGTGTTGTTACATTTTCCCTCCTCTCTTTCTAAAACTCATAAACCTAGTTTCTAGGGGTTTATTATCCTAGGTGTGGGAGGAAATTTTTATTTGAATCAAGGCCTGAGGTTGGACAAGTGGTTGTCCACAATTAAGAGTCAGGTGGTCTATAAAAATTTCTGGAGTATTAATAATTTATATGTTTATGTGGTTGTGTTAAATCGTTGCCTTAATGCAGTCTATTTTGTTGAGTAGGAAAAATATATTTGGAATGAAATTTTAGTGTAAGACCCTTCGTGGACCCCGTTGGGTTCTTCGATGATTTGAGAATAGGCCTAGTGCTACCCATGGGGTCTAATAATCCATTTAAAATGGTGAAATTAATTTCACAATGATGACGTAGAGAATTCATGAGAATTAATGGGTTGTAATTGTTATTTTTTAAGTGGTTATGTTTAAATAGAAGGGTGGTATATATTGATGGTCAGTTTGTATATCTTTTTAAGTGGAAGGTTCAATAGTTTTATATATTTAGCACTTTTAAAATGGATTTTAGGGCACTAATGTGGTATAAATATTTGTTCTTTGAATTTAATTCCTCTAGGGTTATCAATGAGGGAAATATATGTTTTCAATGTGAATAATTATTCAAATTCATGTGTTGGCATTAATGTTATTTTTATAATGGTTCCTTTTATTTTAAAATTATTATTCGAATTGTGTTTTTGATTTATTCTATGTTTAAATGCTATGGTGGTTTCATTGAAATGAAATTATTTGAATGAATGGTCTTGCAACATGTTATGGTTTTTTAAAGAGAAAGTCCATTTTTGAAGGATAGTTTTTGAATTGTTCAATGAAGTGTGTTGTTACATTATTCCTCTAAAAAAAATTTAGAGTTGGTTTAAGAAGTCAAATTAAGGGAAATGTTCAAGTTTTAAATGTATGTGAATGATATTTAGTCAAAGTTTTATTTTGATAGAAACTTATATGGTTTTGGTTGTTATTCATCGAGTTCCACACTATGGTAATGATGTTTTTCATGGTGGTCCAAATTGAGGTTTTGATTATTGTTCATGGGTATCCACACCATTTTAATTATGTTGGTCATGGCAGTACACATCATGGATTTGGGTGTTGGTTGTGGTTTCCTACACCATGGAAAATATGTTGGTCCAAGTGGTCCACAACAAGGTTTTCAATGTTGGTTATGGGGTCTACCCCATAATAATGATGTTAGTCATTATGGTAGACATTATTGTTGGGATAGTCATTAATGGTGTTCCAAATCCCAAGTTTATGTACATGGAATAATCCATTATGGTATTATAATGATGAAAATATAAATGAATTCACCTTTATGAAATTAATTTTAAGTCAAATACGAATTATAGAATAGGCTCTGAGAATGTCTAGAGCAAGTTTAGTTTATTTGGTGACATAGTGGACCCAAGAGTTGTAAATTTGTAAATAAAAAATGTTTAGTTTTGAAACATGACTATTTTATAATATTTCTAATATTTCCATCTAGTTACCTTTTACAAATTAGATTATATTTTTTATTTCATTAAACATCATTGGTGATGGCCTATTGAATTCTACTCTAACCTTGCTCAGGCTGCCATATTACTTGGGTACCGGATCATAGATTAATTTTTTAGTACAAATCATGCAAGGAGAACTAAATAATGGTTTATGTTTGGGTTTATTTGATGGATCATGGTATTTCAAGACCATGTTAGGATGAGGGGATTATTTTTGTGGATTTACTTAGTTTGGTGTTTTGGTTTTTATTATTTAAATTCATGACATATAGTCTAAGAATAGTATTTTTATCCCATTTTTCACTTGAATTATTACTGTAACAGTACATGTGTTATTATATTTTAGATTTATATTGGATGTCATAAATGGTTGATAATTATTTCCACTTTTTTAGTCTGATATGAAGGTATAGTCTCTACATGGTTTCTTCGTAGACAAGTGTTGCTATTTAACCGCCTCTGGCATATGGGGAGGCACACCTGAGGTCATGAGTATGTCTAGATTGAGTAATCAGTTATATTGGAACTAGGGCTAGGATTATACATAGCATCCCTAAGTCTAATAAATGAGATGGAGGTATAAATGGGAATCCAACATTGTGTAATCTCTTCCATTCCATAACCTAAATAATTTATCTATCTAATCTAGAAAGGAAAAATCTTGTGTAATCCATACACTAACCCATTTATAAGTACCATACATCCAATAGACAACTCAATATTACATTAAACTACTTATAAGGGGTCCAAATTGTATGACCTTAAATTATCATACAAAATATTCATTGATTCATGAACATAAAATGGAAAAAATAGTCTTATTTAAAGTACAATTAAATTATCCCCATTGGTCAACAATGCATGACAATATAAAGCACCACTTTGTTCCTTATCACATGAACCTAAAAGTATAGAATCCATTTTTTATATAATATAACTATATGGGTTTTATTTTCATTTTTTTCATACATTAGAGTCCCCTTTCATGGGTCCATTCCCTCAACCATAATATGGTATGCCTCCTTATATAATAATAACATAAGGATTTGCTTCTTATAAGTATTAAAAATATAGTATAATTAATTAATTTGAGTGAACAAAGGACCCCTGGGGATGTGTTTCTATAAAGTTTTGGTGTCAATAAATTACCTCCATGAAGCTATAACTAGTATTACAAATATAGAATATTTTATTAATACTATTATATCTATAAGTCTTCCAAAAAATAAAAAATATTATCCTTTATGGGAAGTGTAAAATTACCAACATATCTATTCTGAAACATGTTACCATAAAGAAATAAAAAAATAGTACTAAAAGTAAAAAATCATTAAAAACAAAAATGTTGAATCTTTCAAGAAATAATTTACTTTTTAAAGAGATTACTTGACTATGTATTCTCATTTTTGATGCATCACTAATGAGTTTTTTAAAATATCATTTAATTTATAAATAATCAATTTAGTCCATATATAATAAGTATTCCATATACCTAACCAATATTATGAAAATCATAGGAGACCCATAGTTTCCATGAATCACCAACTAATGGAATTGAAAAAAATATGATGTTTCTATGATGGCTGCCTAACCATTAAATCCATAGAATGAATTATAAAAAATTTATCACCATTAAATCAAATTCAGTGTCTACTTTATTATATTACCATAATATACCAGGGATCTTGTAATGATCTACTGTTTATTAGAAATTTTTTTTTCTAAATAAATTAGTGTTGTATTATATTATATAATACTATACAAATACAAAATATAGAGAAACCAAAAAACAACTCATTGATATAAATCTTTGAATTATTCACCTATGAATAAAATTTAAACTCTAAAAATTTTAATTGGACTAAAAATATAAAATTGAAAAAAATGGGAAAATATGGGTCGTGCTAATCTAATGAGAACATAGCCAACACAACTAGCACTAAATAAATGATGAAAAATATTAATAAAACAATTATAATATTAAAAAATAAAAATATATAAGATTTTTAGGAATTGTAGTGAATATTTAGTGGAATAATTAAGCAGTTTATAAATGAGCTAATGCGACTATTGTAACAATAATGTGGTCTTTGGAATTGTATCCTAACTATTGTGAATAGTAACATGCCAATGGGGAATAGTTACCTTACCATTGGAATTGTAATTTTACCAACAAATAATAAATTTCCATACAAATAATATTTATCATGATTAATTTAATTTAATATAAATAATATAATTCCAAAAAACATCATGACAAAAACTGAAAGAAAATATAAGCATATTTTTTATAAACTTTATTTGAAAGGATTATATAAAAATCATAATTTATATATATATAAAATATAAGTAACTATGTAAAAAATTTGTTTTAATAAAAGATGTATAATTTTTTATATCATCACATCAAAATTATACAAAGTTTACTTTTTGGTAATATTCTGGAATACTTCAATTTTTTGTTAATAGTTAAAACACATTTTTTCTTATAATAGATTTCACATAAATTACATCATTCATGATGGAAAAACATCCTAAACCTTTCTATAACTTTAGTTTCATCCATGATATATTTAATTTAAAAAAAATTCATTAAAAAAATAAACATAATTTCCAAACATAAAAATCATTTTCCAAAACATAGAATCTGGAATAATCCTTTTAAAATAAAAGTTTTTATTTATTTACATATTTTTTAATAAACTAATGAAGTAAAATTATAAAGATCCTTAAAGTCTTTAAAAAAAATTATTACATTTCTATATTATTTATATTTTAAAAAACTCATAAATACAAGTTTTACCTTTGATATATTATTTTATTTAATATTTTATTCTAATATTTCATCTCTACTAAAGTATAAATAACCCCACTCCATACCCTTGGAAAAACACTCATCTCTAACATTCCAAATCCTAAAATCTACCAAGATCTATCCTATTAATCCCCCTTATAATCCCTATTAACATTTTGGTGTATTCCAACCCCAAATGTCAATGTATTTTTAGTGTCGTACAAGATATGATATACTAAATATTAAGTATTGTCGATTAACTTCTCTCTCTATTTATTTTTCTCTTACTTTTTCATCACCCGTTTTAAAACCAAAACATATAAGGATAATTAGGAACTAATTTAAAATTATATAAATTATTTTAACCTAATCTAACTATCATATTTATTATATATATAAATTTCAAAACTCTTTTCCCGCTAATTTGACAATGTCCTATCCGAGGTCGGTTGAGCACCTAGAGAAACATTCACATGTCAATGATTATGACCAGATTTATGAATGGACAGTATGAACTTTTTATAAAATAAAAATATTTATTTAAATGTAGTCTAATATTCTAGAGTTAATTATACTTATGTATAAATGAATTTTCCTGAAAATAGTGAAATAGAAACAAAATGAGAAAATTTAATAGAAACATGATATCAAAACAATTCACATTTAAACAGTGTTATAAAATAGAATCCAGTAGATATAATGAATAAATTGTCCTATTTAACTTCTTGAACTATGTTTTAATAATCCTATTTTTATTATTTAGGAAAAGTAAAAGATAAAAAAATTTGGATTTTAGGTAAGGGGATTCACTAGCCCAATTCGCCTCTTTGGGTTATCATCTCTTCCATAGTATGAATTTTCATATTTTTTAATTAAAATGTCCTTTACACTTAATTTTAGTGATATAAATGTTTCTACAAGGGTAAAAAATATATCTAATAAAATTTTTATTTAAATGTGACTTCCATATTAAAATTTTTTATTTTAATCCTCTTAAAATACTTTTTATCCCCTTAAGAATAATTATTTTTTATGTCAAAGTATGATCGAACCATTTAATTTAGTAACCAAAATGTTTATTAATGAAATTATTTTTTATGAAATACTTATGAAACCCATTCTCTTCCATGATTTTATTTCGTAACTATGAATGTTATACATTATATGTGGTAGACATGATTATGAGTATTTATGAGGTTACAAGTGGGACTATAATTATATAGCCCTCCAATGCCCATGGTAATGAGACGTATCTCATGGTATTTGGTGAGATATGTGTGAACACTATTTCATCTTTGTTCACAATAATTATTCTATGATTTATTGACATATGTTTTTCGTGAACATGATGCAAGAATTGTTGACAACTATGTGTGGTATTTGAACACTAAGACTTGATGTTTAATTTAAGCATATCCCACTTTCAATGAATTTTTAAAATGTTTCCCTCATGGATATGGTGATGATTCTATAAATTTTATGTGAGGATAATGATGATTCTGACCCCTTCAATATTGATTCATGAACCTTATTCCTCCTTTTATAAGGATTTTTTCTTATCGCTTTCTTTTAGGTATATTCGCAAGTGCCAACATGCACTAAGTGGTATGTGATCTTTTAGTAGGATAAAGAATAAGTATTTAATTAATATTTTTGTTGTGTTTGGAATAAATTATATATTATCCATGTTTTACCAATATATGACACATTTTGATCCATGAATGAATACCAATTATGTTGTTTATTTGTAAAATGATATAATAGTCATGTTAGAAAAACTAGGGTTGTGATAGTTTGTATTATAGGTATGCTTTAGTTAATTTGGTAATTTTTATTATAAAACATTAGTTAAAACCCTTATGATATTACTACTAAAATTAAAACTTCCAAGAAACATTATTTTAAAATAAAGCTACACATATGGATTACAAAGGATATTCCATTGGAGTTAATTAAACAAAATAATAAATTATTTATTCATTAATTGTTGAGTTATGTTTTTTAAAACATTTTCTATTTTAAAAAAGGGTGGGAACCATGAGAAACTAGGCTAACAACCTATGGGTGGGATAATGCAATGATTTCTATAATGACACTCCCAATGAAACAGTTGGTGCAATTAAAAATTTCAATGTAATTCTTACCCAGTTGTCCCAGGCTATGAACAATAACCTAAATGAGGTAGAATGTCCACCATCTCCTAATAATAAGAAACTTGATATCAAATCCTTTATGTTTCAAAAACTACTGATGTTTAGTGGATCTCCAAATCCACTAATTGTGTAATAGTAGGTTAACTCAAAAGAGAACATCTTTTTTTATCCATTTTTATGAGAAGGATAAGGTAATATTGGACTTCTATCATTTTGATAGAGAGGAATATAAATATTGGGTTATTATGAAGAATACAAAGATAAAGGATGAAATATAAGAAATTGAGTTGTATGATTTTAATAAGTTATTTATTAACAAGTATTTACCACAAAATATACAAAAATAGATGTTGAAATAGTTCTTATATCTTAAGAAAAAGGATAGAGAATTTATAACTTCTTACGAAGATGCTTTTACAAGGCCTACAATATCTGCCTCGGGTTTTGTTATAAAAAATGATAGATCATAAAATATAATAAAACCATTCCTCTAAAAGGCTCTAGTTTTTTGAGACATTGATAATTTTTAAGTGGTTGTTCTATATACTCTTAAATTCAAGATGTAGATTGAAGAATAATATCATGGCTATAAAGATAGGAAATGATATATGGAGTTTCAAGATGGTGGATCTAATAGAAATGTGTGATTAGGGACCAAAAACACTCATGTCAAAAATGTGTCAAGAATATTCATTGAAATTAAATCAAAGGGACCGATAAATGCTACAAATGTGGGGTAAAAGTCCACCAATATCTTTAATATCTATGATATGTGAATAAGCTAGAAAATGTGATAGAGGAAATGATATAACCACTCATTGTACAATGACTAAACTATAGGGATAATGGGAATTATAAAATCCAGTGCACTAAATTGCATGTTTTTTAGTGTAATCAGCATTAGTAACCACTAAATCCTAAAAAGTAGGAGAAATATTATTACATAATCTCTATTGAGGTGAGGCAAAAAAATTATGTCCTAAAAGTTACACATAATATTAACCAATGATGGAAATAGTATTATTTTATTCTACCTCTAGACATTCCATTATATCCAGTATGTTTTGTAGAACTGTTGGATCACAACCACGATACCTTGAAGTAGATACATCTCTAAAAATACCTAGTGGTGTGATAAATGAAACCCAATTTTTGAAATATTATCTTTTTTTTCATTTTTGTAATGATTATTTTGGAGAATCTGGAAATCCATAGGTTAAATTTGAAACTAATTTTGGCAAATATTTTCTCTCGTTATATAGATTTCACAAAAAATATTAGAAAAAAGAGATGTATTCATATATTCTAAAACCCCTCATACTCCTGTACAACTTCGTGAAAGATCAAAAATCTCATTCTAAACATACCTCAATGGTTTTCATGATGAAATAATGTTTTTATGAATACCTTTACCAAATGGTTGAGTTTAATTAAATTATTAACCATAAGGAAGTTCCAATTGTGATGGAATACATTAACTTATTTCCAAAAGAGTTACACAAACTTCCCCCATATCGTGAGGTAGGGTTCTCAATAGAACTTGTACCTAATTCCACTCCTATCTCTAAATTCCCCAGTAGGATATCCCTGGTCAATCTATAGGATTTAAGGAAGTGGTTATGAGAGAATTTGAAAAAATGGTTCATACTCCCAGGTGCATCGTTGTGGGTCATGTTTGTTCTCTTTGTAAAGAAAAAGGAAAGATCAATGTGTCTATGTTTTGATTTGCGGGAGCTAAATAAGATCACCATAAATTACAAGTATAATATAACATGGATTGATAACTTTTTTGATCAAATTATCTGGGATTATTTTTTTCAAAGGCTAATATTCATTCTGGATATCATCAACTCATGGTGAAGAAAGCAGATATTCAAAACACAGCCTTTCGTATAAGGTATGAACAATATGAGTTCATAGTGTTTCCCAAGAAACATACTAATTACCCTAAAATATTCATTGATTAGATTACCATAATATTTATAGAATATCTAAAATAAATTTTAGTCTTTATCAATAAAATTCTTATCTATTCCCAGAGTAAGGATGAAAAATACGGTAATCTAAGGATTGTGTCTGTAAAATTGATAAAGTTAAATATGTACTCTATTTTCAATAAGTGTGATGTTTGGAAACCTAAGGTCACTTTCTTGGGGCACATGATCATAAGTGAGAGTATTTCTATAGACCCTTCAATAAAATAAAATTGGGAAATATCTCAGACCCATTAGGGTCATAGAAATATTCAGTTTTCATATCTTATTTGGGTACTACCGATTCTTTTTGAAGAATTTATCACAATTTTATAACACACTAACAAGGTTAACAAAAATGGGTTAAAGTATGTATTTGTAGAGGAATGTAAGGAAATGTTGAAGGATATTAAGAATATGCTAATCATTATGCCCTTACTCACACTAAAAAAAATTATAGAAGGTTTTTTATATATAAAGGGATTCATAAAATAACATCTTGGGTTGTGTACTCATGAAGAATGATAAAATTGATATCCTACTCTTCAAGATAGTTGAATATGAAAGAGTATAACTACTTGATACTTGATCTGTATTTAGCAGTTGTAATGCCCCAACCCCAGTATCCCAGAGTTGGTGCATTATAACATTAAATTGGTATGATCACAAGATATCATGTTTTAAAACACCAATTAGTTTAGTATCATTATAAGTACTAGATACAAACATATGTTTTACATTACATTCTGAAATGGAAAAACACCAGCATTGTGTTCCCTTAGAACACCCTCATATCCTTTAGCCTATTATTGTAGGTTAACTGTAATATACTTCTTTGCATCCTAGGTAAAATAATACATAAGAAAGGGGCGAGCTCAAATTCTCTATAAGGATAACAATATAGAGGAGACTATCATAAATAAGCATAAAATTTTAAGGCAATGTATAAGACTAAAATACAATCCTTTTAAAAGTAAACATCAGCATAATATAGAAAAGATAAATCAAATAATGAAATTTACATATTATCATTGATATTATACTAGTCGAATAGTCACATGTAATATCAATATCTTATTTTATAATGATTGAATGCATAATGTCATACATCATAACCACATAGTCAAGGGCTCGTGCCAAGACTCTAAATAATAATTTTATCAAGGCCTTGTACCGAGACACTAGATTTTCTCATGGGACCTATCGATGCATCAAGGGGCTATAGAGGTCCCAACCCATAACTCACTAAGTACAATGAATTCATTTTATTAAATGGGTGAAACATAATCTGAACTTTCATATTAAAATTAACATACAAACTATAAATACTTTAACCACAAACCAAGAATGGTATAAAAAAAGCACATCCATAGTTAATAATAACTCATTCAATACAATATAGAAGATTTTGTTATAATAAATCAACCTCAATCATGAATAAAATACAAATAATTGTATTGACATAGAAGAGAATAATTTGTAAAATAAATTGAGAGAAACATCCACTTCTTCTTGAAATCATTTAAAGGTCGCGCTATTTATCAAAAAAATTATTTGAAAGAGATTTTTGAATCAAAGGGTCCCATAACACTTTGGTAGTTTTGAAATGAATTTTAATTTTAAAACATTCAGGTCTATATAATTAAACCCTTAAAACCATTTTTAAAACATGGACAATAATGTGAATGATTTAGAAGAATAAATCTATAAAACATTTAAAATGAAATTTTTGTTAAAGAGTTATTAACCAAATGAGAGATGTTAGAATGAAAAAATTTTTGGGATAACATTAATCAAAAAATTATAATAACTTGATAATAAAGTTATTGATGATATAATATGTCAAAGGATAGTATATACACCATATTAAAGTGAATTGGCACATAACAACAACGAAGTCTCAATAGAATGTAAATTGAGATGAAATCCCTTATAAAGATCGTATCCTTGTATTAAGGATAAATCAATTACATTTTTATGTGTGAAAAATATTAATACACTAAATATTATTGAATATTAAGTCTAAATAAATTATAGGACATTCACACATATTCTTGTAAAAAAAATTAAAACCAATGAATTAGATTTTTAACTCAATAAATGGAAATTGAGTTAAGATTACCCTTATCAAGTTCATATCAATGACTTGAGAATTCATCAATAGAGTTATTATGTGTATCAAAAGTATATCCACAAAAATGGGAGTGGAATTTAATTCATAAATAAATAAATAATTATTTTACACATAATCTTGGAGTAAAAATAATCACTCAAGTATGCGTAAAACCCAATGAGTGGAAATTGAAATTAGAAATTCCATTACTAATTTGGTAAATTACGAAATACAAACCCCATGAAAGTAGGATCAAAAAATGAAGATTTAAAAAAGCAATAAATTATTTTATATTACACAATTAATACAATCATGGTCTGTCCATACATCCCACAAAAATGAAATAGTGTCAAATATAGCATGAATCTCATGGTAATAAAAAAGTGAGCTTAAAACCCCTTAAATTGTACTTTTACATAGTTGAGGGTATGTTAATCTCTTGTATAATTGTAGAATAATTGTTATTAAATTATAAAAAAAACATATACATAAATATTTTATCATATATGATCCTCTAATATCGCTTTGTTAATAATATTTCAATAGTATCATTATTTCAGATGTTAACTGATTTTTTTCTTTATATGATTTTTTTTGTAAGTCATGTTTATTATGGACAAGATGTATTTTATTCATATATAGAATGATATTAAATTCATAAAAATTATTTTCAATCATCAAATTAATATTATTCTAGAATGGTTATGTTAGGGAATGAAATCTCATCACTTCATGCAGATGGTAAGTCGTACGTACGCACGAGTGACAATATCATTCTATTCATGGTGAGATATTATATAGTTGTATGGTATATTATATATAAAGAATAATTAAAATGTTATATTTATTATTAAATCACTTATACTCATTATTATACCCATCCAAATAATTAAGTGTTGAAAAACAAACTACACCACAACGTGGAGACGGTAAGCCGTACATATGCATGTATGGTGGCATTGTCATTACAAGGATGGATAAGATAATAAATGTGGTTATACCATATTTATAATAACATCACAGTATATATAAGGTACTGGTGATATTATTTGGGTATGGAAACAATGATGAAATAGTAAATGGAAGAAGAAAAAAACTTGAAAGAGGTGATGAAATAATTACCTCTTCTTCGAGTTCTTCCTTTTGATCTGATCAAAATGGCTCCTTAAGATGGATTTATGATCAATGTAAGGCCTCTACGATTAATTAAGGGTAGTTGGAAGTAGATTTGAGTAGAATTTGGCTGAGAAAAATGGCTTTTGAGGTGTGAATATGAGAGAAGTAAAAGTACCTTTTTATAAGAGATATGAGGGGCACTTTAGAAAAATCTTGAAATATTAATTTATTATAAAATATTTTTCATCTTTTAATTGGTAAAAATTGATTTATTTTGAGGATAAGGTGAGAATGGGTAGAAATCATTTCAACTAATAAGTTTTAGACAAGTTTAGTTTCCCATATTAATCTTATCTTATAGATTTAACTCTTGGTTAAATAGTTTAACACCTCCCATGTCTCCTAGTATATTTTATATTATATGGTCAATAAACATACTATAAAATTCCAAGCGATCCTCAAGTGGTTCATTAATGACATATCTAACCATATCTAAGGCCTTCTATGGAATATTATATATTTTTTAGTATAATATAATTTAATAAAATAGTATTTGTTTTAAAAACACATTTATGTCAATATTGACAATATTTAATAATTCATTTACGTTAATATCATAAAAACGTGATGAATTCGCAAAACAAAATACATTGAATCATCAAAAAAATGACTTATTA
This sequence comes from Viscum album, assembly GCA_963277665.1. Lineage (NCBI taxonomy): Eukaryota > Viridiplantae > Streptophyta > Magnoliopsida > Santalales > Viscaceae > Viscum > Viscum album. Next base: position 169,657 of record CAUJRU010000226.1, read on the forward strand.
ACCTAGAAAGTTCATTTATGGCATCAAAACATTCAAATTATATTTATTTTAATATTTATAAAATCATTTATTTGATTCTTTCCTTAATAAGGAAAATACTACATCGTTATTCTCTCAGAAATAAATATATTTATTTTATGTCTATATTTTTTAAATAAAACTTCATGATATATGAAATTTTTTTAGATTTATAATTATTATTTATAAAGTGTCATTTTCACTTACAAGTGGCTCCATGGGGTCCCAAAATTGATTCAAGGATTCCCATGGTAGGACATGTATCAACCAATAGGGTTAGGACACATGATAGTGTAATTTATTATTATTATAATACTAGTTTTTATCCTTATTTATCAGATTTACCATTTAACCATGTTAAATAAAATATTTACTAAAGTTACTATTTAAAGTTTCTAAAAATAAAAGTTACCTATTTACACAATTATGACCTCCTAATTCAAAATATGGAATCCATTTTTCCAAATTCAATACACATAAATTGTATAAATTAATTTAAATTTAATTCCCATTGTCAAAACCCAAAAACAGGTTTTTAAGAATTAAAAACTATCAAAAGATTGACCTATTCTTATATACAATTTAAATATGAAATTACAAAGAATGACCTAAATTATATTAAATGATCAAAATATAATCTAAAAATACTTTAAAACTATTCATATTTATAATTTACCACTATAAATTATTTTTAAATAAAAAGTTGTTTTAAATTAAAAATTATTATTTTTCACTATTTATTAGAATATGAATGTTATTAGAAAAGTACCAAAAATTCACCCTAAGATAATTTTAATATTATGAAATAAAAAATATTTTTTTTTCAAATTAAATCATTAGGAGTTTCGCAAATTAATTTTATTATTGTTCACAAAAGGACATGAAAATATTACTTTTAAGAAAATTAATTTCTCCAAATATATAAATATTTTAACAAAACATATAAATTTCATTATTAATATGTTTTATTTACGTGGAACATTATAAATTACATTTAAAATTTATTTTTTATTATTCATATTACAATATTTAATTAATAAATTAATATATTGTTTAAATAATTATAATACTAATGTGTTGTTTCGCAAAAATGCAATCTTGCATATGATGCAAGACAAGTCGGTGCTTCATGCAATATAATCTAATAAATTAGTTTAAATAGATAACATAATATGAATTTTGGGGTGTTACAACAACTATGAGATTTTCTTGGAAGATTTGGTGGCACAACATCTATGGTGAAAATTATGATTTACATAATAATAATAAGTGTATAAATTACATATTCAAACATAAGGAGGTTAACATGTGTCAATGGAGATGGTTATATCTTATCAAGGACTACAATTTAACTATTCACTTCTCTCATGGAAAGGAGAGTAAGGTAGTTTGTTCTCCTTTGAAAAAAAAGATACTCTATATATGATGTGGATAGAGAAAGAAACTATATTCATTGATATGAAAATGATGGAATTGGAAATCATAATGGTAAGTAATACATTTTTCCTTTCCCAAAATGATTTCACAGTATTCAATCCAAATTAATATCAGGAAGGCAAAATGGGAAACATTTGGAGAATCGAAATAAGGTGAATGTATTAATGGAAGGAAATATTTATGTGTTTTACATTGATGATGATGATGTAATTAGATTTTGGATAATAAAATGTGTTTCTACATCACCAAAGACGATGAATGATCTCATGGATAATACACATAGCTCATCATTCTCCATATATCCAATAAGCATCAAGATGTATTGTGATCTTTGAAAGAAATTTTGGTTGGAAAAAATGAAGAGGGATATCACTGAGTACATGAAAAATTCCTTTGAATATTAGTAAGTAAATGCATTGTGACTAATATACAAGGGGATGATGAAACCATTTCTCATACCCACATGGAAATGGGAGAACATCACCATTTACCTTTTCACTAGTCTCTTGAAGAAATCCAAAGGAAAAAAAATGATATGTGTTGTGGTGGATCAACTCACCAAGACATCCCACATTATTTCTATTATAGAAAATTGCTTGTAATGACTGATTATTTTAATACATAGATATTACATCACTTTCTCAAAATACTAAATAAATTACACAAATACACCCAAAAAGACCTTATTAGTTTAGTGTCATTGGAAACATGGAAACATAAAAAACTAGTTCATAACACTTATAATTATTCTCATGCTTATTTATTCATAACTAGAAACCTTTTTTACATATCAAACTTAATACCTTTCTTTGTATCCTAGGTAAAAATCATAAGAAAGGGTTAGCTCATATTCATAGTAAGGGTAAATATGGGAGACATTTAAACACAACCATAACCATAAGGGTATGAGAACATAATAATTGAAAAAATAATATCATAACTTGAATATAAATGACCATAAAAAAAATCATTTCATAAATATTGGATATTCATAAAACATTAATCATTCTGAAATAGAGAACATAAACCTTTAAAGAATAAAATAAGAATAACACATGGAATTTGTGGCAGACGCATAATCATATAAAATTATTTCCATTAAAGTCAAGGCATCGTTACCTAGACCATATTAATAGTTTCCCATATACTATCTTGGTTTTCATGGTTCACTCCCATAACCATCATGGTTGTCATGGATCACCCCCATAACCATCTAAGTAATCAAGGTTTACTCCCAAGACCGTATTAGCAGATGAGGTCGTTTATATCTATCTCATGATATATAAATCATTTCCCAATATATTAGAGGGATATATAGATACCACCAATCTCATAATGAAATCATACATCTTTTTTCTACAATAATATATATCATTCATTATATCAAAACCCATTGAGTGAAATTAATTTCATGAACATCATGTAGTCATAACATTACACACATAAAAAGAAATGGATTTCATAAATATCAATCCACCAAAAATATAAACCATTCATAGAAATAATAAGAATGAAAACATTGAATCATTTACCTAGTTAAATAGAAGTAACATAATACAATGTTATCATAGATTTCAATTAATTTTGACAAATCTCTTGAAATAGTTCTTAGGGAAAATATCCATTATTCCTTAAAATCGTTTTTTTTCTCAAAATGCCACACAATTTTCAAATAAAACAATTTCCTTGAAAATAACCATGTAATATTGTAGTGGAATCATCATGGTATTAATTATTCCTAAAAGAGAATAAAAATTAGTTCATACCATATAATTTTAAAAAATCATTCATGTCGTACGTTTGTTAGATAAGTCAAAATGTACATCATTAGGAAAATGACAAACGATTCCTTTCATCCAATTTGATAAAAATGTAATACATCCATAATAATGATATTAAAAAAATTTGTAAGAAAATTTAAAAAATTATAGAAAATAATTTTATGAAACATGGACATGGATGAAAAATATACCCCAATAAATACTTATATATAAAAAATCTCTTAAAATAATGAGATTATGAAATTAACCCTTACAAAATTATAATCAGAAGAATCGTATTCCCCATAAAAGAAATAAAATTGTGTGGATATTAAAATATGAAAAAAGTATGGTTATGACTCATAAAATACATTCGTGGTAACTATATACACCATGTAGAAAAACAAGTAGTTTTTGAGTCATGTGTCTCACTAAAGTAAAGGTGAGAAGAAAAATTCTCTTCCCTTAGGTCTGATTGCCTCTGTACATGTTTGAAACTCATGTACAACATTTTTAAACATATTATTAAATTATAAAAGAATAATAAAAATATTTATGAATCGTATATAATTAATTTAGTAATTTATATTACTTTTTTATTAAAGATTCTAAGTTAATGCAATGTTTCAGGTAACAATTTCTTTGTTTATCTTGCATGTTTTGACTTGTTATTCTAGATCCTACTACATAGATCATGATTTACTTAAATAAATAATGTAAAACATTATTTATTTATCATATATATTTATTATATAAGTATATATATAAGATATACATTTGTATAAAATTGAATACACTAGGCATGGATATGGTAAGCCCTACATATGCATGAACGTTGTTTACATTATCTTATCGCACTGAATGGATTGAGGTAAATGAAATATTTGTGTATATATAAATATATTTATATATATTATTCCATTAGAATTATTATTTCAAATATATAATATTTATTCATTAAATATAGTTTTATATTCATTCTTGAAATGGTTAACGTGGAAGATAAATTTCAACATGTCATGGAGATGGTAGACTGTGCGTACGCACAAGTGATGATATCATTACATTAATGGTCAAAGGGTGAATAATTAGATGATATATTAATTATAAAGAGTAAATATCATGAAATATTTATTATTTATATCCATTATCACTATAATGTTACCAATAAAAATAATGTAGTTTGGAAAACATATTACACTAAGGTATGGAGACGGTTAGTCATATATACACACATGTGCTAGTTTTTTTATTATGATAAATAAAAGGTAGAATATGGTTGTTAAATTATCATAATAACTTATTATAATATATTTTAAACTGTATTTATTAATTTCTAATGAAATAAATACATCAATAAGAAGTAGAAGAATAAACAATTTCAAAATAATCTGTGAGGAGATTACCTCCTCTTCAACAATCACACACCAGATATCCTCTTAGGGACACTAGTGTAGTTATTTTGAGAAATATTTAACCTATATAATGTTACAAAGGATTTTTATAATATAAATGGTTTTTTGTCATTAAGTCTCATGGTGATGTAAAGAAGTGAGGGAGGATGTGGCCATTTATAATTGATGTTAGATGCACTTTAGAAAAATCATAAAATATTAAATTAGTATAAAATGATTTTTCATTTAAAATAGAACCAAAGTGATTTATTTAGAAGGAAATATCAGAATGGGTCAAAATAATCTCAATAAATGTTTCTAAGAAATTCTTTTGTCACAATATTAACTTTATCTTTTGGCATCAACCCTTTCACTTTTACCATGAATACATGGATTCTAACTCTTTAGGGTTAATATAGTCACTATATGTTAAAAAAATAACCCAAAATTAATAATTTATTGCATTTCTAACATTATTATTGTTAGGTGTCAAAATTTTATATTTTTATTAATTTTATATTATTTAATAAAATATTATTTTTTGAAGTATCATTTATGTCAATTTTGTTACTATTCATTATTTTTCATTTAAAAATATCATATAAACAATATAACATTGAAAATACTATTCTAATATCTCAATAACATGTCAAAGTTTTCTATAAAATTCAGGTATATCATTTATTATGCCAAATTATATTTATTGTATTATTTTTAAAATCATTTCTTGAATATTTTTATTAATTAAACAATTATTGCTTCATTATTTTGAATGCCATTAATTAAATTATTTATTCTCTAAAAACTAAAAATAAATTATAAACACGGAACAAAATTTATTAATTTTAAAATAACTATTTATGGTCTAATTTATATTCTATATTACCCTATATTAAAAATGAGGTTCTTATTAAAATAAGAGAAACACATTTTTATCTTATTATTAAGTAAAATATAATTGAATTTATATTCTTAACCAAGTGGATTAAAAATGATATAATTTCATAATCTGGTTTCTTTTAGTCAAAACGCACTCTTCCAAACAAATTTCAAAAAGTGTGAAATTAATTTTATAAAATTATAATTTTATTTTTATCTTTAATTAACCAATTTACCTTTAACTATGGTAAATAAAAATTTACTTAATTTACTATTCATAACATCCACAATATTAAGTTGATTCCATAAGAATATAAATATAATACTTATTAAAACCATTTATTTCTGTTTTTTGAAAATCAAGTCAAAAAAGAGGGAAAATTATGTATGACGCAAATCATGTATACGTGGTAAGAATGTGGGTAAAATGTTCAAATGTTAAATAAGTATTTATATTTAATTTCAATATAAAAATAATTCCAATTACCCAAATTAGATTAATATAAGTATAATTGATCTATTTTTTACATTAAAAAAAAAATTTGAAATATAATAATTATTAAAATGAATATGGAGTTTTAAACTACAAAGTAGTATTTTAATTATTCTTCAAAAAATAAAACATCTTATAAAATTACTAAAACCACAACCTAAGTTAATTTATACCATAAAAGTTTAAAAATTATACTTTTTATCAACTTAGTATTCTACGAGTGTCTACAAATAATTTTATTATTGTTCCTAGAAAGACATAAAACACAATTATTTTATGAAAATAATATTTCTAGAAATATTATGTCTTTACCAAGAATTAAACATTTCATTATAAATATGTTTTATTTAGGTGAATTATTTTAAAAATTATTTATTAAAATTTATATTACTATTTTAATGGTTTTTTTATATCTATCTCATTTAAATAATTATAAAAATTACGCGTTGTTTCATAGAAACCCATTTTTGTGTTTAACATAAGCAAATTCCGTATTTCATGAAGTGCAAGAATAATGTGGTGTTTCATATAATTTAATCAAAACATAGTTTTTTTAAATAAAAAAAAATCTATATTATGTTTTTCATAAAAGGGGAATATCAAAAATATTAAAATAATTTGAAAAAAAATAAATTCCCAAAATCTCAAGTTGTTACATACTATACCTTGTAAAATGAATTTTGGCCTTCAAATTGATTTGGTTTGTCAAAGGTTTAATACTTGAATGTCTATTTCATATAAAATCACATTGTAAAAAAATAAAAAAACTCTATTTTAAAAAAGGAATGTTAAAAACATATTTATTTCCCTAAGTAACATCTAACTAGGTTTCTACATAAAAAAACATTAGTGGGATGTGAAAACAAAGACAAGGAAGAGAAATATAACCATCATGTTCTTGTGGAGAGTGAATGAAAACACGGTTAGGGGAAAGTTAATAATCAAATCCATAACCCAAAGAGGCTTGAAAACATTCATTTATATCATTTTAAGTGATGATAACATGATAACGTTTTATTTCAATAACCTCTCCTAAAGTTTAAAAATGCAAATAAATATATATGATTACTTAATTTTAGCACAATCCCATAACTTGTTGTGCCTTGATCAATTACCACTTCATCTCTTAATCCAAAAAATGATGTTTAAGTTTCCATTCATAAATCATTTGCAGTTCATTAGATCCATAAATAGAGTTATAGGTTATTCCATCTATCTTTATCACAAAAAATGTTTATAACATATAATCCAATATTAATAAATCCTTATATAGTGAGATATTAATTCAATCTCATTGACTTCATCTGATGTTAAACTTAATCCCTTTCATAAATGGTTAACCTTATAGCTCTTCTAGAAGATGAAAATATTAAACAACAAAAAGAATGTCGTGGAATCATTTTAACATTGATCCCCCATATATCATAATGTAATTCTTGGTTGTCAAATTCCCAACATGTGAATAACCTCATTGTATATTCTCTTGAAACATGGTATGAAACTGAATTAACATAAATACTTTTCAAAAACATGTACACTTCCTTATTCCAAATATTACTGGATATATTCCCTAAATCCATGAAGTTTTAGACTTCATCCATGATATCATAAAACATTTTTCAACAAATAATTAATTAGTACGAAGGAATTAATTACCATACAATTTACTTATTTATATCTAATATATTTTAATCCAAATGCTATTATCTCAACATCATGAACATATAAAGGGTTATCTTTCCCAAAATCATGTGTGTTTCTATAAATATCACCTTATTACCTCAATCACTTTTCATGGTTACTAGTACCATTTAGTATATTCTCTTAAATAATTATGGAAAAATTAAATTTGACTAATCCATAGATGTTTTATTATTTCATAATTCTATAAAAGTTCTTCTACAACATTATTATTGAATTATACTACATATATACATAATCATTCCACAATATTGTTGTCATACACCATATCACCTATAGTGATCACATGAGATTTTACTTTTCATTTATCCTTAAGAGGTTACTGACATCGATCATCCTCGATAACCCTCGTATTAGGGAAATAGTTATCATAATTTTCATTCTCCTTACACTTTTAGCATTAAATAAAGGGAGGTTTATTTTCGGTGTATTTCTCTCTATTCGCATTTTTAGCTTAGTTCTTCCTATCACACTGGTTCTCAAAACCCCTATGACCTTCATTTACATACATAGATAATTATTTAGAACTCTTAATACAATTTCCTCCATGCTTCATCCCACACCTAGAGAATAATGGGAAGCTCCTCTTTTTCTCTTCATGGTTTTCAGATTTCCCATTAAACTCTATATTCAACTTCTTATAAAAACCATGATACTGGTATGTGTCTCTAGCCTCTATTTAAACCATGATTCTCCAATGCACTATCTCTTAAAAGATATTAATTTTCCTTATGTATAACACCCTTTTAATAATTGACTTTAAGCCACTAAAGAACCTATAAACTTTAATTTTAGGTTGGATGAAAATTCCAAAAGCATACCTCACAAGTCTTGATAAATTGGCTTCATAGCTTCCAACACTTTCATCATCCATTTTATTTTCATCGATAAACTCCTTATACATTTTCAGAAGTATAATATAAAGAGTGTAAGTATTGAAAAATAAGTTCTTGAACTCATTCCAATACATAGATTAAATTTCATCTTGTCACTTTGTATTCTTGATTAGAGTTCACCACTGGTATGATTCTCCTTCTAACAGATAAACAATAAGAATGAATTTCTCATGTTATGAATAATGTATAATGGAAAATATCTTTTTAGTGGTATTGATACATTTTTTAGTAACAGGTGGAATATAAGACTCGCATATTGAATGTAGAAGTTTCATCATGTAAGGACTCAATTGAACATTGTTCCCTCCTTCTCTCATTTGGAAGTCCAGCATTATTCATCTCTTGAGAAATTTGGTTATTTATATCAATGATATTTTTTATTATAGCTACCATATATTTTGATTTATTAAAAGGTAAGTTGTTTGATTATCCATCACTAACTATAATGGTTATATATTTAATATTCTAGAAATACACACAAGAAATGGCTAATGTAAAGTCCATGAAAACAAATGCCAATGGATGCCTAAAATGAAGCCCTAGATGATCCCTTCTTATCAGGTTTTCCCTCTCAGTACCTAGTAGAAGAATAGTTGAAACAAAAAAATGCTACAACACTATTCTGCCATAGTAATGGATGCCAAATGATCTTCCACCTTATTGCCCTCACACTATGTGTGTAGAAACTAGACATTGTTGTTGTTGAGGATTCCTCTTCATCTTCTGGTGATATAATCATTCCACCATGGAGTGGATGTCGTTCCAAGAAAGGAATCAGGAATGATTTTGGTGTCCGTTTCCACTTGACGAAGTGAGATCCCCTTCTGCCTGCATAGCACGAGTCCAGTGAACAGTGCCTTGGCCTCCGCCTGGATAGAGATCCCCACCCTATAGTACGCAGAAAAGGCAGTTAAGACACTACCCCTATGATCTCGGACCACCCCTCTCCTATGCATGATGACTAAAACACACAACCCATCTCAATTCATTTTGAGGCTCATGACAGGCTGCTTCCACGACACCCAGTTTCCCCTTTGCACAGTGAAAAATTGATGCAGTGAGGGATCAGACCCCAGAAGATCCCTCAGTTAAAGAGAGTCACACCAGTTCTAACCTCCACGAACTAGATAGATGAGCAGGGATCTCGAGGGAGCGATCAATTCTCTAACAGAGGAAGTCACTCCATCAAATTTGGATTTATTTCCAGCCTACAATATACACCAACAACCAGCACTGAATATCAGTGATCGCGTACTATGCTCTAGCACCGAACTAGCCACACCACGATACCATCTATCCTAAAATGAATACTCAGAGAAAATAGGTTCAAGGATACAGTTGAAACCACCAAAAAACCTCCAGACCTCCATAGGCCATTCTCCTTCAAAAAATAGGTGATCTGATGGCTCCTCCCTATGTGCCTTGTAGTAGTGGCACCTAGATGCCATGTTGACCCCCATTCTCCTCACGCTGTCATCTATAGGAACCTCATTATTTCTAATCCTCAAGGTAAGAATGTCTCACTTAGTTGGGCTCCTCTCACAAAAGAGCACACTATTCCACTCATCACGCTACTCGTGGGGAAGAGAAATCCGTTGGAAATCCTTTGAGGAAAATGTACCTATAGCAGATGCAGTGAACACACAAAAATCAGGCTCAGAGGTTATTGATATAAGATTCAGCATCCCTTGTTGCTCTGAAATAAGAATTGTACTGTTAAAATTGGGGTGTGAACAGGCCTCCCGAAAAGAGATCATTGGATCAGGGAATCTTGGAAATCCAATGATGGCGCCCACCTAGTTGTGGTACCAGAAAGAGAGGTCACCCCTCTCCACAATCCACTGGGAATGATGTCGAATATTTGGAATAATACTATGAATTGTATCCCAGAACAGAGAATTCGGATTGTCATCCCACTCAAACCCTCTACTCTGGAAGGACATAATTTTCCTTCAAAGAATACGCTATTCCACCACCTCCCATGCATGTTTTTCATGAGAACAATGGACGTAATCAATGGAATAGAAAACTCTCTTGGGAACTTTGGTAGCCGAAAGAACATGTACATGAATAGGTGAAAGCACAATATTGACTAGAGTTATCCACGCTCCAACGGAAAGGTAGTGGTTCTTCCAATTAAGCACTCTTATAGTGATCTTACCTATAATCCCATCATAGTCACGAACTCGGATCTAGCCTAGAGAGATAGGAGAACCAAGATAAGAAATATAAAATGAACCCCTCTGTATACCCAACTTAATGCATAGGGTTGTGACATGATAGTTGTTGCATCTGGCTGAGAGATAAAGATAGATGTTAGCCTTGTTAATGATCTGTCAACACCAGAAACAATATTCATCCAGAATTTCAGATAGCCTACCCACCGATCTCATTTTAGGATTCATAAAGATGAGAGAATCATCAGCAAACATAAGGTGTAAAAGAGGGGGTTGACTCCTTCGCTAGTGAAATGGTTGTAGGTACCCTAAGGACATCTTTATATTGATAATATTGATAATATAGTCTTACAACATAATAACAATTGTTAGGGAAATGGGGTGTCCCTGCCTAACGCCCCAGGCTGAATTGAAAAAACCATGAGTCTTGCCCAGGAAGGACACAACCATCCAAGGAGAACTGATGAATCTGAACATGATATCCACTACCCAGAAAGAGAGGCCCATTCCTGAAAACACCTTTTTAATAAAGCCACATTCCATCATGTCATAGGCCTTACAAATAACCAACTTAAAGGCCATATTTAGCCACGAGTTTTGATGTTGAGGTCACAAATCATCTGTCTTGAACCAAAGCCACCACCCCCTAAATTGATCACACCCTGACAAAACCATGTTGCTCTAAGGATATCCACTAAGGAATATGAATGGATATCCTAGAATTCATGATGCTTGACAAAATCTTCTATGAAAATTTATACATACTAACCGGGTTGTAGTCATGAATGGACGACGGGTCTTTGATCTTGGGTAAGAGAACCAAGGTAGTGGTGCCAATCACCTGAGGGATAGATCCACCTCAAAAGAAGTCCTAGATGGATGAGATGATATCAAATTTGACCACGTCCCAAGACCCCCTATATAACGAGCCTAGAAATCCATCAGGTCCCGAAGCACTCTCCGGGTTGAGTATCATAACCACACCAGAAACCTCTTTCTCATCTGGGATCGCTTCCAGCACCGCATTGTCTTTCCCATATATCCTGTTAGGGATTCCTTCCAGAATCTCTGATTCACCACATGATTACCCATTGGGCATCCCCTGATTTGGACCTGCAAGAAGGTTGTTGAAAAAGGAAAATTTCATGCCTCCAACCACATCTCTATCACTAGAGAATGAGCCATCATCAAGCCTAATATTGGAATTCACTAGCCTCATTCTCTCCTTGACGAAGAAATGAAAGTAAGCTAAGTTTTTTCCCCTTCTTGAAGCCACTTCACCCTCACACACTCCTCTTCCATGCATTCATACCTCAACACCTACTCCTCCATAACTGACTTCTTTCTTGAGAGATCTTCAATGACCGTGTCATCCCATGCATCCTCAAGGATCCGGTCTAGGGACTCAGCCTCATTCCCAAGGATATCAAGGTCTTATTCAGAAGTTTGAATTCCCTTTGCCAAATCTTGTATGATTTGTTTGATTCATATCAATTTTTTGTGCAGGTCTACCCAGGAGAAGTCAGGAGATGGGGCCTTCCAAACCTCACTAACTGGGTGGTGATAGCCAGGGGAGCCAATCCAATGGGATCGAAAGAGAAATCACTCACAACCATCATGGTATGTAGGAAGAGATATAAAAAGGGGAGAGTGGTCTGAGATACATTGCATGAGATGGGCCACCTTCGTATTGATAAATATGGATATGGAATTTAAGTTATCCAGACAACTATCCAACCGGAACCAACATATTCATCCACCTTTTAGTTATTACACCATGTGAATCTATCCCCTAAATATCCCAAGTCTAGAAGACCCTTTCCAGACATAAATTGCACAAATCTCAAGCTGGCCGCATTAGGAAAGGCACCTATTCCTTTTTTCTCTTCTGTATCTGAGATAACATTGAAATCTCCTCCCACAAACCAAGGGGAATTCCCCTAGTCGAAGCCATAGAGTTCCTTCCACAACTCCTCTCTTTGTTTCACATCACATCTCCCATACACATCGGACAAGAAAATATATTCCATGCCTATGGATGCTTTAACAGTAATGAACTGGTAGCTATCCTGGGAAAAATCAACCAACACCTCTTCCTTCCAAAAAATCCATTTATGGTGGTCGGATCTGCATGTAATCCCCCCTTCATGCCCACATTCTATGTAAACTCGCCTAACTTTTCTGGATGTTTTTTGTGCTCCAAGATAGTGACAATAGAGTACTTGTGTTTCTTTACATATATAGATAAGAAGTATGACTTCACCCAGGCTCCTAGGCCATGAGCATTCCAAATGATGAACTTAATCATTGACAAATAAGAGGTTCAGTACTGCCTCCTGATGCAAAGGGTTCATTTAAAGAGGAAGAACCCCACTCCTAAAATAATCTATCTTTATACCTTGAACATAACCCAAAAGCAGGTGAATAAATGATCTTTATTGGAGAAATCGACAGAGAACGGCTCTGTTGTAGAAATCTTCTCACCTCACTTGGGGGAAAGCACTAATCATGGGAATTCAACCCAAGAGGAGCCAGGCCCTCATGCATTCCCCTTATTATAGCCTCATGTTGTTGAAACTGACTCTGTGAAGGCTTTCCAGAAGAACTCTCACCATCTTCTTCTAATAAAAGCACATTGGATGAACTGAGAAAGCCTTGGGAGAGTACCTCTTTCCTTGCCTCAATAAAAAAGGGTCCAGCAGAGGAAAGCATACCAGGCCCTGCCTGAAGCTCCACCTTTACCCAAAACCATGCTGCCAACAAGCACATTGTGAACCCCATGCAAGAGAACTAGACAACCTAAAAGGGAACTGAACCAAACCCGATGAATGAGGTAATTTGATCAAGAGGAAGAGGGGGAAACACCTTCACCAAGGAAGAACTTTCAGAATCGAGATCCAACAATGAAGAGCCACATGTGATCATTAAACTAGGAGCTAAAACACCCAATGAGGCTCCCCCGGGGGATTGACCAAAATCATTGGAGACAAAATCACACTACGAACTTCATAGAATGAGGGGCAAGGAAGACCCAGTCCAAGGTTTGGACATAGCCCATTGTTCCCAAAATTTAGGGGCTAACGATGCCCCCCAAATAACCCCTTCCTGTGATTCCTGCACACTGTCACCGAGTACCCTTGGAGAGAGCAGTGGGAATAGAAATGAGGTAGAAAAAGAAAGATTATTTCTTGATTCAAGGATAAGGATTCTCCCACCTTTAGAGAGATTTTGTGCAGTAGAGGTAGGGAAAGATCTAGCTCCACACAAATCTATGTTACCGACACATCTGCACCACACCGAGTGTTATCACTCATGCACAAGAAGCTACCAAGTGGGTCCCTAATAGCTTTGAGCAAGAAGAGATTTTGAAAAGTCAGTGGGAGAAATAGCAGAGAGATCCCCACAACCCCAAGAGATCTTTCCTCACCTCTGTGGATCTCTTTCAAACTTCTTGACAAATTAAACCTTTAATGCCCCATGAGTCGAGGAGCCTTACACCAGGCATGCACAAAGTCTGCCTCAAAATACAACAATAAGCAGAAGGCATTACGATGGACAACCAAAACCTGAGCCAGAGCCTCCCGACCCTAGGAAGACACAAAACGCTTAAACTCCTAGAGAGACGGCTTCGCCGGCCCAAACTGAGCAACAATGGTCCATATGAGATAGACCACCACCTCATCAAAGGCCAGGCCCAGAATCTCTAAGACCAAGACAGAATCATCTCGGGATGCCAACACAGCAACTGAGGAAACCTCAGGGAAGCCACCACACACTTTCCCCCCTAGACTGACCACAAAGGGCCTCCTTGAAGGAAGACGCCACACCGCAATCCCTTGAAGGAAGAACAGAAGTCCAAATAAATTAGCGTAATGCGTCAGTAGGTGATGAAGGACCTAAGTTGAAGGGTATCGGTGCCAAAACCCTAGACCACGGGCCGCCAGCAGGGGTAAATAAAAGAGATAGTTTGAAAATCAGTGGGCACAAACTCCATCTTATAGATCCATTCTATTGTTCATCATAATTATCATTAACATGGTTCCTTTAGGAACTAGACATCTATTGAAAACAAAAACATAGAGTAAAACATAATTATCATATTGAGGCACCTCATATTCCTAAATATTAACATATATGATGCCTAAATCATGGATTTTAATTCTTAAATATATGAAACATTTTTCTTATCCTAGGATATTCTTAGTGATCTTCAAAAACCCTTCATGGTAACACTGATGCAGTATTGAGGTGATGGTGTTTTTTGAAAAAGCGGGTTTTTTTGTTGAAAAAGTGGGTCTCCAGGGTCAGTTGTGTTGTTCTATAGATATTTTGAACATATTTTATGCAATAATTACCATGATAAAGTAATATATGATCTAGTGGTGTTAAAAAAAGAGCAGATAAAATATGGTGTCGATTTCCAGTGCTTGTCAAATTTTTGGGCCTCAAAATCAGAAAATGGGGAAATGTGTTTTTGGAAAAGGAGTTTGTCTGAAATATTGAATGTGTTCTAGAAACTTGGGTGAATGGAATT
This sequence comes from Viscum album, assembly GCA_963277665.1. NCBI lineage: Eukaryota > Viridiplantae > Streptophyta > Magnoliopsida > Santalales > Viscaceae > Viscum > Viscum album. The sequence goes on from CAUJRU010000226.1 coordinate 184,946, forward strand.
TTTTTGGATCATAACATATAAAAATGTAAAAGTCATGAAGTGCATGAAATAATGGGAGTTGTCTGTAAAAGATGTGGTTGCATGAAAGAAACATGTGCACCCAATGAGACGTCCAATGGGGTTTTGTGTACTCGATGAGGATCTTTCATGAAATGGGAAAAATTCGGCGTATGGTTTAATGATGCCTATATATAATATGTGACCACATCGTTTTATGAACCTTAACACTTAATGAGAATATGGACTCTGGATCGCATGATAAATTTAAGAAAAGAGAGTTGCATGATAGATTTGTGTTGCGTGCAAGCTAAGAATGTTGTGTATTAGAATTGGGATGCGTGTAAGATTGAAGTTGTGAAAAAAGTGTGTCTTGTGAAAAATTTTGAATAATTCATGAAAGATGCAGTAAGGGTTGTGAAAAATATTTGGACTTTCCAAGTAGTGCTATGGTAAAGTGGTATTCATTAGTGGATGAAAGTGATACATCAATAAAGAATCTACATACAGTTTATTATGCATTCATTAGAGATAATGAAGGGACCTACAAGACTATAAAATATGATTTTATATTATAATGAAGCAGTGGGAACAAATCAGTTGAGAGAGAAATGAGATTTCCAATTGTAATTGTTTGTAAACTAGGAGGGATAGTGGGTTCACACCAAACATTGTAAACATTAGTGAGCTTATAGATGATTTTGTACATCGGCACATTACCGGTGTATGATCCTTGGACATAGTCCAGTAGGGTGAACCGAGTAAAATTGATGTGTCATGTTCATGCTTTAATATTTTTTCATACACTTATATGGGGAGGAGAGAGAAGATAGTTTTTTATAACAACAAAAAAAGATAAAAAAGGGGAATTTGTTTTAATTTGTCATGCCCTGATTCACCCCAAGGGTATCTAACGTTGTATACCTAACAACTGGTATCAGGGTGAAAGGTTAATATTATTTTTTCTCTCTCAATGGAGGTCATCAATCAAAAATGGATATTGATCTTTGACTGCAATTAATTTCATCTATAGAATAATCAGATACAACACTACTTCCGATATTTTGGAATGGATGTGTTTACCGAAGCAATGTATAGTATCTTAGTCAACATCAATAATGGTGCTCTATTAGATGCTGAGAGAAGGTAATTGGATGTTGACGCCAAGAGAATTAATGCATTAGGGGGAGCCCTATCCAATTCTATCTATATGAAGGTGATTTCATGAAAAATAACACATGTCATGTGGGAAAATATATTGAATATATATGAAATATATTCCGAGGTGAGAGAGGAAAAGTTGTAAGAACATTGAGCATGTTATAAAATATGAAAATGAACCAGAATGAGTACATTGATGCATTATTTTACTTGGTAAATATTATAGTGGAAGACATGTGAGGTCTTGGAGAATCCATTGAAGACATAAAGACTGTGAAGCATATTTTGAGGAAACATCCACATCGGTTCAATATGAAAGTTTCAATATTGGAATATAATGAAATGAAAGAGATGAAACTGGATAACATAAAAAATACCCTTATAAAATATGAAATGAGAAATGATGATAATGAAGCTATGAAAAAAGGGAAATCTAAAGAGTTGGAATTCAAGGACATGATGAATCTCACCTTTGAATTTTCTCCATAAGATGAAGAGACAGATGAGGTGATTCCATTCCTTTATTTAAATCAACAAAGAGGAAACGGAATGTTCATAGGGAAACATACGCTTTAATGATGTAGGTATTGAAAGTATGGTCATATTACGGCATGATTCCCCCCACAATGTTCCAAGAAGATGATGAGGATGAAGTTGAAATTCCCAAGAAGATGTCTTTAGCATATGTGAAAGGGAAGATACATTTCAAGAGAAATTTCTTCAAGAAGAATAATAGTCCTTCCCAATAATGTGAACATTCATATTAATATAAGGTTGAAGAGTTGGAAGTGATAAATAACTTTAAAGATCATGAAGAGAATGATATGGTGGCTATTATTGGTAGTGCTCATGAAAAATAAGAACCTGACATTGATGGAGAAAAATAAGTTAAATAAAAAATTGATATTTAAGATGAGTTAGATGCCTCTCTTGAAGTGATAAGTGTTTTGAGGGACCAATAATGAAATCCAACAAAGTGGCTCATGTGAAAAAACACTACATATAGCAACAAAAAGAAGATAAGTCTAAGTTATTGGAAAACATTGAGAAACTAAAATCATCAGATCTAGAGCACACAGAATCAGTTAGTGAGTATAAAATCAAGGTTGAAGAATAGAAGATGGAGATCGATGGCTTGAATAACACAGTGAAGGGTCAAGTCAAGCATATCAAGGGTCTTGAAGAAGAAGTTTTATATCTACTATGAGAAGTTAAGGACCAAGAAAAAGAATTTATTACCAAAATGTTATCAGGAAGTAAGATCATTAAGAAGGCTGAAAAGATGATTAGGGGAAGAGTGGTCCAGTATAAATGAAGTAGGAATCATTTTCAAACAATAAGGCTGGTGTGGGGCTTGATCAAAAACTGAAAGTAGACAGGTTTGAATTCAGAAATCATGCACCCATTCCGAGAATTAATATTGATGTGGGTATGAAGCTAAATTATATGATTTAGAGAACCCAAGTGAAAATAATCAACACAAAAGTGATACACATGAATAAACCCTTCATTATGTGTAATTTATTTGGAAAGATGGGACACTAACAAATGTGTGTTCTATAGGAAAAAAGGAACCAAAGGTCACAAAAACAGTAGTGGAAGCCAAAGAGAGATTGATACACTATAAAATATTTTGAGGGGCACTACTTTTGGTTTCACTGATTTGGGCACATGGCAAGATATGTTACATTCATCGTATAGATTAATGTGTTAAATAAGAGCCCAAATGTTCACAATCATTAGATCAATGAACCAATGGGAGAGTAGAAAATGAAAAATATATTTTCATCCTTGCAAGATAATTTTGGTCCATCATACTCAAATAAATATCATAAATTTCATTCTATGAAATGTATGAAGAAAAAAACATGAAACAAGAAGAAGAGAGCTGGAAAGGCAGTGGTTGCTGAAATTTTCCTTAAACCATCAACCCATTCTAGAGTATTGATCCTTGATAGTGGCTACACATCCCACATGACAGGGAATAAGTATCTAGTTATAGGCATAAAATATTACAAAGAATGATTTTTTATGTTTGTAAATGATGAAGGTCTGAAGTTAATTGGATCAAAAAAGACCAAGTTTGTAGACAAAGAAATAAGACATGTCGATGTCTTAGTTGTAGAAGGTCTCAGTCACAATTTGCTCTGCGTCATTCAACTGTGCGACTCAGGTAATTATATAAGTTTTACTAAGAAGAAGTGTATCATCAAAGAAAGAGATGGTGTGGTTTTACTATAGAGAAAAGGACAAAGAGGAATCTCTACCTTTTAATAGAAGAACAAAATATGTGCTTTTTAACTATAGAGGTATAAAACAATTTGTGGAATAAACGACTTGGTCATCAATGTCTACCATTCCGGGATGATTTGGTAAAGTGTGATGTAGCTAGAGACCTCCCTAAGATATCATGTTATCATACTCACACACGAGAGGCATGTTAATAATGGATGATAATTATAAAAACATACAAGAAAAAGGAACAGAATACAAAAAAAGTCCACGAATTGATACATGTTGATGTATATGGGCCTATCACATTGAGAACCATTGATGGGAAGAGATATTATATTCTATTAATTGATTAATATAGTAGTATGGAATGGGTATTTGTAATTCCCCGCAAGTTTGATGTGATTATTTTCATAAAGCAGTACCAGAAAGAATCAAAAATGACGCTTGGGATGAAACATTTGAGGATTCATACTGAAAATGGTAAGTAATTCACTAATAGTCAAGTGGAAAAATATCTCAAGAAAGACAGGATAAATCATCATGTTTCTTCTGTGAGATCTCCCCAATAGAATAATTTTGTTGAAAGAATAAATCAAATCATCAAAAACATTTCCAGAATAATGCTTTTTGAGAAAGACCTACCAGAGAAATTTTGGAAGGAAATAGTTTTGACATCGTTATACATTTCTAATTGGGCTCTGTTTTATCCAAAAGAGGTAAATGCGTTGGATGAGATGTTGTATGGAAATAATCCAATAGTGAAATACATTGAAATCATTGAAAGTAAGTCCATTATTCTTAATAAAGAAAAACACCTATAATTTGAGTCATATAGAGATGAGGTTATATTCCTTAGGAACATAGGAAAAAGAAAATCATATAAATTTTTTCAAAAAAGGCTCAGAAAAGCAGTTGAGAGAAATGATATCACTGTAGTGAAAAATTGAGAAAATATTCACCAATATAATGAACAGTTTCCTAAAGAAATTGATAAGGAGTTAAGCCACACAAGAGGAGAATTAGTGTAAGATTCTGATTTAGTAGAAGATAATAATGATGAAAATGAAGATGTCAAGATTGTATCTTCAATGATTCAAAAGAATACAGAAAAAAAATTATATGAAATATCATTGGTGATCAGACAGTTCCAGTTCAAAAAATAAGAATGAAGACATTACAGTAAGAATCATTCTTATCTCGAGTAGAGTTGAAATTTTTTACTGATGCAGCAAAATATTAAATCCTATTTCATGTTATGAATTAAGATATATACAATATTCAAAAGAATTATTCATGGGATATTGTTTTGAGTTAAACAATTAAGAATGTTATTGGGTCAAAATCAGTATTTTCCAACATGATGAATGGATGTGGCACAGTGATTCAAAACAATGCATGATTAGTGTGAAAAGTTTATTCCCCAATAGAGCGTACTAATATTGATGAAACATTATCACCTATTGAAAGGCCCAAGACAATAAGATTATTCTTGTCTATTATAGTGCAACTGAAGTTCAAAGTGTTCTAGATGAACATCAAATATGAATTTTTGAATGAGTTCTAGAACAAGATGTTTATATTGAGTATCCAAATAGTTTTATCATTAATGATGATGATAAAAATGTTTTCTGGTTGAAGAAAGTGTTATATGGGTTGAAATAAGCATAAATATCAAGGTATTCGAGGATTGATTATTATTTGAAGAAGCTTGGATTTTAGAGTGGTGGAGTTGATTAATATATTTATTTTAAAAATAATTATAATCAATGGATGATGTTGATGGTTTTTATTGATGAAATAATATTTGGTAGATTATATGAAGCTTAGTGTAGTATGTTTTCCAAATTTAGGAAAATTGATATCGAAATGTCATTGATTGGTGAGCTAATGTTTTCTTTAGTTTAATGGTGACATGTGGAATGAGTGATATATTTATCTCTCAAATAAAATATTCCAAGGAGGTTATGGGGATATTTCGGATGGAAAATTCCAAGGAAATGAAGACTTTGTTTTCTACTTGGATGAAATTATCAAAATATGATAATGAAATGGTAGTTAATATCACAGAAGATATGAACATGATAAGAAGTTTACTGTTACTGATAACAATAAGACCTGATATAGTTTTCACCACATTCCAAAAATTTAGGTATTAAAGCAATTCCAAGTAAATCCACATGATTTCAATAAAAAATATAATTTGGTATATCAAGGGAACAGTGGACTTTGGATTGATGTATAATTACAAATCTCTCCTAGAGTTATTGGGATACACAAATTCATATTGGGTCGGTTCAATATATGATAGGAAATCAATGTTAGGAGGTGATTTTTATCTTGGAAGATTGAGTATTTTTGTTGTAAGGATAAAACATGATTTAATTTCATTGGAATCCTTAGAAGTTGAGTATATTGCGGCCACTCTAGCTTTCCCGCATTTATTTTGATTAACTAACATCTTGGTGATATTGGATTTTAAGTGAAGTCTCCAATCAGAATCCATTGAGATAATTCAAGTGCTATCAATTTTAACAAAAATCTAGTCCATCACTCAGGGACAAATCACATTGAAATGAAATATCATTTAATCAAAGAGAAGGTGGATCATGAGTTTGTGATGTTGGAGAATGTTCCCACGGAGCAAAAGGTTGTGGACATTCCAAAAAAAGGCCTTACACAAAATATCTTTTGAGAGGTATCGACAAACTCTTGGAGTCAAGACGACAATCTACACTTGAAAAAGTGTTGATGTGGGAACCCCTCTCCCTAGGGTATGGTGTGTTTTTCTCTAATTTGTTGATCAATTTTCTTTCCAATGTTTAAGACCAAAAAGTAGTTACCATTGGGTTCACTAACAAAGGGGGATAAAGAGTGACTCTTAAAGGGGGAGAAACATTGGATAAAGGAGAGAAAAAATGTCTTTATAAAAGAAAGAAGGAGAAGATGGAATGTGGAGAAATTAGATTGGGGCACAACCTGATGAGACTATATGTTTATTTTTTGATCTACATGATCATCCATATTATAGCTTCGAAAACACCAGAACCCAAGAGGTGAAAAAGTAGGAGTTTAAAATCTGAAGATACAGGAAGTGATCGATCAATGATTAGATAACATGATAGTTGTGGTTTGTGATGAATGAATAAGGGTGGTGTTATATTTGTATCAAGAATTTGTGTCCTGAATTACCTGATCCATTGATGAACATTTCATTATAGTTTGGTTTCTCATGCCTAGCATTTCTCATGTGGGGGTACGTGTTGAGTAAATCATTGAACGCATTCAGAATTTCATGATGTGAATTGTGGTAGAAGATGGATGATTCTTAAAAAAGTTATCATTTTATGAAATAGTTGTAAACAAACCCAAAAGGGTAGATTTTCTGGAAAAAAATCCCTCATGGTAACGTTGAAGTATTTTTGAGGTGATTGTGTTTGTTGAAAAAGTGGGTATTTTATGGACAAAGAGGGTTTCCATGGTTAGTTGTGGTGTCCCAAAGATATTTTTGAAAAATTATGTTTAAAAAGAACCATGAAAAATAATTGGATGATTTTGAGTCAATATAAAAATAATAGATACTAGGTGGTTCCATTTTCTATTGTTTGGCAAAACCTTTGGCCTCAAAATAGGAAATTGGGGAAACATATTTTTTAAAAAGGAATTTAAGTGAAATATTGTAGTTGGTTTGGAAACGTGCGCATAAGGATTTATTTATGATCATAACATCCAAAATTGGAAAAGGAATGAAGAGTGAGAAATAATGGGAAATTTCCATGAAATATTAGGTTGTGCGGAATAAACTTGAACACCCAATGTGACATCAAATGAGGTTTTGCACACTCGATGAGGATCTTACAAGACATGATGAATCTTCTACACAGGGGTCTATGATGCCTATAAAAAATAGGTTACCCCCTTATTTGATTCATATCAACACTTAGAGAAAATCCGAGCTACAGATCTTGTTGGAATTTTATTTAAAGGGAGTTGTGCGAAATATTTTGTATTGCACACAAGCTAAAAAAGACGCACGTAATATTTGGGTTTCACGTAAGACCGAAGTTGCGTGCAATGGGTGTTTCATGGAAAAAGATGAATCTTTAGCACAATGCCTTAAATTTTTTCACAAGATATAGTAAGGTTTCTGTGAAATATTATGAGTTTCCTATTAGTATTTTGGTGTAGTGTTATTCATTATTGGAAGAATGTTGGATATCAATAGAGCATCTACACACAGTGTAGGATGTATCTATTAGAGATAATGAAGGGACCTACAAGTATATTATCATTGATTGGATATTTTAAAGAATAAGTGAGCACACATAAGTTGAGATATTAGTGAGATTTTAAATTTTGATTGGTCCTAAACCAGGAGTGATAGTGAGTTCACTCCAAACATTGTGAACAACAATGTGCTTATAGTGGATTTGGTACATCAGAACATTTCTGGTGTATACTCCTTGGATGTGACATGTTAGGGTGAGCCAATTAGAATTTTTGTGTCCTATGAATGTTTTATTATTTGTTCACACTCTATAATAGGAAGGAGAGAGAAGATATTTTTCTATAACAATGAAACAAGATCAAAAGGCAGCATTTATTTTAATCTACCATACCCTGATTCACCCCCAGGGTATTTAACCTAGTGGTCCTAAAAAATAGAAAAAGTCTATTTAAACCCTTTATTATGGGTTATGAAGAGTTTGTGAATTCATAAATAAAATCTTCTAGTTGTGTTAAACTAGGTGTGCAGTAAGGCTCGTTGTCGTGTACCATGTTACGCCGAGCAAGGCCCGACGCACCTTGTCAGGGTTGTTACCCCTAAGTACATAGGTCCCAGATCCACATCCACTTATAGTATCCAAATATAGATTTTATTCTAGGAAACCAATCAAATTACCCTTTTCCAAAATTCTAGGTCATTTTCTTAAAATTAACTTCCCCTTAGTCTTTTCCTTAGAGAAACCCTTAGACATATCCTGAGAAATACCCAGTGGGATCTGACTAAGGTTTTCTCATTCCGGTTTCCAGAGGTTGACTAATCCTTTTCCCTAATACCAACTATAATGAACCAATAATTTCACATATAGATATTACATCACTTTTATGGAATACATAATACATTAAACGAATACACATCTAAAGATCATATTAGTTTAACGTCTTTAGAAAATTGGAGATATAAATAAATAGTTCATAGAAAATCTAATTCTTCTCCTTCTTTTTTCTTCATAACTCTAACCCTTTTTGAGATATCAAACATAATACCATTATTTTTATCATGAATAAAAACAACATAAGAAAGGGTTTTTTCAGACTCTCAGTATGGGTAAAATAAAAGTCACATGTGAACATATCCATGACCATGAGGATATGAGAACTTGATCATGAAAATATAATATCATACCATGAATATCAAATATCATAAATATAAATAATTTCATTAATATTGGAAGTTCATAAAACAAAAAATAATAAGAAAAAGAGATACCATAATCCATTAAATAATAACATAGGAATAAGATATGGAATTTGTGGAAGACACATAAGCATATAAAATGATTTATATAGAAGTCAAGATATCAGTAACATGGACATATTATTATTATGGGTCCACTACACATAACATATTGGTGGTAATGGTGCACTCCCATGTCCATGTTGGTAGTCCTGGTTCTATCCCATAACCATCTTAGTAGTCAAGGTACACTCCCAAGACCATATTAGTAGAAAAGGTCCTTTATGTCTATCTTATGATATATAAATCATTAATCAATGAATTGGAGGGGGATATAGGTCCCAAATGTCTTATAATTAAATAATACATATGTGTTACATAAGAACATAACTCATTTATCATATAAGAACCCCTAGAATGAAATGGGTTTCATAAACATTATGTAATCATAACATTACTCACAAAAAAAAGAAATGGGTTTCATAAATATCATTACACCATAAACATAAACCATTAATAGAAAGAATAAGTATGATATCAATGAATTATATACCTAGTAAAATATATGTAACTTCTAAAAATGTTATCTTATATAGAGAATAATTTGGAGGGATCTCCTGAAAACAATTCTTTATGAAAATATCCTTTATTATTTGAATTTTTTTCTTTTATTAAAATGTCACACAATTTTAAAATAAGTTATCTAATTTTAATATAACCTTGTAATATTGTAGGTTAATATTAAAGGTATTAATATTTTATGAAATTATAAAATTAAATTCATGTCGTAATTTTAAATAATATATTCTCTTACTTTTATCGAAACAGTCAAAAAGTACATCGTTAGGAAAATGATAAAATATTCCTTTCAAACCATTTAATAAAAAAAGTTATAAATGTGTAGAAATGAAATTAATAAATTTTATAAGAATTAAAAAAAATATTCATGAAAACAATTTTAAGAATCATGCACATGGATGACAAATATAGCCCAGTAAATACATACATATAAGCAATCTCAGAAAAGAGTCAGATTATGAAATTAAGCCTTACAAATTTATAATAAGTATAATATTATGATAAATGAATGAAATTAAATTATATTGATATTAAAATTACATAATATTATTGTAAATACACATAAAATAGATTTTTGGGTATTATATAACCCACGTAGAAGAAACAAGTAGTCTTTGAGGCATGGGCCACATAGAAGGGAATATGAGACAAAAATCCCTTACCTTTGGTTTGATTCGCTCTGTATGTTTCTGAAACTCTGGTAAAATGATATTAAACAAATTATTATCTTCTAAAAGATTCATAATAATATTTAATATATCATATATGATTCATATATGGCTTAATATTACCTATTTATAATCAATTCCAAGTTAAATCCACATTCCGAGTAATAACCACTTTGTTTATCGAACATGTTTTGAGTTTTTATGATTGATCCTATAAAATAAATAATTATTTAATTAACTACATAATATAAAAAATTATTTTTATATCATTATTATTTAGTATATATATATAATATAGATATATGAATTGGAATATATTTTTCATGGAGAGGGAAAGTCATACGTACGCATGAACGTTGTTTCGGTTTTCTTATCGTACTGAATGCAAGAAAATAATGAAATATATGTATATATATATTTAAATTATAAATATTATTTCAAATATTTCATATTGATTTTTTATATGTATTTTTATAATAATTATTTAAATGGTTGATGTTGAAGATGAATCACATCACATTGTAGAGACTGTAGTCCATACGTACGCAGGAGCTACGATATCATTATCTTAACAATAAAAGGGTGAGGAATTATATGGTATATTAATTATAAATATTAAATATCATGTAATATTTATTATTTAAATACATTATATCCATAATTATCCCAGTCCAAATATATTAGCGATGAAAAATAAATTACAACACGGTGTGGAGAGGGTAAATTGTATATACACATTCATGGTACTTTTGTTTTTCATATGATGAATAAAAGGTGGAATATTTTTGTTTGAAAATCACAATAAAAAATAAAAAAATGATATTATATTTATTAATATATAATTTAATCAACACATGAAGAATAATTAGAAGAAGTAACAATTATGAAAGAGAAGGTACAGAGATTACCTTTTCTTCGATGATCTCCCTCAACATCTCCTCTTATGGACACTATAGTTGGTCTTTTGAGAAGAAAATCACCTATATAATGTTACTATAGAAGATTATAAGTGAAATTATTAGGTTTTTGTCATTTATTAATGATAAAAGTCATGTGAAGAAGTGATGGAGGAGGTTCTCTTATATAATTGAGGTGAGGGGAACATTAGGAAACTCTTAAAATATTAAATTAATATAAATTTATTTTGGATTTAAAATTGATAAAAATAGATTAATTTAAAATATAATATTATCATTAGTATAAATACTCTAAAAAAATATTTTTTAGATATGTTTGGGTCAAAATATTAACCTTATCTTTTCTCATTAACCCTTAGTTAACCCCCATAACTTTTACGAGGACAACATGGATTTTTACTCTTTAGGGTTAATATAGTTACTATGTAATGACAAACAGACCCCAAATGGATAATTGACAAAATATTAAACCTTAATATAGTTATTTTGTTCAATTATGTATTTTTTTAATTTATATCAGTTATTAAAATATTATTTAATTTAATGTATCACTTGTGTTGATTTTGATACTATTTTTTTCATTTAAAAAATATCATTTTTACAGTATAAATTCCTACCAAAAATTATAACATCTCAATAATATATCAAAAAAATATATTAAAATCATTTTTTACATTAATTATTTAAAATTATATTTATTTTAATATTTTTAATATCATTTCTTTTAATTTTTTTAATTAAACAGTTAATACATCATCATTAAGAAATCCATTAATTAAATTATTTCTTATATAAAAATTAAAAACACATTATCATGATTAATATAAATTTATTATATTTAAAATTATTATTTATATTCTAATTTAACTTTTATATATCCGTATATTAAAAATTATTTACTTATTAAAATTTTTAGTATTGCATATTTAACATATCTTTAAATGAAATATAATAAATGTCATTTTATTATCCAAGTGGCTTAAAAAGGTTATATATTGGACTAATATTTACTTTGGTTAAAACCCACTCATCCAATAAAATTTGGATAAGTGTTCGTGTAAAATTATAATATTATTTTTTCCCTTAATTATATAAAGTACCCTTAACCGCGGTAAATAAAATTTACTAATGTTATTATTCATAATATCCAAAATATTAAGTTAATACTATTAAAATATAAATATAATACTTATTAAAACAATATTTGTAAAATTTTTTAAATTAAATTCAATGAAGCTGCAAAATTATGTTTAACGCTAATCCCAAATATGTGGCAAGAAGGCAGTACAAATAACGTTCAAAGATCAATATTCTTTTCACCTAATTTCAATATAAAATTCATTATAATCACATAAAATGGATTAATATATGTACAATTGATATATTTTTACATTTTAAATAAAAAAATAATTATTATTTAAATGAAAGCATTGTTTTTAACTACAATTCAGTATTTTTAACTATTCATCAAAAAATAAAACATCTCAGAAAAAATATTAAAAAATCACTCTATGTTAATTTCGAAATTAAAAGTTATATTTGATTTTTATTTTATTAAATTCAATTTATAATAGTGTCTAAAATTAATTTTATTATTGTTCACAAAATGACATAAATAGAAGTTCCTTTAAGAAAATACTAAATCTAAACATATAAATAATTAACTAGAAATTCTACATTTCATTATAAATATTTTTAATTTATGAGAAAATAATTGAAAATTAGTTATTAATATTAATATTACAATGGTTTAATGCATAAGTTATAAATATTTCATTCAAATAATTATAATAATAATGCTTTATTTTGCAAAAACATGGTGTTTCGTGTAAAGCAAGCCAAGTCGGTGTTTCATGTAGCGCAAGATTAACTTACGGTTGTGTATAATGTAATTCATATATATTGTTTTTAAATTATAACAAAAATCAATATTTATTTTTGTGTAAATTTAAAATTACCAAAAAGATTAAATTATTTTGAGAAAATATTAAATTCAAAAAATCTCAAGGTGTTATATTTCTCAATGGAACAAATTGATAAGTTAAATGTAAATGATGTGGCGAGGCTCCATGCGATTCCACTTTTGATAGTTTTTTATCATGATAAAGGTTAACATCTAAATTAAAGTGAAGTAGTCAGCATTATTTGAATAATGAATTGAATTTTAGTATTACCTATCACCCCAAACTGATGGTCAATATGAAAGTACTATTAAGATGATTATAGCTATTCTAGGATCGTAATCAATGGAATTTAAAGGATTATGGGATTAAAATATCCCATTAGTTGACATATCATACAATTGAATCATCCACTAAAGTATTCAAATGGGTCCATATTGAGCTCTATATGTTAAGTGATGTATAACTCATACTTATTGGGATGATGTTGGGGAATGCAATATACATGGACTTGATCTTTTTCAAGAGGTGATAGAGAAGGTTTGATCCATCCTATATCATATAAAATATATTCCGATTATGAAAAATAAAATTTATGACAACCCTAGATGTACCTTGTAGTTCAATGTGGGGGGAAAACATTTCCTTCAAATATCAACATCCAAGAGAGTCATGTGGTTTGTAAAGAAAGGAAATCTCATTCCAAAGTACATTGGCCCCTTTAATATCTTATATTATATTTGATCAGTGGATAGAACTTCCACCAAATATGGTTCTAGTTCATGATGTTTTCCACATATATATATTGGGGAAGTACATACCTGATCCATCACATGTACTAAATCTGAAGGTGGTACAAGCGGAGTGTGACCTTCGTTGTGAGGAGAAGCCGGTGAATATCTTAGACTGTAAAAAATGTTCAACAAAATAAAGCAACTCACATTGTAAAAGTGTTGTAGCAGAACCATAAGTAGGAAGTGGTGATGTGGGAGCTAGTGGAGAAATGACATAGAAGTAGCCTCATCTATTCTCAATTTAGAATATGAGTTGAAATTCCTAGGATGAAATTTATAAAGGGAGGAGTAATGTAAAAATCTAGTGTTAATTAGTTATATTTGTTTTTTGAAAAAATGTGTTTTCTATTATATTTTATAATTTCATACACTTAAAATATATAAAGAAAAAAACAAATAAATTATCTCATTAAAAAATATAATTACATTAGTCGGTTGTGAAACTAATTAAAATTCCAAATATTATAATTAAAAAAATAGAAACCTTAAAATAAAAAATTATGTATGGCTCTAATTGGCTTGGATCATCACAACCATGTCCAACACTATAGAAATTAATAATAAAATATTAGTATACCAATCAAAATATTAGAAATTGTTAATATATTAGCCTGTAAGGAATTATATTTAATATTTATTGAAATAAGTAAGGGTCATCTATAGAAGGGAATGTGATCATTGTAATAGTAATGTAACTGTTGCAATAGTAACATTGCCATTGGAAAAATTAAGATGTCCATTAGGAAGAATATCCTGATCATTAGTGCAGTAATTTTTCATAAAAATATTAAATATTTCTATAAATAATATTATCAATATTAAATTAAATAAATATGAATATTTAAATTCTAAAAAATAAACATCATGCTTAAAAAACTCAAATAAAATATAACACAATTTTTTTATATAGTATATATTAAATGATTTCGTAAAAAAATAATATTTATATTAAGATTAAAAAACTATGTTAGAAATTATTTCTTGTAAAATGAATATAATTTTTTAAATCAACACATTCATATTAATTGAGGATTATTTTTTGTAATTTTTTGAAATACATCAATTTTGGGTGAACAGTAAAAATACAAATTTTCACATAGTCGGTGTATCTTAAATTACATCATTCATGAAGTAATAATGACATTATATTTTCTAGAAATTTATTTTTTTCCATTATATATTTAGTTTTATAAATGATTCAATAAAACAAAATAAAATAAATTTCTAAACCTAAATTTTTTTCCAAAACCTACAGATAATTGTGAATCCTTAAAATAATGCTTTTTCTTCTTTCCCCCTTCCTTTTTAATAAAATAATGAATTATAATTATGAATATATTTAAAGAATTAAAAATAATATATTATTTATATTATTTTATATTTTTGAAGAAAAATCAATATTCCATGTTTTAACATTGAAATTTATTTTATTTTTTTTTTCTAAAAATATCCCTCTCCACATATTTAAATAACCTCCCTACCACCCCTTGTAAAATCAATCATCCCCCATATACCAATACCTATCCTACACCAAAATCATTCTGTTTAAGACCCTTATAATCCTTAGTGACTTTTTTTAGTAATCCTTCTCCAAACATCAAGGGAGTTTTACTGTCATACAAAAGAAGAGACATAGATGATTAAGTAAGTTTCCATTAATTATTATATATATTATATTTTTCTATTACTTTATTTACCACCACTTTTATATCCGAACATTATAATATTAATTATATATTAATTTAACATTATATTTATTATTTTAACAAACTTTAATTATTACATTTAACACACACATATATATTTATTTCAAAATTTCCTTTCCCACTCTCTCAACAATGTCTCGTTAATAGACAATTTAACACCAGTGGATACATTTCCAAGTAAAGTGGTTTATCCACTTTTATGGATGTTGATATGGTATGTTTGACTATGATATACTCTATAACACCAAATTTAGGATCGAAATAATAGATACATTGTATGGATTATCTAATGATGCTCAAAATACAAGAGGGGGTGAATTGTATACTTCTAAAAATTATTTTGGAACTTTTAAAGATGATTATGTTTAACAAGGTTAAACAAGGTAATTCACAAAACTTCTAGATCTATAAACTTGCTTGAATCAGGAAATATGATTTTGATAAAGCAATTAAAGAAATGTGATTCCGGAAATGAAACCTAATGAATGTTTAAAAAGATGAAGATTCTACCTTCAAGTGTATAGAATCTGACTAAATCATAGTACAAATATAAGGAAGTATATGTTATTTCTACTTTCCTCAACAATACAAATGCATCGAAAAACTTGTAATAAAACAAGTAACAAGGTAAATCTTTTAACTCAAAGATAAGGGTATCCAACAAACTTGGATAAATTTCCCTTGATTTATACAATCAAGAAATTTTGTCTTACCCACACCAGGGTAAGCCCTCGAAATGAAGATCGGAGTCTGTCTTGCTCTCCCCGCAAGCCCTCAAATTTATGTTAGTCAGCACCTATGTCTTCCTCAGTAAGGAAGGCATCAACTTCAAGGTAGTCGGAACCTCTGTCTTCATATCCTCGGAATCCCTCGATTGTACACAGCAACAATCGGAGTCTCACAAAGAAAAACTAAACTAGAAGTTCAGTATGTACAAAGCAATGAAATTCTCTCTCTAGAAATCACTTCAGCCGCATGTAATATCTAGATTCTTATAACTATTCTGGGATCTTTCAAATGAGATTCTATTTATCGGCCTGGCTACAACGGTTGCCTCCCTCCTCCAATGGTCAAATTTTTCCATGAATTTTGGAGGGAGTTGTACACGTGTCACAGAAACAACGGTTTGTTAGTAACTGAAAACATGACATCGTTTTATAACAAAACAAGTGTAAGAAAAATTTGGTTACATAACTAAAATCAAATATTTGGAGTGTAAGAAAATGAAAGTTTGGAGTCTAAGAAAAAATTGAATTTGGTTTCTATAATAAATGAATATTTGGATTCTGTTTTATAGGAATTCCGAACCAGAATCATATAGAATTCTAGTATCTCGGTTTCAAGGAAATTCGGAATCTAGATTCATAAGAATTTGGAACCCGAACCTACAACTTTTGGAGTCAGAGTTTATGAGAATTCCGAGTCAGAACTCATAAGAGTTCAGAGTATGAATTCAGAGAACTCGGAGTCAGAACATAGAGAAGTTCGTCACGAGAATTCGTATTTGGAATTCAGAGTCAGAACTCCGAAAGTTCGTATCCAGCATTCGTATTCATAATTTGAAGTCAGAACTCAGAAAGTTTGTAACCAGAATTCTGTTTCAGAATTCAGAGTCAGAACTCGAGAAAGTTCATAACAAGAATTTTGATTTGGAATTCAGAGTCAGAACACAGAAAGTTAGTAACCAGAATTCTGATTCATAATTTGGATTCAGAACTCAGAAGTGTTTGTAACGAGAATTCTGAGAATTCGGATCCTAGAACAAAATTCTTATTATCTATGTATTTATAGGATTCCAAGATTTTGTTTTTCAAACCGAATTTTACACTTAGAAAAATTATGATATGAATAATGAAAACATGGTAAAGATAATTTTCCTTAGGGAATTACGTTTTCCTTATAAAAGTAAAACAAGGGGTAAAAAGAGATTTTCCTTAAGATAAGTTGTTTGTGATTTTCAAAACAATAGGAATGGTAAATTCATAAGCAAGGCCTTAATGACTTAACAATGTCCCCCAAGTATGATGGAATGAAAAATTCAAAAGGAAAACCTTATTGACTCAACAATCTCCCCCCTTTTGGAAAGCATCAACATCCTTAAAAAAAGAATAAAAGTACTTAGAGAATATTTTTCTAGACATTGCAAATAAAACATATCTCCTTTTAATCATGGTCAAAAGTGAATACGACTAACTCCCCCTTAGGCTTTGGAACTCTAAGGATTGTATTCTATATTTCCAAAATGAGAATTTTCATTATCTTGAGAATGGAAATCTTCGTAATGAGAACATCCCCTTAGATAAACTCCCCCTTACTTAGGGATATTTATTCTTTTACTTAGAATTATTTCTCCTTCTCCCCCTTTGTGATTTTCAAAAAGAGTTTGAGGGAATGGAAAATATGGTACCACAAATGTTAGTACAAACATCGAAACAAAACATGTATCCAAAAATTCATTAAGATTGGTAGTATTTATACAAGGAAAAAACAGATACAACAAAATATCGAATTTGGATCTATTTTACTTCATTCTCCTTGGGCATAATCTTCTTCACGATGGTTTTCAACTTCTTTAGATCTTTGTGATCCTCCTCTACTTTATTTTCTAATGCTTTGATCCTATCATCCTGAGCCTTCATAGCCTCTGTCTGAGCATTCAATAGGTCATCTTGCTTTAATATCTTTTCTTGAATCTCAATCCGGAGATCCTTTTCTATTTTCCAACTTTTGAAAATATAACTCATCTTCCTTTTAGATCTTTGACATCCTGAATCTGAACATTCTGCTCAAGAGTTTGATTTTTCTCAAAGCTATCTATAAGATCCTTGATTTTGGTGCCTTCAGTATAAAAAGCTTCCTTCAAATCTTCTTGAAATTGATCAATCTCTCAAAAATCTTCAAAAATATTCCTCGACCAACTGGTCATTTTCTTGCAAGATATTCTATGGGATTCGTTATTGATAAGGAAATTCTTGTGATCAGCCTAAATATTTACACACCTATCCATCACCATGGATACGAAGTATGTTTTCGGATTCATACTATGCTGAATCATCTAGAATCTGGAGTCAATAGTAGGAACAATTGAAATGGTGTCCAATAGATTCTTCAAGGATTGAATGACAGAATCATGTATTAATTCATGATGACTCAGAATCTGACATTTTTCTTAGAGATGGATCTTCCTCTTGCTCTACCAGCTTCCTCTTAGAGGATCCTCCAGATTCCTTCTACCTCAAAATATCCTAGGTTGGGGTATCACCAAACACTTGTTTACCCTTATCATTTTTTGGAACAGCTTCTTCATTGGGATTTTCATGCTCACTTCCAGGCAACTGTACAATCTTATATTCATCAATTTTATCCTTTTCATCTCCCGCCTCAATGTCTTCAGGAAGAATAATGTGATGATTAAAAATCTCTTCTTCAGAAAGCTTTTTCACTTCCTCTTTAGGCTTCTCGTCAACTGTAGAAGTATCATGTCTAGAAGATCCTTCTTGAGAAGTCCGGATTGACAATTTCTCAAAATCACTTTCCTTTTCATGAAAATATTCTACTTGATTTATCAAATAATCTGTATTTTTAGTGCTTTCTGCTTCTCGTACTTCTTCCACAGCTTCCTTATCAACTTTATTCAATTAGGATTTTTCTAGAGACATGAACTTCTTTCCCAGAGTCTCAGGTAATTGTTCTACTAAGAAAGATTTTGGAACAAGAATTTGTTCAGATGCTATTTCAGTATCCTTAAAAAGATATTGCACAATCTCTACCTCTGACTTCTTGTTATTAATCATTTACTTTTTGGATTGCTTCTCAATCTCATCAACATCTTTCTGTTTCAAATCCTTGGCCTCTGTGGGGTCTAGACCAAATTGTGGCTCTCCATCCTTTTTATTCTTTTTATCCTCCCTCCATTTGGTTACTACCTCATAGGATATGCTTTCTGTTTCTTGGTATTTTGAGGTGCGGATTGAGCCTATTTGGCCTTAGGGGTTTTCTCTATTTCTTCTACTTCCTTTAGATTCCTCCTATTTCCGACATTCTTTGATGGTTCAGCTTCTTCAATGTTTTCTAAAATGGCTTCTGCCTCATCCTCATGTAGATCATAAAACTGACCTATCTCCTTTGAAAAACCTACTTTCATCCTCTTGATGTTATCATCACTGATTAGCATTACTTTTCAATTCCTCAGCATGGAACTACAGGGGATCGTGAAAGATTGAAGGCACCGAACAATCAGCTTGGAGAGTAGAGCCAGATACATAATTATTTGTGCTCTCAAATTTCCATTCTTGATATTCTATATCGTAATGAGAATATGCATCATCATAATGATCTTCCTTATATTTACTAAAAAAATCAAAGAAATACATATCACATTTCTTAAGAGCGTCCTTTTCAACCTTTCTCGATATGATAAAACCCTGAACCCATAACTGTAGGATCAGATTGTTGTTAGACAGATGTGCAATCTTTGTTGTCTTGACATTAGTAAGTCCAAGGGATTCCATAGCCTTCACCTTTAAGAAACTACCTTGAACATTCAGCAGCATGTGGGAGAAAAACTCTACTTCCCCTTCATAATATAACCCAACCAAGCTAGCAACCTTGGTGTGTGAAAGCTTATATGTCATTCCATAAATTTTGAAGGAAAATTTTTCTCTACATTTTTTTTAAAGAAACAAACTGAATCATAAAATTCTATCATCAAATCTGGATACAAAACATCCTGATATCTTGTCTTTTATAAGTCTACACTTTACCATCCATTAAGCTTGATATTCTTGGAGATAATAGAGTCATATGTTTGGAAGAATTTTGGATGTACTAACCTCTCCATGTATATTTTCCACTCCAAAATAAGCTTGATAGAAGACATATCTTGAGAGGTAAATTCTGCAGACATTCGAAATTGAGCACTTTTGAAAAGATCGGAACAGGTTTTGTAGAGGGTCAGAGCTTCGACACGCAAATGCTTGGGAAACAATGTGGGACAACCCTCAGGGGACCCCTTTTTATAGGCGTTGAAGCGATGGTTCAGCTTCCCATTTGAATCCAATGGCTGAGAATCCTTCTGATCTGATCTGATGGTTAAAACCCTGTAAGGAAAATTTAGTTGAATCCGATCTTTTGAGGGTTTTTAAAGGAAAACATTCATATTTAAGGAAACTATAATCCGAGAAATTTTAACAATAAAAGAAACTAACAGAAAGTAAAAAGTTATTACAAAAACTCAATAAAGAATCATACCATTCAGATTATTAGGATAATTATTCGTATTGAGGAATATTCTTCTTGAACGACTTGAGATTAAAAAAAACTTGAGTGCGAAAAATAAATTGAGTACACATATCTTCATTATGAAAATTTTCATTATGAAAATTATCATTACGAAAATCTTTAGTATGAAAATCTTTAGTACAATAATCTTCAGTATGAAAAACTTCATTACGAAATTCTGGAGTACAAAAAACTTCACTACAAAAATTTCAAGTAAGAAAATTTTCATTACGAAAATTTCATGAACAAAAGTTCCCATTACGAAAAATTAAAGTAAAAAAATTTCTATTATGAAAATATGAAAAACTACACTACAAAAAATATGAAAAACATTATTATGAAAAACATGAAAAATATCATTACAAAAAACATGAAAATTTTCATTACGAAAAACATAAAAAACATCATTACGAAAAAAAATATGAAAAACATTATTATGAAAAATATGAAAAAATTCATTACAAAAAATATGAAAAACTTCAATATCAAAAATATGACAAACTTCTTTACAAAAAATATGAAGAACTTCATTACATATGTACTCCCCCAATGAAAATGTGTTTGTTACTGTAAGAATATTGATTCAATAGAATGTTGACAATGAGGATTACTTTATGGCTATCATTCCCTACTTCAATTTAATGTATTAAAATCTATTAGAGGGTAAATATTATGTGAAAATATCAGCAAGTCAGTATTGCTTTCCGATGAATTGAAGAATGATATCTTCTTTTTGTGTGTGATCCCTAAAAAAGTGATGCCTAATATCTATATGCTTTGCACAAGAGTGATGTGCAGGGTTTTACTAAGGGCAATGGAACTTGTATTATCACACAAAATTTGTGTTTTGGTAAAAGTCATACCATAGTCTTTGAGTGTGTGTTGCATCTACAACACTTGAGCACACAACTTCCAGCTGCTACATATTCAGCTTCAGTAGTGGAAAGTGCTACTGAGTGTTTCTTCTTCATTGACCAAGAAACAAATGAATCTCCTAAGAAATGAAAATTTCTAGATGTACTCTTTCTATCCATTCTAGATCCACCGAAGTTAGCATCTGAAATACTTTTCCAAAACAAAATCATTTTTGAAAGAATAAAACAGTCCTACATCCATGGTTCCCTTTAAGGAGCGAAAAATTATTTTCACTGCCTTTAAATGAGACTCCTTGGGATTAGATTGATATCTTGCACATAAGAATACTAAAGACATTATGTCTGGACAACTAGCTATCATGTAAATTATACATCCTATCGTACCTCTAAAAGATGTTTGATGTACTGGTTTCCTAGCCTCATCAAGATCAAGTGTATTTGAGGTACCAATGGGAGTACTTATACTCGTAGTATTGTCAAAACCATACTTTTTAAGAAGATATTTAATATAATTATGTTGGGATATATAGATTCCTTTTGGTTTCTGAGAAATTTAAAAACCAAGGGAAAATGTTAACTCACCCATCATACTCATTTCAATCTCATATTTCATTAGATCCGCAAAATAATCGGTAAAAGAATGATGATTTGAACAAAATATAATGTCATCAACATAAATTTGAATAATTAAAACTTTTTTTTATATTTCATTATAAATATAGTCGGATCTGCATTTCCCTTAACATTGTTATATTGAAACAAAAATCATGTAAGTCTATCATACCAAGCGTGAGGGGCTTGTTTAAGGCCATAAAAAGCTTTGGTACGTCTAAAAACATGATCAGGATGTTTTGTATCTTCAAAATTAGAAGGTTGTTCAACAAAAACATCCTCTTGAACATAACTATTAAGAAAAGAAAATTTCACATCCATGTGAAAAAGTTTGAAATTGAAGAATGCTGCAAAGGTAAGTAAAATACGAATAGAATCAAGTCTAGCTGTTGGAGCATAGGTTTCTTCATAGTCTATTCATTCTTGTTGATTATAGCTTCTTTCAACTAATATAGCTTTATTTCACACAATAATTCCATTTGCATCACAATTATTTCTGAAGACCCACTTTACACCAATAACAGAAGTTTCCTTTCGTCTTTAAACCAAGGTCCAGACTTTATTCTTTTCGAATTCATTTAGTTCATCTTGCATGGATTCAATCCAATCATCATCACCTAATGCTTCATCAGTGCTTTTCGGCACTAACTGGGAATGGAATTCTAGATATTCTACTTCATTTATTAAGGAACATCAAGTCCTTACAGGTTGATTTACATCAACAATGATGCTATCACTAGGATGATTCTTATGAAACGACTGATTTGGGTTTTTCAAAACTAGTTCATCAACATCAGGTAGGAAATATTCTAGGGTAAATGTTTCAGAAGTATCGTCTTGAACATTTTCCTTGTCAAAGGGATTTTATAGCACAAGTTGATAATCAATTTTTGAAAACACTTCTGAGGATGTAGGTTGTGGTTGTTTAAAAACAAAGGGATCAATTTTATTAAATTTTACATGCACTGTCTTTTCAATAAAACAAGTGTTTTTATTGAAAATTATATATGCCTTAAAAGTTGCGGAGTAGCCTAAGAAACTTCCTTCATCAGATTTTGGTGCAAATTTATGAAGATTATCATTAGTATTCAGAATGAATACCTTGCCACCAAAAACATTAAAGTAGGAAATTCTAGGTTTTCTATCATTCCATAACTCATAAAGAGTTTTATTAAGAAAATTTCTAATCAAAACCTGATTTAAAGTATAAAAAGTAGTACATACAACTTCAGCCCAAAAATGATGGGCTACATGATATTCACTCAACATGGTTCATATTATCTCCTGAATAATTCTATTTCTTCTTTCAACAACACCATTTTGTTGAGGTGTTCTAGGTGCTGAGAAGTTATGAGTAATTCCTTCTCTACTAAAAAAATTCAAAATCCTAATTTTGAAATTCTCCTCTATGATCACTATGAATAGTTTTCCGTAGAAGGTTTTTCGCATTTTTAACTTGGGCTCTAAAACTTTTGAAATATGAAAAAGTATCAGATTTATTTTCTAGAAAATAGACCCACGTAAGTCTAGTGTAATCAACAACCAGAAAAAATACATAGTACTTGCCTCTAATGATTCCAGTTTGCATTGGACCAAAAAGATCGATATGCACTAGCTATAATGCATCAGTATTTGATACTTCACAGACAGATTTAAAACATGATTTATGTTCCTTGACATATTGAAAAGTGTCACAAACTTTTAAATAATCAAATCTAAGCTCCGGTAGATCCTTAACTAATCTTTTCTTATAAAGTTTTCATATGTTCCTAAGGTTATATTGACCTAAACTTCTATTCCATAACAAAGAATGATATTCTACTTCACTAATGGAAGGTATATATTGTCTCCTAAGGTCTTATAAGTTTAGTGTGTAGACATTCTCTTGCCTATGGGAAGAAAGAATAAACACTTCCTTTGAATTGTGTACTAAAAACTTTTCATTCCTAAAATTCACCTGGTAACCTTCATCACATAATTAGATTATGTTAATGAGGTTGTGCTTAAGACCTTTAACAAATAAAACATTTGAAATCAAAGTTTTTTCAAGAATAACAATGTTACCTATACCAATAATTTCTCATTGAGCATTATCTCTGAAAGTTACTTTTCCTCCTTTCTTCTTGACAATCTTTTCAAAATAGTTTTTATTAAGAGTCATATGATGAGAGCATCCACTATCCATGTACAATGTATTGTTGTTGGTACTTTATCTATTTTATTGAAAATATGAAAAAGTTAGATTTTTAGAATCCAAACATTCTTGGATCCGGAATTCTTTGAAAGAAAAATTTTAGGCACCCACATATTTTTATAAAATTAGGCATTATGAAATCCTAAATATTGGGTTTTTTTAGAGAACAATTCTTTGCCCAGTGTCCACCACACTGACACTTAGTACAGAATGGGGCACTTTGGAGAAGAAAGTATTTATTTCTAAAAATCGGTTTGGAACTAGTATAACCAAAACCAGAACTATTCCTTATAGGTCGGATTTGAGAATACATTTCATCAAAATTTTCCTTACCTAAGGTAAAGTTTGAGAAACACTTCCTCAAGGAAAATATTTCGCATTTGAGTTTGATAACCAGGTTCTTGTCTTAAAAAACATTTGATTTTGAACTAGATTTCTCCTCGAAATCATTTTTCATAGAAATTACATTCTCTAGATCTTTTGAATGTTTATTCCTCTCAAATTTTACTTCCTCAATTTTTTTTGAAATACTTTCAAAATTAGAATATTTCGTATCAAGATCTTTAGAAAGATTTGATATTTCCTTAGTAAGATTAGTATTCCTAGATATTTCCTTATCAAGATTTTTCATGAGATTTGAATTCTCAATCTCAAGTGGTTTGGAAAACCTAGAAACTTCTTCATAGATAGGTAAAGTAATATCTTCATCAGAATAAGATTCTTCATTCGAAGAGTTATAATATTTACTATCATTATCATTCAAGGATATATTGGTCAAAGATTCAGCATTGTGTACCTTAACCATTAAACAACGATTGTCAATATGAAATATGGCTATTTGAAAAAGATTCTTCTTTCCAGAAGATTCATAATCTGAGGATTCACTTGAAGAGTCTCCACCACTGGAACTCCAGGTGTCATTAGCTTTCAAGACTTTCTTAGCTTTATCCTTGTAATACTTCTCTCTATTTTTCTCAAAATGCATTTCCTTTCTTTATTTTATATTAAGCATGGGTAAATCAAGCCTTATATGTCAAACTCTCTTGCATTCATAACATGTGACTTCTGAATGTTTTCTATCTTTCCATTCCTTTTTCTTATATCTGGATTGAAAGCTCCTCTATCCAGCTATCTTGTTCATCCTTCGAGAAAGATTTTCTAATTCATTTTCTGAGGATTCACTTCCACTAGATTCGGATTGGATAATAACTTTCTTATATTTGGATCTGGTAACACACTAAGGAGTCTTAGATTTCATATGATTTTAATTAGTAGTAAAATAAACACTTCCACTTCCATTCTACTTATTTATGTTTTTAGCATCTCTCTTCATTCTAGTCTCATGTTGAAGAAGAGTTCCAAATAGCTCATCTAAAGAAATCGGAGTAACCTTTCTGTTCTCATCTACGGCTTTCCTCTTGGATTCCCACTCATTGGGCATGATTTCTATGATCTTATCAACAAAATATTCATCATCTAATCCTTTCTCACCCATTGATTGTAAAATATTTTCAATAGTCATGATCCTTTGTTTCACCTTACATATAGGTTCTCCATAATGAAAATTAAAACCGTGATATTCATCTCTAAGCATGGATCTTCCTATTTCAATAACATTGGAAGTTCCAAAGTGAGTAACTTCAAGTTTCTTCCATATAGAATTTGCTTCTTCACACAATGATATTTGCATATATATATTTCTACTCATATAACAAAGTAAAGTAATGCGTACTTTATAATTATGTTGATATTCATGCTTTTATTGATTGGTAAAGGTATTAACTTCCTTATCAGGGATTTTATATCTTCTAGTAAGAATAACAAAATTATTGACACCAGTATTGATAATGAAAGTCTTTATTCTATCTCTCCAATATTCATAGTCATTTCCATCAAATATAGGTGGTCTTATTGGATTGATATTGTCTATGGAACCGACACTGATTCTTTCCATCTTTAAGAAAATTATTTCCACACAAAACTTGTTAATAGAAAAAAAAAGTTAAACAAGGAAAATATTCCTAAGCAAGGATAATAAATAACTAGAGTATCTCTAAGAAAAAATGAATCAGAACTATATAATTCCGAAAAACTGATTCAGTAAAATATGATTCCGAAAAAAATAAGAAGAAGATGAATTCTCTTCTGAATCTAATTGTGAGATTAATTCAGATTGATCCAAAAATTATGAGGTCAATTTTTGAATTGGATCAGGATTCAAGGTTACCTACTCTGATACCAATTGTTGAGATGGTATGTCTGAGTATGATATACTCTATAATACCAAATGTATGATTGAAATAATAGAGATACTGAATGGAGTATCTAATGATTCTCCAAATACATGAGGGGGGTGAATCGTATTCTGTTAAAAATTCCTTTGGAACATTTAAAGAGGGTTATGTTTAACAGTGTTAAACAAGGTAATTAACTAAACCTCTAGATCTATAAACCTTCTGGAATCAGTAAATTTGATTTCGAGAAAGCAATTCCAAAAAAGTGATTATGGAAATGAAACTTAATGAAAGTTTACAAAGATGAAGATTATACCTTAATGCTTATATAATATATCTAAATCAAAGTAAAAATATAAGGAAGTATAAGATAGTTATACTTTACTCAACAATACAAATGCAGCGGAAAACTTGTAACATAACAAGTAACAAGGTAAATATTTTAACCAAAAGAGAAAGGTATCCAACAACTTTGTATAGAGGTCCCTTGATTTATAATTTAAAGAAATTCTATCTTACCCACAGTAGGGTAAGCCCTCGATACAAATATCGGAGTCTGTATTGTTATCCCTACAAGCCCTCAACATTAAGGTAGTCGGCACCTCTGTCTTCCTCAGCAAGGAAGCCCTGAACTTCAATGTAGTCGGCACCTTTGTCTTCCTATCTCCGAAAGCCCTCGATTGTACACATCAACAATCAGAGTCGCAAAAAGAAAAACTGAACAAGAAGTTCAGTACGCATGAAGCAATGAAAGTCACTCTCTATAAATCACTTCAGCAACATGTAATGTAACGTCCCGGCCCAGCTGACCATCAAACCGGTTGCCACATGGCCTCAAGCTTGTCTCCCCATACGCCAGAGGCTTCCGACTAGTAACAAGGGTCTCAGGAGGTGATAGTGGGGAGACTATACCCTCTTATAAGAGTTTCAGAATGGTATCTCAGATTAAATAACACTAGTAGCATAAGAAATAATAGATAAACAATGAGAAAAGAGCAGCGGAAGACAAATAGTGACCTTTTTTACAAGAGGTGGCCAAAGCCAGTTTACACGATACAGGGATAATGAATGATACATGGTGAAAACAAGAAACAATACAGCTTGCTCACAATACAACGCAAAAGAATAAAGAAAATACAGCCAGGCCCAACAGTGATCTCCTAAGCATCCTGAGCTCCCACTTTATCCTTTTCTCTTATCTCCATGTATGTGAAACACAATAATTTAACCTACATCCTGCAAACAAGAATGGTATACTCAGGGTCCCCAGTTCAATGGCGGCCTGAGTAGGGTGTGATATATAAATCTCATCAGGCTGGCACCACCGGTGTCTAACCTGAAACAGACAGTGTAATATTAATTAAAGTAGTAAGCAGGTATAACAAGATTCAATAAGCAAGAAAACATAGATAAAAAACACCCATCAAGGTTCCCTAAGGACACCCGACGACTATACCAGCTTTGGCTCATTGCCGGTAAAGTAGCCTGATCATGTCACCACATATATATATAATCATTTAAATCATAGATGGTGTGGGGTAAGAATTCCTCCCACACATTAAAAAGATTATTGGGCATGAGGTAAGAATACCTCTCATCCCTAAAGATCAGCTGGAAGGGGGTAAGAATGCCTCCCTTCCATACACATATAGAGAATATAGGGCATGAGGTAAGAATGCCTCTCATCCATATAGGTCAACCGAAAATGGGTAAGAATGGCTCCCACCCATACTCAAAATAAGTTAGCATGGGGTATGCATGCCCCCCACCCATAATCATTCAAAGTTGATGTCATGGGGTATGAATTCCTCACATCCATAAACAATCAATGTAGATGGCATGGGGAATGAATTCCTCCCATCCATAATCACTCGTAATCCTTATCACAGTTGAATTAGAATGCATATCTCAGTACATCTTATGCATTTCAAATTGTAATACTATATTCCCAAACCTTAACACATCCCATATCTATACAAGTGGTATAATCACATTCTTCGCCATTATATTTATGGTAAAACATCTTAAGCATTTCAATTAGGACACCGACATGGGCTTGGTCACATAAAATACATCCCATGAGGTAGTGAATTATCATGGAAGTCATTAACTATACACCAACCCATTTCAAGGATCTATTCATTATATGCAAACTTTCACACACACATCATCTCCCTCAATATTTCTACACATGGAAAATTGATTTACAGTTCAAGTGTCTTTTCCATTTCAGTTAAAGGTCGTAATTATCTCTTCTAAGTCATTCTAACTATTCTGTTTATCTAAACCCAACCATTAATCTTGTTAGTATATAGCAACTTCGTTCAAGGGTTCAAATACATTAAGGGGTGTTATGGCAGAAAAGCCTTTGCCCAGTTGGGAAAATGCAACAACAAAAGAACAAGCAGCTAAACATGAAATTTAATAATTATAGCAAGGCAGAATAATCAGGAAAGAATAAATGTCTACTTTCTACATTTTTATCATGAATACAGTTCACCTCTAATCGAGGGGTTTTATTATTGAATCGTTAGTTTAGTGGCCAAGAATCCGTTTTATCTTATCCTGCATTGTACACTCTTATTCAAGCATCATCTAATCAAAATCATATATGAATAGTTAAAATACTAAGGCAAATGCAGTATTAAACTCTTTATTACTTTGCATTAAATTAAAGGGGCAAGGAGAGGGATCCTACCTCAAGGTGGATCCATCTATCCACTCTGGCTATTGATTCTTTATAACTAAGATCCACCTAAGCTCCGGCAAAGCGAAACCCACCCGAACCCTCCAATGCATTATGAAAAACAATCCAGGAACCTGAAAAACAACCTAAGACACTAAATTAGAAGCTATGAAAACAAGCCACAGGTAAAACCCTTACCTCAAAATCAACCCAGTGGACCGAAACCAACGCAAACCGCCTCGCCTTCGGCGGCGGACACCGTACACTCAACAACAAAATCCTGAGGGACCTTTTGCATCCCCTTACAACAAAAGAAACAAAAGAAACCCCGAATCAATAAAACCCCCAAACC
Source organism: Viscum album (assembly GCA_963277665.1). Taxonomy (NCBI): domain Eukaryota; kingdom Viridiplantae; phylum Streptophyta; class Magnoliopsida; order Santalales; family Viscaceae; genus Viscum; species Viscum album. The sequence goes on from CAUJRU010000226.1 coordinate 214,595, forward strand.
TTAGGCATTTGGATGAATGAAAATAAGGAATGGGGAGAATCCAAAACCATCCAAGAATGAGACGAGAGGAGAAGAGGAGGCTTACCGTGAGGATTCAGTTAAGAAACCTCAAGAACTCGGCCGTAGATCGAAGCTTGGAGGGAGGCTGATAGGGCTTGATGCGCATGGGAATGGGAAACCCTCAGGCGGTGTCACGTGGTCTGCCGAGAGAAAGGGGCAGAAGAGGTTTGTTTAGTTTACGTTTTTTTTAATTTATTTTTATTTAAAATTCATTAAAAATATTTTAAAAACCCAAAACAGGGCATGGTGCATGGCTTGGGCCGCACGGTTTGGAAAACCGTGCACTAACCGTGTGTTCCCCACTAGACACCAAAGACACCCCGCACGGGCTGGTCACATGGTTTGGGGAAACCGTGCACTGACCGTGAAAACTCCTCTGTCTCCCTAATTTAAGCCACACAGTTTGGGCCACATGGTTTGAGAAACCCTGTTCCCACGGTGCACCTTCTGTAGGCCTTTAAAAACCAGCTGCCTTTGGGTTAGACACTCCCAGAACCCCTGAAGACAGTCGAGAAACTTAACGGGCATTCACCCATGTCCAAAAACATTAAAAATAATGGTTTCATCCTTCATAAATTGGTTCCGAAGCTCGATCTAAAATTTGACCGGTTCAGTAATTGAAAAAGATCAATTTCCCCCGCTTTTTAACTCGGTTAAAAATGCGGGTCATTACAACCTTCTCACCTTAGAACTTCTCGTCCCCGAGAAGCCGTCGGGAACAACACACACATCACTTGACCAACAAGGGTTGTGAATATTTATTCAAATGATCGTGTTACATTTCCAAACATCCAACGCACCTACGAACACCTACCTAAAGAACAAGGCACTTATGCCATCAACACCCGAGCCAACGCTCGCTTCCAACTAGAACACCACGATGGCACTTACCCGAGTCCATCATACTGGAGACACAAAATCATCACCATCTCGTCATGAAATGAATAAAAGGTACTTCCCACCTTATATTTTTAACGTTAAGTGGTCAAAACTCAAACCACTGCTCCACCATCCTTTTGAAATGTCTTTCAAAAGCACGCCCCAAGCATTCCAACAATGCACCTATCATAATTTTTGAATGATCAAACGATTGATTACCCATCGAACCCAAAACCCAAGTGAAAAGAGTCAGGCCACTCTGGCTGACTATTCATGAAGACGCCTGGCTTAAATGGTTGATGCTTTATAAGTTGAACAACGATGCCTTCTCCCAAGCCATCTCACACTTTCCACGAGAACATTCACCGAAGCTGATACCCGACTCCCAGTGAAGACTCTAAGAACAAACCACGAAAGAGACCACACATCCCGCATGCAACGCCAAAAGAGAACAACCAAAAGAGCTCGATATCTTTTTCAATCATTAGTGTGGCGTAATACTGACGCTCTCTTAGTGCATCTAGGACAAAATCAAGATAGGGGACATTCTCGCAACATAGCAGAGTACATCAAGTGGATTAGTATGGATTCTAGTCAATCATACTAGACTACTGGAAGGAAGAAGGGTCGAACCACAACTGGTCGTCTCTAAAGAAAAAACTCGGCTTCTTCTGCCTACACCTCAAGATTTTTAAACTGATCACAATGCCTTTTCCACCTAAGGAATTCCATGAACAATCACGATACACCACCGAAGTCCTCCATGAACAATGGTTTTTTTCAAGGGGGGTTTCATATATAGTGAACCTGATCGATGTTGTGCTGCTGAGTAAATATCGATGCATAACGACACCTGCAAGCCTCAAAAGTATTCAAAAAAACATTACCATTCCCAAATGGTCCTTCTTGATGTGTTCCTTATACCTAGAAGAACACACTTCACTAAACTGAGACAATGCTTCCCTCCTTAGAAGCGTTAGTGTCACCAAATGAAGAAAATCCCAACTTCTCATAAGTGAACTAGTTCATCAAAAACTAAACAGATGTATGTCGCTCCTCTGAGCCGCGATCACCACGCTGAAACGTACAAGGAATCCAAAGCAACAAAACTCGTGTGGCAATCACCTGATTCTTCCGAAAATCATCCTGAGCATTGGGAAAACTTGATTCTCAAATGCTCAGGTCACTCTACCACAGAGATTACCCAAGACCGTACACAGCAACACAAGAGATTTAGCCGAATGTCATTTTACCTTATACGACCATTCACATGGATGAAGACTTACCAATCTTCCATTACTTAAGGATTCAAACAACCAACAAGCCACCAAACACGCCCGAGGCATGTCTACAGAGCATTACCTAATGCTCAATCCCATAACAAGATCAAATAAAGCATGACCACCCGTCTGAAAAAGGGTGTTATTAGAAACTGTAAGTCCTACAAGGGACAGCGACACCCGAACGGTACAAAATTTTAGAAGACTCATAGCACTAGTAAAGAATAAAAGCTCTAAGGGCGCTACCAACCACGGGCTAACCCCTCATGAAGAACAAGCGTCGACTCAAGAATTTGGTCACGCCAATCAAAAGTCATCGAGCTCAAGCCTAACATTCAAGTCATTTTCCAAATGAAAACAAACTCCCACGGAAAACACCTATGGTTCCTCCTCAAGGCACTCGCAAGAAAGAGTTATCTTACCCTCACACAAGGTTCCAACATAGGACACCACTACAGGTTACTTTTCCTAGCCCTTTATATTTAATCACGTTCATTATTTTAATCACTTTAAAATATTCCATTCAAAACTTCAAGTAACCTTTCAAAACCAAAAATCACTAGGCACTTGATCATTTTTAACAAAAAGCACAAAGCAAAGCAGGAAAGTCTCAACAAACTTCCTTTTAAGCACTAAACATTTATCAGACATCCCATCTCTCTTCAGGAAATTTATCATAACAAATTCCTTTTAAACAATTCAGGCAACCTACGAGGGTCCCAAAAAGCCAAATCACATTAGGTCAAAATGAAACAACATTTATACTAATAAACATCTCACAAAGAATCATGCCATACTTTCATTATGGGTTTCCATTTCCCAACTCATGAAGCACACATAAACTCCATGGGTTGAAAATTGTTTCTCAACAGACAAAACAAAACACATTTCAGAATTTAACATTCTCAAAACAATCACCCTATCATACAGGTGGCCACCTACCAACCTATAAAGTGCCCATACACTTTACAATTTGGCATTTGGATCCCTTCATTAAAAAATAATTTCATGTCATTTTACAATTTAAACTTCAGCAACCCTTTTTCAGAAATATGATTACATAGGTTACCTTTTCCCAACCATAAGGCACCCATAGACCTTACAACTGAAAATTTTCTTCCGTCGTAATTTCAATCATTTAATTTGATCAAGGCAACTAATTCCATATTAAATGAACCTAGCATGTTGTCGAAAGCAGTAACACAAAAACATGCTATATCATAGAATCATGGAATACCTACCACAAGACCTATCACAACAGTAATCCTCAACTAATGCATCCTAGATGGCATGTAATAATGCATGGCATGTTATTTCTAACAAAGTGCCTATATGATTCATGAAATGGAATACCCTAATATCATCGGGTTACAACAGAAATGGAACCCACAATTGCATCAACAGTGTAAAAAGAAACCATGTTCATCAACCAATGGTGAAATCAAATCAATTTTAATAGTCAAAATCATTAAAATAACAATTTCATTCGAGGAAATTTGGGTTTTCCCTATACACGGGTTAACTACTCCCTAGAATAGCTTATTACCAAATTCCATCTCCTTCCTATAAATGTCTAATGTATCTAAATAGTAAAACAAACCTGAAAAAAAAACTCCTCTGATACAACTTTGTAACATCCCTGCCAGGCTGGCCATCAAACCGGTGGCCGGACTGGTCACCACATGGCCTCAGGCGCGTCTCCCCGTACGCCAGAGGCTGCAGATTATCAACGAGGGTCTTGGGAGATGATAGTGGGGAGACTATACCCTCTTATTAGAGTTTCCCAATGGTATCTCATAATAAATAACACTTGTAGTAGAAGAAGTAATAGATAAACAATGAACAAACATCAACTGAAGACAAATAGTGATATTTTTTACAAGAGGTGTCCAAAACCAGTTTATACGGTGTAAGGATGATGAATGATACACAGTGAAAACAAGAAATAATACAGCATTCTCACAATACAATGAAAAATAATAAGGAAAATAAATCCAGGCCCGACGACGATCTCATAAGCATCATGAGCTCTGGCTCAGTCCATTGCTCCTATATCTAGGTACGTGCAATGCAATGATTCAACCTAGGTCCTTCAACCAAGAAAGGTCTACTCGAGTACCCCAGTGTTATGGCAGCTTGAGTAGGGGGTGAGATATAAATCTCAGTAGGCCAGCACCACCAGTGTCTAACCCAAACCAGATAGTGTAATATTATTTAAAGCAGTAATCACATATAACATGATTCAATAAGTAGGACATAATAGATAAACCACACCAGTCCAGGTTCCCTAATGACACCTGAAGGCTATACCAGCTTCGGCTCGTTGCCAGTAAAGTATCCTGATCTTGTCACCATATATATATATAATCATTTAGATCATAGATGGTGTGGGGTAAGAATGCCACCAACCCATTAATAAGATTAACAAGCACGAGGTAAGAATATCTCTCATCCCTAAAGGTTAGCTGGAAAGGGGTAAGATTTCCTCCCTTCCATACATGTATAGAGAATAGCGGGCATGAGGTATGAATGCCTCTCATCCCTATAGGTCAACTGACAAGGGGTAAGAATGCCTCCCTTCCATACACGTATATAGATCACATCTAGAATGGGGTAGAAATGGCTCCCGCCCATACTCAAAATAAGTTGGAATGGGGTATGCATGCCTCCCATCTATAATCATTGAAAGTAGATGGAATGGGGTATGAATGGCTCCCATCCATAATCATTCAAAGTATATGGAATAGGGTATGAATGCCTCCCATCCATAATCACTCATAATCATTATAACATTTACATTAGAATGCCTAAGGTAGTACATCTTAGGCATTTCAAATATTCATACTATAGTCCCAAACCTTATCACAGTTAATATCCATAAACGTGACACAATCACATTCTTCGACATTATATTTAAGGTAAAACATCTTAAGCATTTCAATTTGGACGCCGACATGGTCTTGGTCACTTCCAATACATCCCATGAGGTAGAGGCATGTCATCTAAGTCATTAACTATACACCAACCCATTTAAAGGAGCTATTCATTATATGAAAACTGTCACACCCACGTCATCTCCCTCAATTTTCCTATGCATGGAAAATTGATTCACAGTTCAAGTGTATTAGCCATTTCAGTTAAAGGCCATCATTTTCTCTTCTAAGTCATTCTAACTGTTCCATTTATCTCAACCCAACCATTTAACTTCTTAGGACATAGAAACTGCGTTCAATGGTTCAAATACGTTAAGGGGTGTAATGGCAGCAAATCCTTTTCCCACTTGGGAAAATTCAACAATAAAGGAACTAACAGGTAAACATGTAATTTAATAATTATAGCAAGGCAGAACAAGAAGGCAAGAATAAATGTATACTTTAAACATTTTTATCTTGAAGAAAACACACCTTTGATTGAGGGGTTGTATTATTAAATCATTAGTTTAGTGACTAAGCAACCCTTTTATCTTATCCGGCATTTCACACTGTTTTTCATGAAGCGTCTAATCAAAACTAGATTTATTGAAATAAAATACTAAGTCAAATGTAGTATTAAGCTGTTTAATACTTTACTTTAAATTAAGGGGGAAATTTGAGGGAACATACCTCATGGTGGATCCATCCGTCCACTCTGCCTCTTGATTCTTTCTAACTAATGTCCACCTAAGCTCTGGCAAAGAGAAACCAACCCGAACCCACCAAGGCACTATGGAAAACAAACCAGGAACCTCTAAAATAACCTAAGACACTAATTTAGAAGTTGTGAAAACAAGACACTGGTAAAACCCTTACCTCAGAATCAACCCGGCTGACCGAAACCACCACAAACCACCTTCCCTTCAGTGAAGAACACTGTACACACACCAACGATATCCTGAGGGAACTTCTGCATCCACTTACAACAAAAGAAACAAAAGAAAACCTAAATCATGAAAACCCACAAACCCTAGGCATTTGGATGAATGAAAATAGGGCATGGGGAGAAGCCAAACTGACCAAGAATGAGAGGAGAGGAGAAGAGAAGGCTAAACGCGATGATTCAGTGAATAAACCTCAAGAAATCGACGGAGATCAAAGCTTGATGGGAGGCCGATTGGGATTCATGCGTACAGGAAGGGGAAACCCTCAGGGGGTGTCGTGTGGTCTGACGAGAGAAAGGGGAGGGATAGATGTGTTTAGTTTAGGTTTTATTTTTAATTTCTTTTTATTTTAAATTCATTTAAAATATTTTAAAAACCCAAAACAGCACACGGCGCATGGCTTGGGCCACATGGTTTGGAAAACTGTGCGCCAACCATGCGTTTCCCATTGGACAACCAAGACACCCCGCACGGGCTGGTCTCATTGTTTGGGGAAACCGTGTGCAGGCTGTGCAGACTCCTCTATCTCCCTAATTTAAGCCACACTATTTGGGCCGCACGGTTTGAGAAACCAGATGCCCACCGTGCACCTTCTGCTGAACTTTAAAAACTAGCTGCCTTCGAGTCTGACACTCCCAGAACCCCTCAAAGACACTCGGTAAACATAACGGGCATTCTCCCATGTCCAAAAACATTAAAAATAAGGGTTTCGACCTTTGGAATTTGGTTCCAAATCGCGGTCATAAATTTGACCGGTTTAGTAATTGAAAAAGTTCAATTTCCCCCACTTTTTAACCTGGTTCAAAATGCCAGTCATTACATGTAATCTCTAGAGTCTTAGAACAGTTTTGAGCTCTTTTAAATGAGCTCTTATTTATAGGCACAGCTACAATGGTCGGCTCCCTCCTCCAACGGTCATATTTTTCATTTAATTTCAGAGGGACCTGTACACATGTCACTCAAACAACAGTTAGTTATTAACTGAAATCATGACATCGTTTTATAATAAAATAGGTGTAAGAAAAATATGGTTACATAACTAAAATCCAATATTCGGAGTGTAAGAAAATGAAAGTTCATAGTCTATGAAAAAATTGAATTCAGAGTCTGTAATATAAGGATATTAGGATTCTGTTTTGTACGAATTAGAAACCTAAATTCTATAGAATTCTGGAGTCTGAATTTCAAGGAAATTCATAATCTGGATTTATAAGAATTCGGAACCTGAACTTACAAAGTTTGGAGTTAGAGTTCATGATAATTTGGAGTCAGAACTCATAAGAGTTCGGAGTATGAATTTAGAGTATTCGGAGTCAGAACATAGAGAAGTTTGTAACAAGAATTTTTATTCGGAATTCGGAGTCAAAACTCAGAAAGCTCGTATCCATAATTCTTACTCGGAATTCGGAGTAAGAACTGAGAAAGTTTGTAACCAGAATTCTGATTCAGAATTCAGAGTCAGAACTTAAAAATTTCATAACCAGAATTCTCATTCAGAATTCAGAGTCAGAACTCAGAAGTGTTCGTAACCAGAATTCTGAGAATTTGGATCCTAGAACAGAATGCTTTTTATCTACTTATTTATAGGATTACGAGATTTTTGTTTTCAAACCCAATTTTACACTTAGAAAAATTATGATATGGGTAATGAAAACATGGTGAAGATAAATTTCCTTGGGGAAGTAAATATTCCTTATAGAAGTAAAACAAGGGGTAAAAAGTGATTTTCATTGAGATAAGTTGTTTGTGATTTTCAAAACAATAGGAATTATAAAGTCATAAGGAAAGCCTTAATGACTTAATAATCTCCCCAAAGTATGAAGGAATGGAAAAGTCATAAGGAAACCCTTTTTGACTCAACAATGGATGGATAGTATAATTTATATATAATATATAAATATCTAAATAAATTTATTCAAATCTTTTGTAGGTAATTATAATTATGTATTTATTAATATGAAGGAAAATAGTGAAATCCAAAAAAAATTAAAAATTTGATGAAAAAAAGATATCAAAACAATTAATTATTAATGATTATTATAAAACTGGGTCTAATAATTATAATGGAATAATATTGGAAATAATTAATATAATTCAAATCTATAAATATTTCATAATAATCCTACTTTTATTATTAATGAGCTGGAATATTGAAAAAATAAAGAGGGATTTAATGTAAGGAGATTCTCAGGCCCAATTCATTTCTTTGGGTTGTCCTATCTTCCACATTATGAATTTTAATATTATGACATTAAAATTTCCTTTAAATTTTTTTTTGGGATTATATATATTTCTACTTGGAAAAAAATGTTCTCTACGAAAATTTACTTTTCCATGTAACTTCAATTTTTAAATCACCATATTTTACTTATCTAGAAATTCTTCTTGTCTACTCATAAATAATGAGATTTTTTGGAAATTTATATTTTCCATTATTCATTTGGGAACCAAATTATTTATTCATGAAATTATAATTTAGGAAATCATTGTGAAACACATTTTATTCCTTTGATTTATTTTATAACTGTGATTGAAATACGTTCTATGTCACATTCATGACTATGGGAATTTATGATGTGACTAATGGGAAATGAATTATATAACCCTCCAATACATTGGGTAATCTTATTTATCTCATGAAATTATGTAAAATATCACTGAAAATGATTATTTATTTATTCACAATAATGATTTTTGATTTATACACATATGTTATGTGTAATTAAAATGACAGATTTGTTCACAACTATGTGTGTTACTTGACCACTATGACCTGATGTTTCATTTTATGCATATGAAACATTACAGGAATTTTTTTATTATTTCCCTCTTGTATATGATAATAATCCTATTCTTACAATTTGATAATGATGATTATTCTCATCCATGTTATACCAATTAATGACCCTTATTCCTCCTTTTACTGGTCTTTTAACTGACGCCTTTCTTTGATGTATATCCTCATGTGTCTATATATACTTAAGAGGACGTGATCATTTAAAAGGATAGTGAATAATTCATTAAATAAAAATATATTTTATATTATATAATATTGTTTAATGATCATAAGTTTCTCAAGATAATAAACCTTTTGATCCTTGAATTTATAACTATTGTGCTTTTATCATTAAAATGATAACATATTTGTGTAATAAAAAGTAGGGTCACAGTATACCACATCGACATGGATTGATCAATTTGGTATTCTTAAATTACTAGATTCAAACATTATTCCCATTTTCACGTTAGAAATAAAATATAAAAAATTTAATAGTAAATTTTTTTATCCACAAAACATTAACCGATTCCTTCTTAATATCCTTGGGAAAGGAAAAAAAATAAGGGAGAGATCAAACACTCAATAAGACTTCAGTAAATAAAAAACTATCTGTAATAAATTAGTCATAATAAATATATAAATCTAAATAAATTCAAAGTAATGTGCTTTAATAAATAACTTAAGAATGAAATGAATCCATGGATATTATCGAAGTAATAATCTAATGGATAATAATAACTAACTTTTTATTGAAGGATGTGCATAATAGAAAACATCATGATATCTTACTATAAAGGGCTTATGCTAATAAAGTTTATGAATATGGGTAGTTTTACAACAAAAACCCATTTTATAATTCTACTCAATGGATTTGTCTCATGAAACATGTTGATGCATCAAGGGGATATGTAATTTCATGCTCACCCTTCACTTTATGTCAATTATATTCTGTATTTATTAAATGATAAATTTAATTCTTAAAAAATATTCCTTGTCCAAAAATAAATGTACGGAGTAAAGAATAAAGAATATCATTATATCCCTATTTAATAAAATAACCAGAAAACCAAAAAACATATATAGAAATGATATACAGTTTAGAAAAATATCATATCCATTATACAAAAAATATGGATATAGAATATAAAATTAATTTCCAATGAAAGATGATAAAAAAAATATGAATGTTTTAAGAGAAATTTAATGACCATAAAATTGATCAATAGATTAGATATGACCATTAATACATTAAATAAGTATATTCTAATGTAAAATTAATTATTTTAGAGAATATGAGAAAATAAAAGTTAAATGTATAAAATAATTTTTCATTAGATAATTTTCTTTTTAAAACCACTAAAAACATGTATAAGTAGATAAATATCATTTAATGGTTTTAGCTGTGCAAAAAAAGTTAATGTCGAATACATTGAAAAGAAGAATTCATTTTGAATTATTATAAAGAAATTGAAAAATGGACCTTTTAAAAAAATAGAAATAGTTCATTGAAAACATTTTTAAATAAAAGGATAACATAAATTTTTCTTTATAAAACATTTGATTAAATAAAAATGACCTTTATAAACAGTTATGAAAAATATGAACATTGCTGTAAAATATACCCAATCATAAAATGAAATATGATTTTATTTTCTATTAAACATTTATTTTCATAATTATAGTTATGAAGATATTAATTATTTTAAGAAATCATGGAAACTCCTTAAGTATCTATATCAAAACAAAATATTTTGTGTTTATAAATTATGTAATATAATATTACTGTAATGAAAAATATATGAAATCCCAAAAAATAGTGATTTTTAAATAAATTTTAAAGACTTTGGTAAATTTTAAAGTGTAACTCGTTAAAAGGGAAAACATTAATGAAAACATTAATCACTATGAATAAAAATAAATTCCCACTAAATACATAAAATGATAATTATATAAACCAAATAATTAAAATAGTTTCGTGATAAAAAATATATCAAACTGGAGTGTAAATTGATATGAATTCTATTACCTCACACTTCTACTTAGTAGAACATGATTAATCCACTTGTATAATTTTAATAAAAATTTTATTAATTCATACCATAACTATGTTCATATTTATAAAATAATTTATGATCATCTTATAAAATCATATCACATGTTTAATAACAATATTTCACTATTGTCATTGTTTTAGGTGTTAACTACATTTTTTCTCATGCATGTTTTGACATGGAAGTTCTAGTTCTTGTGACTTGATCATGGTTAAGTAATATAAAAAATTATAATCATTGTTTAAATGTTTTACATATTCATTATAAACATATATAAAATCATATGTGAAAATTTGACATGAAAAAGGAATCAAATCACTTCATAGAAGTTATAGTCCACACATAAACATGAGAAACATTATCATTTATTAAAGGGTGAAAAGTTAATGATATAGATGATATATTAAATTTGTAAAATATTAATTATTCCTTTTGTATTATATATATTCATTAGTTCATTATTATTATTATCTATGGAAGGGTATAATGGAAAACAAATTGCATTAGTTCGCACAGTGGTAGTCTACCACGAGTGATTGTTTGGTTTCCCATTTAAAGGAGGAAGAGATAAAAAAATATTATTTAATATACATAATAAATTCTATGTATATGGTATATATTTGTGCTATTATATTTTAATATTAGGACCATAATAGATGGTGGTAAAATAATAAGAAAATTAAAAGTTCTCTATTAAGATGATAACTTATTCTTTGAAAACATCATTTTATATATCTTATTAAGGACACTTGGTTTGGTATATTGGGAATAAAATAGCCTCAAAAAGTGTTTAATGTTATTGGAGATATATATTTATAGGGTTTTGTTAAGATAAATGTTAAAATCAGTGTAAATAAGTTAGCGGAGAATGTACCTATTTATAAGTGAGGTGGGTGGAACACTTGAAATTTTCGAATGCATTAAAATATTATTAAGTCAATTTCATGGATAAATGGATCCAAATTCAGTATATTTAAAATGATAAATAATATAAAATAAAAATATATTTATAAATTTTTATTTATAAATTTTTTATGGCTATCTTAACCCTTATCATTTAGTTTAACCCATGATAAACTTGTTTAAACCTTAACGGTGGTAACCAATTTTAATAGTTTTTACTATTCATAATGGCCAAAAATTAAATAAAAATAACTGAAATATTTATTAATTCTAAATAAAAATATTAAAACCATTTTATCAAATTGTATACTTATAAATTAAAAAAATTAATTTAAAAATAAACAAACAAAATCTAATGAAAAATAGTTTTTCATACAAATGTGTTTTCGAGCATAAGATGATCAAAAATTAACTATATAGTTAATAATTGTCATTAAATTAATTTAAATTAATATATTTATTTTTATAATATATATATTTTATATAAATAATTCATTTTTATGTATTATTTAAATTAAATAAAACAATAAAACATTATTCACATAAAATATTTTTTAGAATAATATCCATGATACCCCCAATATTATTAACATTATTTATAAAAAATTGAAAATAAATACATGTTTAATTATAATTATTATAAAAACTTATTATAAATAAAAGGAGTATTAGTTTAATGCTTCCTTTTTAACTATTCATTAAATCTTAATAATAAGGGAAATTTTCAAAAATTCAATATCTAATTATTTATACATATTGAATTCAAAATCTATATCCATACTATGGAATTATGATTTTTTATTATGAATATTAAAAAACTCATTCTATATTAGTTTTATTAAAATTGAATGGTCACTTACTGTAATTTAATGTTGTGTGTTATATAAATTTTCACCGACTCATCACCTATAAAACAAATAGTGAATTTCATGTTGTGAGAATGACTCTTCAATGGAATCATTCCCTCTATTGAGACAGATTATTTCATTATATAAGAATTAAATCCATAACATTATTGATATCAATGATAATCCAATAAGGGGTAGGCATTCCCTATCATGAACTCGACCCACTATTGAAGTAATTCCGTTGAAAGAGATAATACCTAGCTCAATTATGAAGGGGAAGTTGAGAAGGATGTTTATTATGTCTAAATGATTTATTAGGAATTTTCTAATTTGGATATAATAAAAATAGTCATTTTACCAACTATGTGATCTTGAAAACATCAAAGACTGCTAAGGAAGTCATACTAGCCTTGGAATTCTAGATAAGGGAACCTAATCAGAGACGCTATTGAGGGAAACCAACAGCTAAAGTTATGAAGAATATTCAAGTCCATGTAACTATTAACATCCTCAAGAAAAATAATTATATATTAATGATTCAATTTGGTGAATATTTATTCAATATAAATAGTGATATTTTTATATCATTGAGGTAGATATTAATGACTGATTTAAATAATTTTTTACCTTTGAGGAAGAGTAGTAACCCCTTCAGAAGATCTCGCCTTGGTTACATGTCCAATAACTCAATATAATGGCCCCAAAGTACCCTTCATTTAGGTTATACCTATGAAAAAAATAATATAAACCATTGAATTCATAACCATGATAATAACTAATAATCAAATACCCACAGAAGTCATATCTTGATTCAAGAATATACTAGGAACTCTAGAGGTCCAATATAGAATCATCATTGTAATCATGTTACCATTAAAAATATGAAAATATTAAATAAAGATCCTACCCTTAGTTAAGATAAATCAAGTATTCATAGTTGTCCTCCCCATGGGATAAATTATAATAGTACACCCTATGAAGAAACATTCAAATAACAAGGATATATTCCCCTTACCGATAAACGAATATATAGAAAATGTATAGGCCCTTCACTAGGTATGTTTTATTATGGTCCTCTTTATGATAGAAAATATGACTGAAGTATAGATTCTATCAATTGTGAAAATAAAATATATTCCCTCCAGGGAGACCATTCCTATGGTATTTGATGTGGGGGCCCTCCCCATTTCTTCAATCAATAAATCAAAAATCTTGAAGCTCCTTCCCTGGATGATCATTATAGAGTTCTTCCATATAGTAATAAGGAGGTAAACCATAAAATTCATTCATAGGGTACACAAAATAAAGGTCCTCCCTATAATGGAACATCCATACAACATGTTGGTCATCCTCATTCCAACCATAAAAAAATTACCAATCCTGGAGATCCTCTTTAGGGTATGTTTTATAAATTACTCATTTTGATATAATATCTACACAATAAGAAGTTCCTTTTTGTGTTGTAATTTTTTTTAATGATACCTTCTAATTGGTATGTGGTTTCCAAACCTAATCCTAACACACAAGGTACTCTACCATAAACTATCAATTTCTACTCCCATACAATGGTTAAGCTAATGAAAATGTCATTACTTATTTCACTATTAAATAATAAAAGGATTTATGTAGTTGAAAATATAAACAATTATTTTTCTCTATAGGATAAAGAGGTAGTATGAGGCCTTTATGGTTGAAAAAATATGATAAACCATTCATTGAGGATGAATAATACATTAGAATCATATGGAAAGAATCATATATATTAAAGTCCCTATTATTTTATTTCCTTTCCCTATATACTTTTATATTTTCCCAAGACTCTTTAATGCAATTTTAAACCTTACTATAATCAAAACCTCAAGGGTAAATTCAATTGTTTCAATTGAGTACACTTTCCTTAAAATTGATCCATTGATCATGATAGGTTCCTTCATAAAAAATGTCTCCATGTTTACCATTCCACCCTCATGGTATCTTTGAATCCTCCATCCAATAAATATTGAAAATAACATCAAAAACATTACCATGATGGCCTCTACATGATTCATCAAATCATTTTCGAAGCATCCCCACATATTTTTATAAAGAATTTATAGAATTTTTGTTGTTATCTTTTTTCCCATTCATTTTCCAATAATGTATACCCTTATTAAAGGGTATGGGATATATTTATTACATCCTAATCACCTAGGAAGAACTGCACCAAGAAACAAATTAAACCCAAAATATACATATACACTTAATATTAATATGATTTAAGAATAATAATAAAATTCCGTCAATTTCTAGATGTACCCTATCAAACATGTTCAATATAATTTGATCAAGATCACTAAGATTAATCCAAAATACACCTTCCTCTAAAGGTATCTATAGATCGTACGAATTGGCCTATGATTAATTAGGGCCAATTTTCTCTCTATAGACTTTTAAAACAATATTTAAAGGATATATATAATCATTGTCTATACATTGGTTTCATCAAAGAAATTTTTATGTTGTATTTACCCATATAAATCACAAACTAAGAGCATTATTATATACGCTCTCCAAGGACCCTCCTGGGAAGATCATTATTCACCCTTATAAATAAGATGTTGCATAAATATATAATAAGATACAATTACTTATAACTAATATATATTTCATGTTTAACTTATAAATTTTTTTTTCCTACATTCAATCTTCACATAATTATCATCTTATGGAGAATGTTATTGATCAAGATAGCTTATCATAGTGGATTATAGATAGATTATTAATTATCAAAAAAATTAATAATTATCATACATCAAATCAATGTATATGGAACCTCACCATAACATAGTTGATAACCACATATACCATGACATGGTTTAAACTACCACATCATGGTGATTCTTTGTAACAAACAAACACAATTCAACTTGACATGTCACCCTTACCAATCCACCACAAGGTTCGAAGGGTGTTCTTGATCACCATATGCTGGAAAATATTGGTAGGGTATCAAATTAACCAACTAACTAGAATGATTCCACCATAAATAATGGTAATAAAAACATAGAATCATACATAAAATCTTGAATAGTTTGTTTATACATTGGAATTCTATGCATAATAGATAAATAGTTGTAAATAGTATAATAAGACAAATTGGGTATATAATCATTCATAAATATAAAAAATGAACTTACATGCCAAAATGATACCTAAAAACAAAACAAAACAAATGTCATGAAATAAATGAAACCATAAATAAAAAAGTGGATCTGGACTTAAGAGTGAATACATAAATGACCAAAAAGTAAATAAATATATGAATCCACCACATGAACATCTCCACAATATCCATGATCAGTCACCATAACCATAAAATACTTCTCTATACTAAACCTAATATCAAAACTGAGATCATGACGTAGGAAACTATATAAAATCATGGGATTTTCATACACACATGTAGGTATGTATGAAACATGTAATATAAGATGATCAGTATAATTTCACTAATGGTTTTACGAAATTTCTATTATAGAATTTTTCAAAAATATTATTCCATTCCATATTTATAAAATAAATTTTTACATAATAGAAATTGAAAAAGGAACCCAATTACTATGATTTAACCATAAATAATATGTTCAATTTTTTAAATATAAAATAAATTGTGTCACACATAGTAATTAAAAATACTATGAAAACCAAAAATGGGACTTTTGATTTCATATAAACTAAGAAAAATAATTTTTCCTCCTTTCCAAAAACGTTCTTAAAGTCATATACCTAGAATAATAACTTTCATTTTCCCTTTAAAATCATACTTTTAAATTCATAATTGAAATCATTTTTGGAAATAATCCAATCCATGAAAAAAAATATAAATATAAACTCAAGTAGGAAGCATATTATCAATGAATAAAATAAGGAAAATAATATATAATCATGAAATTATCACATAAAAATAAATCAAAATAGTTTATTAAATAATGTCTCATATGGGAGTCCCCAATATGGTATCGTAAACAATAGAATAAGTGTAACTGAGAACTCCCTTAGTCCTAAAGGGTGATAATACTAAAAATACTTGTCATAGAACAAACTTGAAGCAAATTTTTTACTCTAAAACAAAAAAAATTACCAGATATACTCTCATTAAACTCAATAGGGTCCCACCATAATTCATGGACTAAACCACCCTAAAGGATAATATCTAGTTCATAATCTAAATAGGGTACCAAAATTTGGATCTATCATTTAATAACTCGGGTTATAATAACATGTTAATGTGGTGTTGTGAAAAGAAAATTGTGTATGATCATCACATAAATCGTCAATGATTCATAGTAAGTAAATATAACTCTTCCAACAAACCCTTTCCGAAAAAATACCCTTTTAAATCCTTATAATAATTATATAATAATTAAATTATTCTCCTAATAGGGAAAATGTATATATAAAACAACTAAGGGGATCAAATGAGGGTATCACATTCATCATGTAAATCTCTTTTATAAAGTTCTTACTGGTCATTTTTAAACCACCATGGATAGAGTTGTCATTTCTCATCTATTTAAAAACATGATCAAGAAAACATTCTTCCGAAAAAATTTAGAAATAAACATACCTCTTTCAAATAAATCCAACCCTTAAAGCCTTTAGGAATTTAATAGACTCCATTCTTTTAAATAACACCTTAAAACCATTAATTTTCAATTTATAAAATTCAAAAGTATCAAATAAAACATATAACTATCAATAAAATTCAAAAATACTCTCTAGGAAATTTTAACAAAGTCTTATCATGTTATAAATGTCACTTTAGAAACTAAGAACTATAAAAAAACAATAAATCCTCTAATTCCATATGTTTAAACCATTGAAAAATTTTTATAAACCATTTATATATATTACATATAGATATATAGTCATAAAATATTATTTTAGTAAATTTAGCCATTTGAAGAATTTCTTAATATGTTTAATTGCATAAAGAAACCTACCTCTTCTATGTCGTGATTCTCACATTCAGTGTCAGAATATAATAATCAAAATTGAAGGGCCTCTATATTCTTTAAACGAACAAAATACCAAAATTAGAACAAATCTAAAAAACTAAATTCATACCCTATGGGTGCTAAAGTTTGTGGGAGAAAGGAAATCATGGGGAATGTAAGTGGGAAGAAGAGAATAATATAACCCATGAATAATGATGTATTTGACTCAAAAATCCATAAATAATAATATTAGATATTCTCAAAACCAAAAGAGGGGGGATGGGAAGGATTTAACCCTTGAATTTATATCAGGGTTGGTTGAATTAGTTGGGGAAAAAACAGATGCCCAACCCCCCAATAATTGAATTGATAATAAAGTAAATTTTATAATCAATAAAAATATGGATATGCAAAAACCATTGTGTGGTCATTGGAACCATGGAATATTTCATTACAAGGTATCCCAATAAATGAAACTACCATGATACAATCCCTTCTTTTCTACAGATTCAGACAGGGATACTGAACACCCTCTATTTCATCAAACATAGTGTGGGATTTCCCTTGGTAAACAACCAAAAATCTACCAAAAAATAATAATGTAATGTTGGTGTTTTAGAGATTTTTTAATCAAAAAAGACTATGGCCTCCTGCCATGGTTAGATACCATCCTTGCTAACTATTTTAGATAGGGACCTCATCCACACACCATGGAAACAAACCTAGTTATTTGTGTCTTCCTCATTTCCCATTGGAAAAAACCTATCAAAAAATGGCCTCTAAAATTCCAAGTTTATAGGTACTTTATAAATTAATCCAATATGGTAGTTTCAACTCTTTTGTCTTAGAGGAATATTTTGTTGAGATCATCCACACATGAAAACTACCCTTGAGTTTGAAAACACCTAAAAATATAGAAAAATAACCCAAAACATAAAATATCCACTTATAATTTATATAGATATATATAATTGTGAATTGGTGTGTCATATATATTCCCACTGTTCCACTTTATACCCCTAGGAAGACTTTGTAAAAATAATAAAATGAATCACAAAAAAATAATCACCCAAATATAAGGGTTGAAGGATCGAGGAATACACCAAAGAGATATACTAAGATGAGGCGACCAAACATACTAAAAATTATCAAATATCATAAAACACATTTAACAAAACTCAATTATCATACCTAGATTCAAATTATATTGAATATAGAGATCAATTTTTAGTCTCACCACTATTTATAATTTTTCTAGAATAGTGGGACAACTTTTAGGTATTTTCAAGTGAGAAAAACATTAAATTAACCAAAAAAATCCTAAAAGATTGTTATAAATAATACTACTTCATTAAACATAACAACCATCCGTGGTACTAGTAAAAATTTCAAAAAATGATAATCTAATCAAAATTTACACCCATAAAGACATCATCATGGTAAAAATCTCCATCAACATCCAATATAAAGAAAATAAAAGGGGTTTATCAGATGAAAATAATTCCTCGATAGGGTGAAATATGGACTTAGACTTCATAGAAAATATTATTAGTAGGGTAAAATATGGCCTCAATTCTAAAACAAAAACTCATGGTGATCCCAAAAAAAATAAAATCCTTGCACAAATAATTTCTAAAACTAAATTTATGTCACACTCATCCTAATTACCAAATCAAATCCCCCATGACATATCTTTGTTTGATAAAAAAATATAAGAATATCAATATAAAAAACATGATATATAATTTTCAGTTGGATTTATAAATAAAAATGTCGTGAACAAAATGTAAAAAATCAAGACCCCTCCCAATAAAGTATGGAAAAATTCATAAGAATACACCCATTGATAATAACCCCAAAATATAAATCCCATCTACTTTTGTAAATAATAAATTCATATGAAATATGAATATGTGAGAATTTTTTACATTTTATACTCCCTATTAACTACTTTCATAGTCAATGCATGGAAAAATCAAGACACATTTGATCCAAGGTATGATTAGAGACATATCCCAATAAAAAATATTTCTAAAAATCATTGAAAACTAGCCTAAATGAGAGACCACTAATCCTAATATAGAATATTAAAATATGTATATCCTTTAGAATACAATGATCACAATGGAAAGTATATGGTAAATGACTCAAGAAGTTCAAGATTCTAGATTGTTATGGCCCCACAACTTTATTCAATGTTGGACGAAGTAAACACCCAAAATGGAATATTTAAATGAAAAAAGTAAAAAAATCTAAGTATCATAATTGAAGGTAAAATCTATAAATTACATCAAACAATTTCTAGGTGGGGTTTTCAAACTAATTGGAAATGTGATCCTAACTCATTCATACTCCATAAATAAATACAAAACACACTATATTACCAAGGGATTAGACAAAAGCACAACTAGCCAAGAAAAAATACATTTCAAAAAATCCATTCACAATCAAAAACAACATAGAAAATAGTTTGAATAATCATTTCATAAAAACACACATATTTTAAATATAATCTACATCAATTAGAAAACTATGTATTCCACTTTAAAACTCAAATTCCAGATTCGTTACAAGATAATATAAAGAAATATTTATACTGGATTTCAAAAAAAAAACAAACATTATTTAAATAAAAATATAATTCAACATTATAAATTTCATATTTACTTCCAAAGCACCACATGAGTAAAATTATAGAACAAATATGTATTATAAATTCACTTCAGTGTCAAAAAAATTCAACACAAATCAGCTTTATTATTAAAAAAACTTCATAAATTCCCTAATTAAATAAACCACTTTATAAAATATCTAATGAAAGTAAAAAACATTATTTTCAAATAAACAACCAAAATGGTATTAAATTAAAAATATTTGACTAAGTTATTTACTCTCACAAAAAAAATCGTTCCAAACAAAAATTACATGAGGGGTGTATAACTGCACTCAATTTGACTACATGATATTTAAATGGTCCCTAGAAAGAGGAAACCACTATAGGATCCATTGGAAGTTAAAATAGGTTTATAAAAAAATTACATGAGGGATGTATAAGCGAACTCATTTTGAATACATGATTTTCCAACCCAACTAAAAACCATATGATATACTTTTAAAATATATCATAATTGTTCACATGATCTCTCTGAAGCATGAAAAAACATGAAAGGTATCCATGTAACTCTATTTCATTCTCTATTTTCACCCACAAATATAAATGGGTCCTTAAAATATTTGATATCTCAATAGGGATGAAACACTATCAAAATTAGCCTGGAAAAAAATACAAATAAAGACTTAAATCCCATATACACAAGTAAACACATGTTTTATTATGAAATGTTGTGATCAAGAACCTACTCATAACCAAAAACCATTATTTTGACTGTCTTATCTCATTACTACCATGTAAAACCCAAATTATTAGAGGGAAATGTGATACTACTTTATAACAAACCAGTCAGGGTTGACCTGACATGTCGACATGGTCATTCAGATCCAAGGTCTAAAGATATTTCCTAATCCCCATGGGTTGGAATATAGTGTTGGGGTTTGAAAAGAATCAACTGGTGTAAATTATTTCATCATCAGTCACAATAATAAAGGAATAAAATCTAATCAATATTCTGACATGGTGCATCCATACATTTGACTTATATGCATAAAAAACAATTCAAAATAAAAACAATCCAAATTCATTATAGCTTAAATTTTCAATAAAAACCCAATTTATATATTTAAAATGAAACATAGGAGTAAAACATACCAAGGTATAAACATAAATGAAAACAAAAAAAATATAAATATGATAAATTTTAATTCAGGATACAAAAACAACCCAAAAAGTGATATGATCCACCACTTGAACATCTACACATGGTCCAAGATAACTCACTACATCCATAACATCCATACACAGACTAAACCAAACATCCAAAATGAGATCATAAAATGGGACTAGTAAAACATTTTGAAAGATGCATACCCCCATGCAGGTGTACATGAAAGTCATGATCTAACATTCCAAGAATTGTTTTACCAAATAGGTCATGTAATTCCCATTATAAAAAATTTCACAAATTATAGTTTAAAACCTTTTTAGAAAATAAATATTTTCATAATAAAAAGTTAAAAGGAAACCAAATATCGTGCTTAACCTATAATGAAGTAGATCACAAATATTTATATGAAAATGTGGGGTCATCACATAGTAAATGAAAAAATTTTGAAATATAAAATGAGGTATTTTTTATTTCATTTAAAATAAAACAAATATTTTTTATTAATTATCCAAACCTTTATAAAAATCTGTAGAAAGAAATAAACACATCCATTTTTCCATTAAAATTTTCCTTTTAAATACATACTAAAACCCATTTGGAAAATAAACCCAATAAAGAAATAAATAAATTATAAATTAAAGTAGGAATCATATCATTCATAAATCAAAAAAAGAAAAAAACACAACCATGTAATGGTGAACATAAATCAATCAAACTTGTGGATATAATAAACTATGAAGTTGGAATATCCTACATAGAATGAATAACAAATGAATAAGTATCAGTTAAAAAAATCAAAAGTACTAATTTGAGATGATCCTTATAATACTTAAAAAATAAACCACTTTTGTTCTATATTTAATTCCTACAAACAAAACCACTTGACTAACTCTCACTAGCCTCATTTAGAGAACTCCCTTGTTTAGGGATTAAACCACCCTATGGGACACTAGCCTTTTCATAATCTAGTAGAACTATAACAAATCATGATAACTAACAAACCTACTTGGTTTCCCATTTCATGACAATGTGGAGGTGATGAAATAAATAAGAAAATTACTATAACATAAACCTTCAATAAATAATTAAAAATAAATCTTAGCTCAACTCCAATATACTCACACAAAACGTCCCATTTACATTTGTATAAGATTAATATAATATTGTAATAATTTTATTGATATAGAATAATTATATACAAAATAAAAAAATTTCTCAAATGAGGGTATAAAATTAATAAAGTAAAACTAGTTTATAATGCTTAAAAATGGTGTTTTTAATCCAACATTAAATATAAACACATTTCCCATCCTTTGAAATACTCGATCATGAAAATATTATTTAAAAAAAATGAAGTTAATGCACTACCTTAAATCCAATAACTCCCCTTGATAGAGGTCATTAGAGATTTAAAACACTCCATTCATTGATATGGCACCTTAAACCCCAAAGGTTTACCTTCATAAAATAAAAATGATTTCAAAAACCACTTATATATTTAAATTTATCTCACATAACTATAAAAAATTTATACACACACTTAACAAGCCTGAAAATTCACTTTTAAACCATTTAGAAGAAAATCCCATAAAACACATTGTCCATGTGTGTTAAATATTTTAAAAAATTTCTACCCATTATGAGATTCACATATAGATATCACTAAATAGAAAATCATTAAGATAATTAAATATTCTAATGCTATTATAAATAGTTAATATTGGATAAAAATGGTAATCTCTTCTTAACTAAAGTACTTTATTTCAATTGAGAAATCTAGTATGGGAAAGAAAAATATCACTACAATCCATAACTAACCAAATCCATAAATTAAAACCAATCCCAATCCCTATTTTTTTTTCTAGTAATAATTAGTGGTTGTGGAATAATCTAAAATGAATGGGAATTATAGGGGATAAAAATAAAATAGTTCCCTAGAATAAAAAAAGGATTTACCTCACAATACCTCTTCAAATTAGAAAGGATGTTATCAAAAAAAATATGGAATGGGATGGGGACTGCTCCAATGAGAACACCCCTTAATTGGTTGAATGAGAGGGGAGTAAAATTGAGGCCAAACCCCCTTAGAATTACAGATCGGTAGAAATATAATTTTATCATTTGAAAATAAACTATATATAGACACAAAACGGTATGTTCACCTACACCATGATGTGTTCTTCTCCCGTGAAGCATAAAATTCCCACCAACCAAGGTATTGTCCAACCATACATGGTATTTGGATAGGGACATTGACTAACCACTGCAAAAATCACTAGGTAATGTGACTCTCTAGGTTATAACCTAAGACACCCACCAAAAAATGACCATGGGATGTTATAGGAACTTTTTTTTCAGTCCCCAAAAAAACACAATGATTGAACCTAATGGTGAGGAACTATCCCTAGTCGTCCATCTGAGTATGAACCTTGGGAATGAACTATGACATTGATCCTTAGAAGTTCTCCCAACACCATTTCCCATAGGGAAAATAACTTGGAAAATACCCTCTAAAATTCATATTTCATATGTTATATGACTATTTTGGCTAACCCAATCAACACTGCTCCCATGGTTCCTAAGTTCTTTGTGTGGTGAGGTTACTCACTCCAAAAAACACTACACTCATAGTTTAAAACACCTAGAAATCCAAAATAATATATCAAGACCAAAAAATATCTCTTTATCATTTAATATATATATATATATGTGTGTGTGTATAAAAACATTGACATAAAGGTGTCACATAATTGTATTTAATAATTACAACAGTCTTACATATTCACTAAAATACTCATAGACTCATCTCACTTTAACACTTTGTCACACCATATGCGACATCATATGTAATGATATCAAAAAATCCTTTTGTATATCTTTCAGAACTCCTTTTCTAAAAATATATTATAAATATTAACCATATATTAAATCATATCTAACAACTTGTGAAGATAAATATATAATTTATTTCAGATATATTTTAAATCCCATGTGGGGTATCTCTTAATATTTAATAAATGTGATCCTCATTCACACAGTCATAAAGTGTGACTCTTTTGGCCTTTATATTTTCAATTAAAAAATGAATTTGAAAATCCATAAATGTAATAAAATAGTATCACCTAGACAGGAATCAATTATACTCAATATATAAATAGATTCCTTATGTTCCCTAACAAACACATATGTTTCCATGCCTATGTCCAATTGTTGTATCATATATAAGTATGAATAATTATCTGATACACTTGTTCAATTCATCAAGTTTCCATGGGATATAGAGTATTTAAATCCCATATCGATACTCATATAGTCTTTATTCTCTATGTATGGACAATAAATGTTGATAAATAAAACACATTTCATTCATATTATATTTTAACAAACTTGCATACCCCTCACCCAAATAGGTTATGACATCATATGTACTATATAGGTATGATCATACACTTCTCATTATATCTCAATTTAGGTCACATATGCCATCATCATCATTCGAGACGAAAAATATCATCTTTTATGATTAAATTGATGACAAGAGTAGTAACACACTTACCCACCCACAAAATAGTTAATACATAATGTTTTTTGTGAGAAAGGTATCAATGTATGATAATTTTAATTCTTGTTATCCAATAAACTTGGGTATAATGAAATCCAAATATTAAATATTCACCTCTATAATACCAATGAGATTTTTTATAAAACTTCATATAGTATAAACATGGGGGTCATCCAGTAAAAAAACATGTTATGCCTTGTGGTCATATTCTGTATCCCTATAACAAAATAATAATCATGCTAAGCATAACATTTTTTATAACCTATATAAATAAATTATGAACATAAGTTAGGGATAACTCAACTTTGCAGAGATTAAAAATCATTTGACCTCGTGAAATATATTTATCCAATATTAAAGAATCATGACATTAAGACTTTATTTTGTATAACATAATACATTATATATTTATAGAATAATTTATTAATACATAAAAAAACCATATCATCCTTATTTTTTAACATTTTAGGTTTTTTTAAAATCATGAAATATTTATGTAATTACTTTTATATCTCTTCATGAACATCTGATAATGGTCTTTCACTAAACACTTGTGATTAGTAACATCTATAAATAAATCCAATTTAAATAATGGTGAGACTTCGGGACAATATTCCATATTTTCAACTCATTAAATAGGTTTTTAAACCACTTTACTTGACAAAATCAAACATTATAATGTTAATAACCTTTCATCTATATAAAACTATTTCAAATTTTACCATCAAAATCATTATTGGTTCTTTTATATTAATATTTTCTTAAAAAACATGTGTTATCTTATTTAACTATTTAAATTATTTATTTAACAACTCATCCTAATCACTTTTAGGATATAATATGGTATTCACATCAATAAATTAATATAATGTAACTCTTTACATTTTTTTACCATCATACCCTAAACTCCTTTAGGATATATGGTGAAATATTATATTAATTTTCACCGATAAAAGGATTTATTTATTTCATTTAAACTACATTACACATAGATATACACAAAATAATCTCTTAGAAATTATATTTTTTATATAATATCATTCTAATCTACAAACACTATTTTTTACGAAGTATGACTTATTTACATTTGTAGTAAAATTTATGATAAATAACTTTTATATCTATGTAACATATGATATTCATTTCGTTTGGATAATTTTTCATAAAATTAGATTTTATTCCTAAAAACATACAACCGAATGGTAATGGAATCTAATTTCTCATATTTTAATGAATACCTTGGATAATATGTTTTATCAAGTATAAAATTCCATTATCCATATCTTCACTTTAAACAACAATATAAAATTATATTAAATCAAAACTATGTGTATTAAATTCATCATCTCCTAATGATCATAAAAACTACCTATATAAATACAATACCTCTATCATATAAGATAATGAGAATAAAATATAAAAAAATTATTAAGGACCATCTAAGATTGGTTTTTTTCATTTCATTCAACCCAATATTTTGTAACCCTTTTCCATATCACTTATATGAAATATTCAGGTATAATTAATTAATTCCATGATTTTGAACTCCTCTAAACTCAAAGCATTTTTAAATTATACATTTAGTATCATATGATCATAAAAATATAATAATTTCTTAATTTAACATTAATACCTAACATGGAATATCCATGAAGATTCAAAAACACCTTCATGTATCTTATGAAAATTATTCATAGATGGAAAAATCATTGTATCTTCCTAAAAACGCTTTAGGTTCGAATGGCCATGGATAATTATTGGACATATTCATTCATTTCATACCTTCTATATACAACTTTAGACTTATTTACTTTCATCATAGAATAAGATTATATAATTACATATCTAGCTAATCTATTTTAAATACGTTGAGATAATAGGGTAATCTTTTACAAAAATCATTCATACTTCCTCAGAATTTAAAACTGAATGAATTTTATATAAAGAAAAATCCTTAAGAGAAATTTTTATTATCTCTAAGTCATTTTTACACTCGATAATATCTGTTATATGATTATATATTAGGTTTCCATTGGTAATATTTCATCTAATGAATTTAAAACCAAGAAATTCTACTTTTATGCTCATTCAAGAATCTACATTAACTTCTTAGAACAATTAAATATTTACTTATTCGAGAAATAATTACTCTTAACATATAAAATTTTCTCTCTATAGTTAAAAAAATTTCTTATGTTTTGTACCCATATGAAAATTCTCTTATCATATGAGTATCATGTCTTACCATTATTTAGTATTTAATTTTTCAAATGTAATCACCCTAATAATATGGCCCCATTTAAAATTTCATTATATCCATTAATCGTCCAAGATCCATATTTCACTAAGTTATGATATCTCTTTCACAGTACTCCCATCACTAAGTTATTGGGGTAGTCTATTATAAAAATCATATCATATATAACTCTTGTATGGTTGTTTGGACAACTCTTTGAATTATCTATCATATGGATACATTTAAAACTATTCCTCATGTTTCCTAACTCTCAGGGTTTCTTAGCTATGTGTGGGTAAGATAATATTCAAAAATGAGGAAATTATCTCTTAGGGATGCCTCATTACTTTCATTCTGTACACATGATAATTCAATTTCACCATGTTGTGTTAAAACCAACATATTTTAAGGATAGAGGTCTTCAAATGTGTATACTTTGGAAGGAATATAAATCTTGGTATTTTAAAGGGTAGTTAAAAATATTATATCATTTTATTCCATTGATATGTATTCATCATTCTAATGATTTATTATTAAATCATATCCCTTCTACTAAATCAATATATTTAAAATATATCTATGTGTTACACTATTCATAGCTCTTAGCTTATGTTACTGACCCAAATTAAAATCCATTTATATTTATAAATATCCATATTTATGACAAAAATAAGGTCCGTGAAACTATTTAATGTATAAGCTTAGTATTATATGAAATCAAAAATTCTCACAAGAGTATATAGGGTGTAAAAAGTAGCCAGCCCCAACTTTTCTAGACAAGGCATAAGCCTCTAATCCTATGAAAAATATGATACAAATTCCCTCTACATATGGATAATTTAAAATATATATATATATATATATAACCATAATAATTTATTCACCCAATATGTATAAAACTATAATAATGTTTTTATTTAGGTTTATAACCTAGTATCAAGTGAAATTCATGGTATTATAAAACTAAATTATTACTTTTACCTAGAGTATAACTCGTTAAATACTTGAATGATAATTTATAAGTTGATTATCATTTAAAAATAAATCATATATAAATATTTATAATATATAAATTATTTTAATTAATAATTAGCGAGTAAATTAAATACATACTTATTTCATAAATTTAGTTATAAGATAAATATTTTATAAAAAATGCATAAATAAATTATTAATAAATTATTATTCATGCAAAAATAAACATTAAAAATGAACTTTTACCAAATATAATCATTTCATATTATCAATTATATGGTTGTATAAAAACTATTTCATATTCATCATCATCATTTATTAATTTATTGGGAGAAGGAAAATACAAGTCAATGAAAGGGAAACTGGAAAGTATTAGGGGTCCTAAAATAGTGAAATCCAAGGGAATCCCCTATAATAATTTTAACCCCCTTAGGATCTAAAATTTTTATATTATAAATGTAGTAAACACTCGAGTCATGAGCTGGTACACATGCTAGGTGATCTGCTGCTTTACTCCCCTCATGTAGTGTGTGAACCATTAGAATATTGGGGGATAGAATACCTCACCACTTTTTTATGATATAGGAAATCAACTAAGGAATACACTCAGTGCCTTGTAAAGAATTGAGGAGGATAAGGGAATCAGTTTCAGCTTCAGAAATAACGATTTCTCCTAGAGGCATTGGGAAAGGCCGATGAGGAGGGTGTGATCTTCTTCTAGAAGGGAAGATTTTCATCTAAAGTGTGTAGTGAATACCAAGATAACATAGCCCCTATAGTCTCAAACAGCCCCTCCTCCTCCCATAACCCCTAATATACATGACCCATCTATGTTAAGCATTAAACCAATGGGAAGAGGGAGCCATCGGATCCATCAACTCTGTAAAGAGTTTCCACCATGAAGAGAGACTTGGATGCATGAAAGAATATTGTGAAGAGATGGGGTATCCTGCCATTTTCATGAGATCCTGAATAGATCAATAAGGAGGATTATAACTCTACCTATGATGCCTATTTCTATGAAATGGATCCCCTCATACCTTAATTTGTTCTTGGTCTTCCATAATCACCAACAGCCAGCATGAAATATGATGGATCACACCATTCTCTCTAGACACCTATCACATGAGTCTTGGAACCAACAAAAAATAAATGGAGATTCATACAGATTGGGGGAAGAAAACGAAGTAAATTATCTAAATAAGGACCAAATATCATGTTCCCATTCTCCCTAAAATAAAATATGGGCCATGATTTCCACCTTGTTGTGGACATAACAAGACCATCAAGAAACCAGAGTTATCTTACATCTTCTAATGTTCTTGTCATTGGGGATCTCATTATTCCAAATCCTCCAAATGAGAAAATTAAATTTCATGGGAATTTTCTTCATCCACATAACCTCTTTCCATATATCAATATTCTCATGGAGATAAAGAGATTTGTGGTTGTATTTTATAGAGAAGGCCCCCGAGGAGGTTTGAGTAAACACACATGTATCTGCATCTGAGTTAAGCTCGGTATGGTTAATGGTGGCCTACATTCCTTTTTTCAGTACTGCCCTGATAAAGTCCAAGTATTTACTCACCACCCGGAAAAATATGATAGTGGCTGGGAATCCTGGATATCCGATCACCATGCTATCCCAATTTTCATGCCAGAAGGACTGATCCCCCTCTCTAATAATCCAATGGTTGTGGGTAAGCATGGCTGTAAGATGAGGTAGAATAATGGATAGGAATGGAGGAGAATATATTTCATGCATATCCCGATAATCTTCACAAATGGTGTACATGAATCTGACCCAAATTTTTCAGTGCTCATGGATTTCCCAAATCAATTTTTCATTCCTCCATAGGTGAGTGTCTCCAAGGCTGCGGACATTAATTCTACCTTCCTGAATTGGCCTTGACATCTTATCCTAGGACACCCATTGGTGTTTTCCTTCTGTAAGTGTGCTCTAAATGAAGTGGGATAAGATATTTCAATATTAATGATGACTTTTATTGGTATATTGGTCGAAGATATAGAATGGATAAGAGAGGCGAAGAGAATTCTATTAACCCATTAAATCTGACCAAAAAATGATAGAAATATGTTCTTTCAATTGAGGATTCGGTCAGTGATCTTATAGTTGAGGTGATAAAAGTCACGAATTCAATGTATACCTAAATAAATAGAAGCACAAAAATATTCAATTGGATAAATCCATCTTTTCATATTCATAACACGGCCCAAGGGGGACACCTACATTGAGGAAAATCTAATAGAGATGAAAAAGTTACTCTTAGACCTATTAATAGCATGCCAACTCCAATGAAATTATTCCTCAATCACCTTAATAAAACCTCTTACCGACACCTTATTGAAATTCATGATGATTAATGTATCATCTGGAAACAAGAGGTTAGATATTGATGGAAGATTCATCCTTATCTGGAATGGGAGGATCTCACCATTTCTCATGCGTTTATGGATGAGGTGGTTTAGGATGTCCTAGGTGAGGATCAAAAGACTTGGTGATAAGGGATCACCCTGTCTGAGGCCACAATATTCCTTAAATAAACTATGATACTTCCCCAACAAAAGTAACATCCATCCATGATAAGCTAAAACATATAAAAATAAGGTTAGTGGCTATGGGGAGAAACCCATACATGAGATCACATTTTTTATGAAGTTCTATTCAGTTATATCATATTACTGTTCATTTCTAGTTTGATAGACAAGTTAGAACCATGTTTCATAATGAGGATATCCCTGATCATCTCTAGGGCCAATGCAATATCCCTTTGAATAGAGAGGCCCTTCACAAAGCCATGCTTTTCAATGGATACCCATCAGGGATGGTGAATTGATAGACATGATTTAATGATTCTTGCAAAAACATTGTAAGGAATGTTTCACATAACGACTGGTATATAGTGAAAAATGTAAGAGGGGCTCCTAGTATTGGGATTGAGAACTAGTTTACTATCATATGCCACTCTAGGCAAGCTACCTCCCCTGAATATGTCAAGGATGGCCTCTGATAAATCATTTTTTACAACATCCCAATAGTATCTAAATAATATACCTGGAAAACCATCCAGACCTGGTGCACTATCAACTTCAAGATTCATAACTTTTTCAATTATTTATTTCTCCTCTAGGATGTCCCCTAACCTCTTATTATATTGGATAGAATCATGGTTGGAAATGGAATCTAGCATCCTTGAATCACCTCTCGTGTAACCATTAGGCATCCGAATATTTTTTCTATCAAGATCTTTGAAAAATGAATGATAAAGAAACCTCAAAGCATCCATATCATCTGAATATGTACCATCATCCCTTAATATATTTGTATGAACAAATCGCTTCCTCTCTTTGATATAATCATGGAAGTAGGGGGTGTTCCTATCACCCTCACCAATCCATCTGATACACGCTTTCTCCCTCTCCAAGCATTCCTACATAAGAATATTTTATATGATAGTATACTTATTTGTGGAAAGTTATTAGAAGATCCAGTCATTCTAGTCCCCCACTAATCTAAACTCCAGTTAGTCAACATCTTGCATAATAAATTCAATTCTCCTATCACTGTGATAATTTTCCTTCACCAAATACTATAACCTAATATTGATTCTCCTCCGTTTGTTATGGGTGGAAGATCAATAATTACCCTGATTGGGATGTCTCCATTATTCTCTTACCAACTGCTAATAACCCAGGGGGTTGGTCCATTTTTGAAAGAATCTAAAATGATCACGAATCACCAGACTCATGTAGAGAGATTCCATAAATGAGTAGTGGTATGAGATCCCATGCACAAACTGTATGACCTAGGTGTTGGTGTACAAAGTGATTTCATGCATGTTTCCAAGGCATAGATCTAGGAAATTCTATGATTGATGATCCCCACATTGGTTATTTCACCAAGTCAAACCATCGCCCGAGTAGCCAAGGCCCATGAGGCCTTCACCAACCATTAAATGAGTAAAGTCCAAACTATCTTTCCTAGGGAATGGCCCCCTTCCATTCTTCTTGTTTGGGTTGACGATGACATTAAAATATCCCCAAATAATTCAGGGAAGGTTACCAGGATCGATGTAATTATGGTAATATGAGGAAATTTCACTACATTACGCATCATAACTCCAATAAATAAAGTAAAAAAGAAGGATCCATTTTCATGGGTAACCTTGGTGGTGATACGCTGGTTGCCTATGTGAATAAGGACTAAAAATATGTCCCTATTTTAAAAGATACACATATGATGGTTGGATGGGTCCTCATGCATGGATCTATGTAGCTTAATTCTTATAGAAATATCATTGATTTTGGAGATGTTATGCTTTTTATCGAGGACAGTAATAAGATAATCCTTCAGTTTGTGGATTGTAGAAGAAAGGAAATATGTTTTGAGCTGGGAACTAAGTCCACGAGCATTCAAAATGAGGATGTGAATAATTGAGAAAAAAGAACCCTAGTATTGGCCCTCGAGATCTTATCCTTTTTATGTTGGGAGGAGGATTCTTACCTTAGCTTTGTGTACTAGCCTCTTGTAAATATAAATGTATTCTTGGAGGGAGTAGAAACATTATGAAAAAATACAGAGATTTGGGGGACTCCACTTTTTTGACAGAATAGGTGGGTCAAGGATTTTAAATAATGGCTTGATCTCGGGATCCATCCACAGATTTGGGGGGCCAAGGGGAGGAGATAATTCATTTTTCTTCTGAAGGATCGGTATAAAGGGATGTTCCCTCTTCATAAGACTGATCTTGGATGGTGGGGAGTCCAGGAAGAGGTCATGGGACTAGTGGGGGAAAGGCAGGGGAAGAAGGAAGGTTTGAGGAAGGACCCCTCAAATAAATCATAATCCCAAAGTCAAGTGCCATTAGAAGCTTGCGATCTACTGAAACTGAATAAGAATCTTGGGGAGGCATAATGAACTTATTGAGGAAGGAAATCAAGGCAGTTCCAGATAGATTTCCACTAACTATTAGGGCGGTAGGAGGAGAAGCAGGTTCAACAACTAAAGAAACAACACAGTCTCCTACCATGTCAGTGTGATGCTGATTCACCTCCTAAGGGACGGCCAATTTACCTCTAAAGGAGGTATCCTTTGGAGGGAAGCAATGCATGACTTTTTTTTCTTCCTAAAAACCTTAATAGAGTGCCCTTGGAGGAGAGAATAAGAGTAGTACTATGGGACAAAGGGGTAGAAGATGTCCTGGGACCAGCAGAATGATTCCTTCACCCATAGTGAGATCTTATTCAGAAGAGTTAGGGAGATATCCATTTCAATGCAAATATACGCCACTGAGGCATCATTACAAGGAAGATTATGATTAGCCATGAAAATAAATCCACACTGGGATTCACCAATTTCCTTGAGAGAAACACCATTTAGAAAATGCAATGGAATACCAAGGAGGCTGATCCAGGTATACACAATAGAGCTCCCTTTTATCATTAAATTTAGGGGCCAACTAGGCATCCCTGGGTGGTGATTTTTTTATATTTTTTTATCAAAAATATATGTTCCATTCCAAATAAAATTCACCACTTTATGATATTATTCAATGTTAACTCTTATAATGGTAATATCCATACTTGTTATCCATGTTTCCTAGCTGTTATGAGGTCCTAAAACATTTCATAAAAGATACACAGGGTTAGTATTCCAATAATAAAATTACTTTTCTATCCTTAACATTCCATGCGGTATCCTTATAGGGATAGAGACCACGAAATTTTGATCATAATACCACACTACATTGACATTGGATATGATGTTATATTTTTAATGAAAAACATTTATGTCCATCCATTCTCAGTTCCCTAGAACTATGACATGGTCATATAACCTTTATAATGACCAATAACATTTCAAAAATAATTATTCTACGGTACTCAAAACCAAATAATAGAAATTTCAATTTGTGATAGCCCAAGCCATGGTGTAAGGGAAACATATTTTTTATTTTCATCTTTATTTAAAGATAAATAAAGGCATTGATATATTTTATCTTATACCACTTAAGGGTTTTGGAGGTTTTACTAGATTCTAAAATATAATAGAATAAAAAATCAAAAACAAAATTTATCCTAATATCTATAAATAAATTTGGAATGAATATAAATGAAGAGTAATAATGGTGTACCTTACACCTTTAAATCTAGACTATCTAATATTTTCATAGGTGTATAATCAATATCACTCAAAAGTAGTCGGAACACTCCATCGTGTTGAAGAATCCCTTGATCATGGGAATCATTTGATGCTCAAGTGGAACATCTCTTTGATCTACAGTCTACTAGAACCTTCTGTTCAAGGATAAAGGGAATTTAAAATTTGATATAGTTTCATCTAAAGATTTTTTATGATAGGTTCACCCCAACTAATAAACAACTAAGATCATTTTTTTAAATCAAACCCAAGGACCCTCTAAATAAGATCAAACTTTATTCTAAAAAACACTTTATACACTCTTCATATGTTATAATTCCATATAACCAATGAATCTTCATGGTATAACACTTTAAAAAATTGGGATGTCTAACCTCTTCATATTCATCATATTGACCATAAATTATTTCATAATGTGATAATTCCCACACACAACACTATGAATTAGTGACCCTCACTATGGCATGGTCAATTACAGGATATACCAATACATTTTTAAACAACCAAATTATAGTGATTCTTTTAGTTTTTAATTTCAAAACATAAAAGGTGGTTTCCAATAACAACTTCCTTAATCATGCTCATAATATATAATTTTTATATTTAATTTTGTTAATTAAATAGAAAAACATTATCCAAAGAGTATAAAAAATAAACTCTATGGGTATGAATGATATACGATATTCTTAATGGGATTTAAACAAGTAATTAAAGTAGTAATCCTGAGGTGATAAAATTATGTGTATATTTAACCATTCTAAGTGTTTTCCACATCATGTCTAGTATAAAGAAAAATAAATTTTATCTAGAACATCACTATCTCTAATAAAAGATTTTAAATATTAAAATATATAAATTTAAGGACTAATAGGAACCTATTAAACATGAAATTTCAACAAATATCATGGTATGATCATAGAATGTAGTGAGGGATGATGTTGAAATTTCAAAAACATAGAGGCCACCTTATCCCCCAATGTTAGGGGAATTTCTACCTCTAAAACCACCATTGGTATCATAAATAATAGTATGCGATACTATAATTGTTGATTCTTAACTTTTAAGGAAAATATTATTCACAACATTAGTGGAAAATCAATAAGAAAACTCATATTCTACACTATTGAAAATTCTCCAACTAACCCACTATAGAGATCTTGTTCAGAAGAAGTTGGGGAATATTCACTCAAAATTATTTTTTATAATAAATTTATTACTTCAGCATAATGGATGTTTTGGAAGGAATAATAAAAGAGTTGAATGGGGTTTAAAAACGAAAAGGACCTATAGAAAAAGAATATTTAAGGATAATGATTGATTGATCTTTAAGGG
Organism: Viscum album; assembly: GCA_963277665.1. NCBI lineage: Eukaryota > Viridiplantae > Streptophyta > Magnoliopsida > Santalales > Viscaceae > Viscum > Viscum album. The sequence continues at coordinate 250,295 of CAUJRU010000226.1, forward strand.
TAATTCTAAGGAAAAAAGACTATGTACTCCTCAAACATGGATGAGGAATTCGTTCTTACTATAATATATCCATCATTAAAGTACAGAAGGGTATTCATCACAAATTTCTTAAAACTGATGATGATAATGAATGGGGGGTGGATGAATTATCCATGGAAAATTTTATTAGCATACTAGTTCACGAACACTGTATACCTACTTGATATAAATGACAAGTCCGTGATTTAAGGTATACCCTAAAAATCTCACAAAAATCCACTAGTTGATAAAATTTCAAGGATAAAGAATAAAATGTGGCTGCATCCCCCTCCCACCAACCACACAAGGGTGTTGAGACTGTCTTAGATGTAGAACTGTTTTCCAAAAATGAGTCTCCTAAAGAGATTCTATTGTGAATAAATGTTGAGTTTATCATGGGAAAAATGTTGTTGAGTGATATTTTAAGGATGAACTACAATGCCTCCCCAATAAAAATCACCAAAATGGGTGGATATTACATGACATTGAAAATAAGAATCAAACTACCTAACTAATTTGTGAGTACATAAAGTTTTTAGTTAATTGAACAATTTATATTCTTATCTAGAGATTATTCCATTGGTGCAAAATTATTCAAATCATTAGAACATAAATATATATATCTATCCATAAATATCTTTTAAACCAAAATTTATAATAGATAGTTGTTTCATAAGAAGAATCATGAAAGATATTACTACTTAGTTAGAGGTTTTTAATGGAAAATGTACGATAATATTTCCAGAGAAAAATAATAGACCGTAGTGGGTTCATTTAACTCCTTTTATACTTAACATTATGAATACTTACTTATCAATACCAAATGGAATTATAGACCTAGAGAAACAACTCAAAAACATTTTTTGATGGTGTTTCCCAATGATAGGAACACCAGATAAATAATAAGTGTTAAAGCACATTGGATTCATAAAATGCTATAAAATCCAACATTCATCTATAATAATTGTTTAGTAGGAAGATTAGTTTTTAGTTTTGAAGATATTTAATAGAAATTTATCTATCAACTGATCTCTATACTGAGGAACACCAACATTAACGATCTCTTAAATTGAAACACGTCTGAAAAAGTGATTATTTTGTATTTTCTTATGAAATGAAAGGTTATATCCTATCCATTGGATATATATAAAATTAAATAGAAAAAAATATTAGAAATTAAAATGTTGAATGTATAGGGTAAATTGGAAAACATACTTATTATATAAAATTATAAATATTCTTAGAGTTCATGGAAACAACATAGTGGTTGAAAGATTCCATTTGATGCATCAAGAAATATTTTTTGGAAAATGAAACAATTATAGGAAATGATATTTGTAATGGAATAAAATACTTTTTTCACTCTTAAAAAAGTAGTCTTTTCTGACATAACCCCAACACCAATCATATTTTATGTGGAAAATACTCATGGGAATCTGTGATAACACCCATATACTAATATAAAAATGTGTTATATGATTCATATGAAAAGTCACTAGATTTTCAAAATATATGATGAACATGTTTTCTTTCCTCTGGAATGAAAAAGTTTTTATATAATTATATCACCTTTTGGTAAGTAATTTAGTTACATTAATAAAAATATATAATCCAAATATGGGGGGGTTGAAAGATCGCATTAATTATTATCCCTACCAAAAAATGTTTTGGGATACAATCGAATATTTATTCATCATTAAATATTTAGTATAAATTGAGTTAAATAATGGTCATGTTTCCATGGATAGTCCTAAGACACATGTGACATGTGTGTATACTATGTCACTAAAACAAAAGGATGAGTTTTGAGATGTTCTAAATATAAATTTGTCAGTTTTTATAATTTAATGATATAATAGATATTGAAATATATGAATACAAATATCTAGGAATGATTGATCAATCATTTGTGGCCCCAACAACCCATGGAAAATATTAATCAACATCCTCCACTCTATAAAATTACATGAACTAGAAAAATCCTCATTGATAAATACAATAATATTAATATAAACTCCTAATGGTACTTAAACTAGCCCGAATTATTATAGAATTCATACCCCTATTACAAAGAGGATGGGAACCACCCCTCTATATAAAATTTCCCTTTGATAAATATTAGTAACCTATCTCTTTAAAATTCATTGATTATTTGAGAAATATTCTTATAAAAAATAGTTTCAGATCAATTACAGTTGTTGAAGACATCATAATAACGTAAAAATTAAATTCAGGCCCTAAAGTAATATTTTGATAACTTTATAAAACATAAATGCTGCCAAACATAGAGAATGGGGTTTTAATGATCCTAACATGAAATTAGTCTGATATTCAATCCATTAGGATAAGTTACACCTATATCAAACTAGTAAACTAATTAGATAAAATTTATTCACCTATTCAATCATAGAGTGAAAGGAGAGTGGTTCAAACTAGACCATAAAAAAACAAAAATCCATCTTAATTATAATCTAGGAATGGGATAATCATCATTATGGATTGATCAATATCAGGAGGATCATGATCTAGATTTGAGGGATATAATAATACACTAGAATATAACATATAAGTATGTTTATTTATTTAAATATAGGTTATTCCTACACAACTCTCAATTTTAGATAACCTTCATCTCTCTAAACATCCCAAATAACCCCTTTTCAAGGATTTTTAAAAACCCCAATAATTTGAGACTAATGTGGTATACATTGAAACATATATGATGGGATCTACTAAGTGTAATATATTAATTTCTATCATGGTTTAGGATTGGGAAAATTATATACAATTACATATCATGCCCATGTATGCATATAAAAAGCATAATTGTTTCATGACTTTCCAAGATTTAATAAAAATTAGATTCAGAATAAATAGTATCCTAACTCATAATCTATATCATTTAGGATACATGGAATCTATCTTAACACCATTAAATTTATAAATTCAAGGATATTATTAGAGAAAAAAACATTATGGAATATTATATTAAGAATAAAATTCATTAATCTCATATATAACTTTGATATCATGGTGGTTGGTAAATAAATTACATCTATGCATTGTTCAGTAGGTTATAATTTCATATGAAATCAGAAAATTCCTTCTTCCTACCTCTTATTGTTGAACTATTCCATTAATTATAAAATCATAGTGATATATGATGATAGTTACACTTTTTAATCCTATAAATATTGATATATTGATAAAGTATATTATAAATGGGATGGAAAACAACCACATAAGGAATGTTGAAAATATATTTAAACACCTAAAATATTTTAACTCCTACTATCAACCCTTAAGAAGATTTAAATAAAATTTTCTTACTCCCCCTTAAAAATATTGAAGAAATAATTTCATATGGGAAAATAATATGGTTCTATCAGCTATGGTAAAATAATCGAAGGTTACATTCTTCTATTAAAATATATAGTAAATTTTAGTTTTGATACCACATTTTTTTATATAAAAGAGAACCCTTCTGAGAACTTTTCTCATTGATAGTATATTAAAGTGAATCTATGTAAATATACTCCTAACCAAACCACAAATATCATTGTTGATAATCCCTGATAAAATAAAAATGTTCTTCTAATATTAAAAATTAGTATTATGTAATTCTATCTCCTTTCAAACAGTATCTTCCAAGTTAAACATATGTTCATATATATCTAATGTATATAATTAAAATTGTGATTATGATGGTCTCACACAACCATTAGAGACACATATGGTAGAACCATCTTCTACCCTCAATGGTTACAATGAAGTTGAACATGGAGATACAAAACCTCCATTTGAGGAAGGTGTATCTTCCACTTTTGATGACCTAAAACAAGTAAATTTTTTAATATATAATACTTATGATCAACAATGATTATTAAATCCATGAAAATAGAGATGTCGTATAAGTATATTAATTTTATCATATAAAAAAAATATTTTCTTTCATTTAATACAAAAATTCTAGACTAGATCATCTAGTAGTTGTCCATAATTTATCTTTACTAACTAAAGATCATGTTTAAGAACATGCAGTGAGGAGGATGTATATTACTCATGGTTCAATGGTGATAGTTTTGATTGATAAGATTATCAAGAAAATTTTCATTTGGGGTTACATCACACTAAGTTACTAGCATCCTTAGCTACATCATAAATAAGAATAAAAAAACCATATTCTATTTTTAAATATCTTTTTTAATCCTAGAACTGTTGATTAATCCAATAGTTAGTATACATGATCTCTCACATGTGAATGGGATTTCCTGTATATCTATATTCAAATGGAACATGATGATGATGATTCCACTATCTTTATGGTACAATAAATAATGTTTTACTATAACGTGATTCCTTTTGGTCTCAAAAATTATGGGTGCACTTACAAATAGTTAATGTATCATTTCTTTAAAACTCTTAGTAGTAATATTGTAGGACTAAATGTAAATTATTTAGTAATGAAAACACATAAAAATCAAGAAACATTTCCTAAAAATAAGCTATAATCTTTCTTATATTTAGAGTGATTCACTTAAAATGAGGTACTTAATCAAGACCCCACTAAAGTCTTAGAGATATCTCATTTTGTACTAGTTTTCTAACTGACTATATTATACAAATAAAATATGGTAATAAATAAGATTAATGGATTTTCTATTATAAATAAATATTAATTAACACCATTTTAGGAATGTTTATAGTAATTAATGATACATTTTTCTAGATAACAAGTGGAGTCTCTTGATTCAAATTCATACAACTCTTAGAGGATACATTACCCAATTTGTAAATTTCACACAAGTATCATGGTCAATATGATATTTTGATTCCTGTATTACTCTAGATATTGGAATTATCATTTTTTTAACTTGAAATGGAATAAGGGGATGAAATCTAAGCCACTTTGGACCTAGCCTGATCCTTGCCTCCATAAGACAATGATCTTGTAAAATAGATGTTTGTGATATTTGATTACCTTAAAAAATGTCTTTTAATATAGTTTCAAAACAATAAGGGTGAAATTAATTAGAATGTAGAATTTTTTATCATCTATGGGGGTGGAATTCTTTGAGAATCCTGTTTTAGTATGTCTTTTTTGTGGTATTTATTAGGTGACTTGGAGAAGGATAGATCCTTACTGTTACGAAAGAAATACTATCTAACACATGTAGTGTTCATGAAACATGAACCATGAATTTTACCAAATTATGGTACTTTTAGATTTACATAATTCATGAATATTAATAATTCTTATAGAATTTTCATGCATATAAAGTTTATTCCAATTTCTTCCATCAAAAACTATAATTTATTCATGATACAAATTTATTCTAGACATTTTCATTATGGGGTATTGATGTCATGGGTTCATATTCAATTCAGCTATTAAGTAGCTCAAATTAAGCATTACTACAACAAATATATTTTATTAATATTATTATTTTATACCCCTAATTAAATTCAGAAAAATATATTTAATTAAATTTGTCAAATACAATACCATATCTAGAATTGGTGTAACATAAATCATCCTATTAAAAAATATTAAATTCTTTTATGCATCTAATTTTATGCTTTAGTATAAAAATATTAATGTATCAATTCTATTAATTATCTCTACTATCATGTGGATGAAAATGGATAAGTAAAGTCTTTAAACTATACTCAATGAACTATCCAGCATAAGATTATAGATAAAGAACAAAACACATTGTCTGATAAACTGTTCCATTTCTTTATGGTATTACGACACTACTATGTGTAATCCTATAAATATTAATCCATATTAATTATTATATGAGAGTAATGTATTTCTTCTAATTGAGGTTCAGTTACCCTCACACAAAATAGTTGTTAGTGGAAAACTGACTAAGCATTAATGGACATAAATTTATTTGGATAAATTTTAGAAGCTCAATGAGAATATATATTTATCACTTAATAACAATTATGATTATCAAATTTTATAACACTTATATTTATCAAAATGGTTCAACTAATAACATTTTTATGGGGGATTGGTGTTGGAATTGATAATACTAGTGATATAAGTGAGAAACCCTCTAAACATATAACATTAATGGTAATGGACTTATATTATACCCAACATCTACTCTAATGGAGTTTGTTACCTAATTTCACTAGTGGGACACCTCGCACCAATGGTAATTTTTAAAAATAAGTATTATGAATTGCTTCATGTTAGGTTCAAAAAGTCCTTATTTCATGAATTTAAACTATATGACATATGGTAATTACCACATGACCATAAACAATACATTATATGGTCTTCTTAATATGAACTTATACTACCTGACATATAGTCAACAAAACATGAAACTAAAATAATTGGAGTCATATGATCCATATAACTTAAATACTTAATATAATATCTTGATATATATATATATATATATTAGAGTTTTTTTTATAGTGTACTCATTTATTTTAGGTTTCTTCTAACATCATGTCACCCTAGACCACTGACTACTTCTTAGACTGATGGTCACTATTGTACATTAGGATCACCCCCCCTATACACCAACAGATTCAAACTAGAAATGGGGGTCTAATGTATTATTTAAGGGATATTATACTCCCTATATTTGAGTATCTAATGATATATAAATTAACCAACACTATTCAAAATATTAATTAATTATAGTATATAATAATAAAAGAAAAATTCAACAATAATATATAAAATGTATTAAAGTCTTGAACATGAATTATATATGTACAATAGACAACCCATTGGTCTAGCTACATATAAATAAAAATATAAACAAAATAAAATAAAAATATTGTCTCCTAGACCTCCTAATACAAATATCATCACACCACCATGTACAGGTCTAATACATCCTGCTTAATCAACCCCATGCCTCAGCCCAACCTGTTCCTGAAACCAGGTGAACATATTATTGGGTACCCAAGTGAAATAGAGAACTAAGAATAGTGTGAGTAAAAAAAATTGTAGGGGACCACCAATGTGGTCCCATACTAACCATCATATTTCGTCATATAACTATGTGACAAGATCTACTAAAAGAAATTAATAAATAAATCAGCTTTGATACTTAAGTCTGTGACCCTAATCAACCAAACCTGTTTTATTCCATTGTTGGAGTTTTTTAAGAACATTGTGATATTATGAAAACCATCACCAAAAAACAACCCATCAGGTGATTTTTTTATAATTTATCACAAACCTATCCGATGGTAGTCCCCATAATCATCAAAAACCTTCCCTATGAGTGTTTTTAAAACTAGGAATACCCTAAAGGTATCAAGAAATTAGGTAACGATCCTTGAAGCTTCATCACATTATACTAGATTAACCCAGACTATAAATACATGGTATCCCCCTAATAACATCACATCACTCTAATGTAGTATTATAAAATGTTCATCATGAACCCTGATCCATGATCACCCCATTATACCACACCATATATTCCTCGAAAGATAGTAGGTCCTTGGAATATAATAGGATCCATGACACCACCGTAAGGCCCCCACTAGGATAACATATGGTATTTCATCTAAAAATTTTGGGTATAATCCCTATGATAATCTCATCCATAGCCTATGGAAGTATTCTCATCCAAGTATATGATCTATATGCATGTCATTAAACCTATCCAATGGGAGTATCCATATTTAGGTCATGAAACCAATATGTATTTTATAATCCACCCCTATTGGATTTTCCATCTAATAATATTTAATACCAATAGAATATACAATAATATACATAAAAATAAAAAATATAAACTTGGGTTTCCATATTCCAAACTTATCAGGAAACCGCGATCAGAGTCCCTAGAGTATACTCTTTCTCGACACGACCTAAAAATGATAAAATATTGATCCATGTTCAAAGGTGACACCAATGATCATCCCTAAAAATTTCTATATCCACACTCCCTCTAGGGTTATGTGTCACGAGGAACCTATTAGGTTCCCCTCGATGTCATTAAATTAAGGAACTGTGCATGGAGTTCTTGGTGTCATACACAGTATCATTTCATCACCCAAAACTCCTAGGATATCATGTAATGTTGCATCATCAATAGTGCAGCATCATATCACCAGCTACATGGGGTATCCCCACATATGCAATGTTTAATTGATGTCCCATGGCCCATATCGATCCTCAAGGTCACTCTAGGTCGTTCCACCCACCAATAAATAATCCCAGTGTTCCAATTATCCATTAACACAGCCATATTAATTAGATAATAATCCACAATAGATATTTTCTCAACTCTCAATACATCTAGAATCCAAATTTAAACTCAATGGGGTTATTATACTTACATGATTTTGCTCAACTCCGGTTATATAATCCCTTCCTCGTGGGGTGGTTTATTCTCTTAATCTAAGTAATATTTGTCTTTATAGGTCATGCCTCACCTCCCAAGTGGAATAGTGGCCCTATAAAATCTCAAAGGTCCGGATATCAACCATCAAGGGCTGAGAATTCATGTCATTACATGGGTTTTTTCATGAACACTAATGCTTGTTTATTTCAATTAAATATTTTAATTTAATTTAATAAATTCATTCTATTTAAATAAATTTTACTAATAGAATATACATTAGAAAAGTTCCAAATAATAAAAATGCAACATAAGAAACATAAATCCAAAAGGGAATGCATGTGATACCACCTACCATTATGTATATTTCTAATTTATCATCAATGGCTGATAGTGACATCTAGTTCTCTTCCAAGATCATCCAGCCACTTCCAAGATAAGAAAATATTGTTTCAAGCACCATAGATCTAAAATCAATCCATAACTCCAAAATTAATTAAATTATTCAACTTAATTTCCCCATAAAGTAAGATAAATCACCGAGATGTTGCGCCACACTAAAACCACCTCCAATGATACCCCGTGAGTTAATCTCATGTTTGAGAACATACATTGAGAATAATACACTACATCTGATACCAAATAAATAGGAATTTTTATTTTATTTACAAAAAAACTAAATACAATTCCATGGTGTAATTAGTCAAATCCCAAATCCACTATATGAAGATGGAATCCCATGATATCCTCTCCCTACATAGACCGAAATTCTCACAACTAGTATCAAATTCCACTATGCTCCAGTGGATTTAGAACCAAAATAAATAAAGGGATCTTAAAATTAAATTTGAGAGATATTAGGTAAAATATTTGGTCAAAGGATGGTCATATTTACCTTTAGTCATTGTGAGAATTACCAAAAACCTCGAATCAATGGATCTTGAATAAGAGAACCAAGGGTGGAGGGAGCTTGAATCACATGAGGGGGGAAGGGGATAAAAAGATACTCCCCCTCTTAATAATTGAGGTTTCAAAATTGTATTTTTTTCATTTTTAACATTCTATATGGTTTTGATGCATGTTTTTCCAAGTTGTATACTTCCCATAGACTATCTTCTTCCAAAGAAACAAACCTTGCATGATTTAGGCACACATTTTTCCATACTATGTGTCACCTATGAAACATCATCTACAACCCTTCATGGTTTACATTGAAATATCACATGGTTTTCCCTTATCTATGCATTAATCACAAAACTAAACATGTCTTTTTTCTAAATGAACTAAAATTCCATCCTACCTCCAGGTGTTATATGGTTCCCTTACATCGTGCACCCAAATCCATACTCCTAGGACATAATTCTCAAAACATATAAAACATAACAGTAATACTTTGAGACTCACCTGAGAACCAATAGAACCTAATGTGGCTCATTCCACATGTAACAATATCAGATTGAGGTGATGAAACTCTTACAATTTTTTTCCAAATCAATTGTCAATATTCGGCCTAACAAATAATTGCAAATTAAAATTCTTTCAGAATTTTTCAACTCATAAAGACAAAGGATATTAAAACCTACAAAAATTAATTCGCATAATTGATGATGGCTCTTTGAGTTCATCAAAAATAACATCTTTACCTACCTAAGTGATGAATTCTTTCTCATATGGACATGTTCCATCCTTAAATTCCCAAAGAATATCAAAAATTCCATTTTAAACAAATAATGCACGAACCATGAAAACCTAATCAAATATTATCAACAACTCCTATAACATAAATGTAACACTTCCCTAAGACTATCTAACCCAAGGCATCACCAGGTCATAGTATCATTCATCAATTGTCCTACTGTGCTCCCTACCATAAGACCTTTCTTGATCAGGCTAATTCTGATCTATGTCGTTTCCCACAGAAATAATTACCAATTAACACATGCCTCTATAATCCTAACTAAACCCTTTAAATTTATTCAAATGAATACACCCATGAAAACATGAGAAAAATGGTTAAACAACGTCACAAATTCTTATTTCTAGATTCCAAATTAGAATAGACATTCGAGGATCATCCATCCTTAGCACAAGCATGCCATATTTCCCTTGTGAAGCCAAGTCCAATGCTAGAAATACCATTATGGCAATCCAAAAAAACTCATATAATTCATTTATCAACCATATTCATCCAATTACATTAGATAATTCATTTAGAACCACTTCTGGTAGACTATTCATGAAAACACTCATCTTATGTCACTAATGTATCACCAAAACCCAATTTTAATGACTTTATCCCAAGGAACATTGAGATCATTACGATAAAACTAAAAAATTCATATATCAAAGTTCTATGTATATATAATACCTAGTAAAACCATTAACTATCTATTTCTATCATTATACCACACCCTGAAAACCAATGCACCATCAACCCGATCATGCTCGAATCACTTCCAAACCATCTCAAGCCTAACACCCAAGCCCATATTACACCTAATACAAGACCTAAATTTATGTCTAGAATTCCCTGAGGAATTAAATAATACTCTAGAACCTTTATCTACTAGAATCTAAATACAAAAACATTCATCTAATGATTGATTTCATATACCATGACCCTTCTCTTTTGAGGTTCACACGATTGATACTGACATTATTCTTCCCAACATAAGATAATACTTATCATCAAACTACAAAAATATGGTATATGTCACCATGGAACACACCATGTTCACCGCTAGAGATAACAAATGGAATGGCCAAACCTACTCACTGAGTGTCACCTCAATAGGTTCAATCACCAAATGTGTGTCATTCCTCGTGATCCCTGATCATCTATTTCTGAGCCTAGGCATTACTTCTCCTTGATAATTCATGTTAAGGTCCATCCTTGGTCCAATATTCCAGGATGAACATGCTCTATGAGATTTCATTTATCACACTAGGATTTCCTTTTGATATTCTCTTCAAAATCGGGAACCATACCTATGAAATTTCCACTCACATAACTACATGTCTCACAGTGTAATTTTTTCACAGTAGCTTCTCATCCTATGTATAAGGCACGTCAATATCACCCATATGATTAGAAACCACTGAATGCTATCAAAAATCATGACCATCTTCCTTTACTCCCACCATGCTTCAGAAATCACACCAACTAGTCAATAGGGATAGCCACCCATATAGTCATGATAGTCGATGGCAGTCTCAATACCAAAGCACTACAGGTGCCTCCGCAAAACCCAGTGGCATCATCCCATCTATAACCCCCCCCCCCCAAGCACCTCACATGAAATAGTCTCATGCATTGAAGCACCTATTTAGGATTCCATTTTTAAGAAAACCACCGACCAGGATAAACCCCTCTATAGGGTCACCCCCAAACATCCCATCCCCATCACACTATGGTCCAAGTCAAAACTAAGGGTATCTAGGCCTCCCAAATATCTTTACTAGTCAAATATCTCAATAAGGAAACAATCAACCGGGAAATATCCATGATCCTATCCAAACCCACATCAACACATGTTCCCAAACACCCACTCACAGGGCCTCACTAATGACCTCATTACACACTAACCACCATCCATAAATAAGGATCCCATCCTCCTGAGAATCTACCCACATAACCTCTCCCTCAATGATCACATCTCAGCAGTTAATTATTGTCACAACCAAATACATCTTCCCAGATGACCCTTCATAAGAGAAGCTCACACACAGTTTGGTTAGGTAGAATTCAATTCCAATATATATGATAAAACATATTATCTGTTATTACTATCACTTTAAGTAACCCAACCTACACACTAACAAAACATGAGGGGTCTAACAATTAGGCATTATGCCTTATACAAACCCACAAGAGTCAAAATACCTCATTTATTTATGGTATACATCATTATCCTCATTATCAATGAACATCTCACCATAGATCTGCATGACCTACCATTAGAGGTAAATACATATTCATGTTGACCCGACTGGCAAGAATTACACCAAGTACTTATACAAGAAAACGCCATAAGGGTAATTCTTGAATCTTTAAAAAACTAATCCACATTAATCAGTGATAAAAATTACACTAGAATTCATATATCATGTAAATCTTATATACCAGATATGATCCACGAAATTTTAGTTTCCCACCCAAGGCCAAGAGTCAAATCTAACCATAAACCTCTTTCCAAGAGGCCAATATCTATAGACCATAGTAAATCATGAATATCAAACATCAATGTGATTCACTAATGGTGAAAATAATATCTAACAATAATAATTCAAGACAAAATAGAAATCTCATTCACTTGTTACTTGGACTTCCTATTGGAATATGTATTCTCATCGCACCAACCATATATTCATCATATGATATGAAACATTCCTAAATATCTTGTATAAAATTTCTCAAAATAATTGGAAAAAATATAAAGAATGAACTAAAAAACTCTGTGATGTCCTACCAACATGTACCACTAATTAGTACCCAATCTTATGGCATACACTCTATGTAAAAATAAACTCTCCATACACCAAAGGCTAATGACTAAAAGTTAGGTTACAAGGGGTTATTGTGGGGAGACTATAACCCCTATATCAGAGGGCATAAAAGGATATAAATTAACCAACCCCATCCATAGCAGTAAAAAATCAATGTGTGGAAGAATATATAAACATCCAAAAAAATAATTAATATGAATTAAAGACTTTAATATCCATTCCATACAAACAATTTACCACCCACTAGGTCAGTTACATAAACAAATTAGAGGAAACAAAATTTGTCTCCCAGACCTCATAAGACAAATCACATATCCATTCCATTTACATGTATGATGAATCATTCTTGATCAACCCTAGTCCATAACCCAACTTATTCTTATGACTAGTTTTACTTATTATTTTGTTACCAAGTTAAGGAGTGGGTCTGAGTAAAAAATTAGTATAGAACCACAAAAATGGTCTCATACTAACAAAAAAATGTTATGATATTTTCATGTGTCGTGCTCATCTATAATTAATAAATAAATATAAACCATTATTAATCCTTGGGTCCATGAATTTATCGACCATACATTATTTGACTCATTATGAGAGTTTCATTGAGCACATATTAATATTTGTCTATCCATAACCACTCAATTTTCCATAGTCAGTTTTTCTCTATATGATATCCAAAACCTCGCATATCAAAGATTCCCTTTCCATAAAAACATCCCCTATTGAATTATTCTAAACTAGGTATAACCCAAAAGAATAATAGACCTAAGGAATTCTCTACAGAACACTATCCCTTTATACCATATTGTCCTCGACACCAAATACATTGGATTCCCCACTAATAGTATAATAGATATCCACTATGGGAGTATAAAATAATCATTATAAACATTGGGAGAATATAACCCCAGTATATCATACCAGTGAAACCATAGTAAATAGAAGGCCCTTGGCCGATAGTAGGCTCCAAGCCCCCAACATAGTCCCCCATAAAGATAGAATTTTATGGTTCATCCGAACGTCTTAAGAATAATCTCTAAAATAATCTCATTCATCCCCTATAAGAGTATTTTCATTCGATCGTAATACATATCGAAATCTAATCTAAACTCTCCTATTTGAGGGTATCCATCTATGGTATACACCTTATAAATATTTTATCATTCTTTTATATATTAATTTTCATATAATCATCATGAAACCCTATAGTTTTTACCATAACATATATAAAAAAAATTATAAACATTGGTGGAAATTCTTCCAACCTTATAGGAAACCATTGTCAGACTCCCTGAAGTTAGAGTTAGCTTATCACAACCTATAAAAGATTAAACATTATCCCATTTTCTAAGGAGACACCAAAAATCATATCTACCCATCTTCATATCCACTATCTCTCAATGTTCATGTGTCATGAGGAAGCTACTAGGGTCCCCTTGGTCTCATCAAACAGAGGCACTCTACTATGAATCATTAGTCTCATACATAGTCTCGGCTCAACACCAGATGTTATAAATAAATTTTGTCTTATATAATCAAGAAATAGTTTAGCATAGCCTTTCTTGCTATAATGGGTCTCACTATATAGGAAACGATCAAGAGATGGCTCATGGACCATCTTGACCATCAAGGTCACTCTTGTTCGGCCCACTCACCCAACCCAAATCTCAGTATACCTATGTTCTATCCACCTACAAATGTGAATGAGTTATCAATAAAAATTATATCCAGATTCATCTCTCAAAGGCTTTGTAATCCATTAAATATCTCAAGGGTTGCATCAGACACCCATGGATTGGTCATCTCCGGTCACAAAACCCTTTCCTCAAGGGGTAATCCAGGATCCTAAACTATAGACAGTAGGTCCTAGTAGGTCTAGTCTCACCTCCCATGAGGTATGGAATCCCTCCAACATCAAAATAGTTCTTGACTCATTAATTATTGATCAAGGTTTCAAGATATTACAATGTAATTTTTCTGACCCCGGGTCCTTATCCATTTCAATTAAATATTTTCATATAATTTAATTTAAATATTATATTTAATTACATTTAACATGAGGAATCTCCCTATGTAGAATCCCAATAATACACACATAACTTAAGAAATAGAAATTATATAGGGAAAATATGTGAGACCACCTATCATGAAGTATTTTTCCACTTTATCAGCAGGGATGCAAGTAGTTTCCAATGCATGTCCGAGATTTTCATGCCTTAGTCAAGATCATCCATGCTTGTGCCAACAACATGATTTATTTAATAATCCTGGATGTCCATAATTAATTAATCTTAAAATTTCTAATTAATTAATTGTTTTAATTTAAACATTTAATAAAGTGAAATAATGCACCAGTTTGTTGTGCCACACTAGAAGCACTTCCAACAACACCCCACATGTTCATCTAACATCCCTAAAATTACACCCAAAAAAATCACCAAATACCTATTCCAAATAAATGGGTATTTTAAAACTATTTTTTTCAAAAATCCAAATTAATTTACTTGATGGATCATACCTTAGTCAAATTGATAATACACCAGGTGGAGATAGAATCATGGTACGTCCTCATCCTAGGTATTGTGAAAGCACTATCACCAGTATCATATTTTACTATAATTTGGTAAAATGACAACCAAAACATAAACTAAGTACCTAAAAATTTGATCTAATAGAGGTATAAGTGACATTAATTGTTAAATAGAGTTTTTTGAATTACCTTGAAACATATAGGGATGCTTTAATTAACCTCCTCTTGACGGATCTTGATGAAGTAAACCATGATATGAGGGATGTTGTCATATGTGAGGTGGAGAGAGGGAATAAATAGTAATTCCCCCTATTAAAATTTCTAGGGGTGGTATTTTACCCATTTTAACAGGCCGCACATTTTCTAAAATATTCACCCTCCCCAACCCAAGCCGTAAAACTCTCTCGATTTTCCAAACCATACACAAACTAAACAACCCCCTCTGTAACCTCACATGGTTTTCTCTTTAAATATTGCATTATTTTTCCTTAACCATGCACTAACCATTTGATATAACCATGCTCATTACAAAATCAGCTAAAATTTAATCCTCTAGATATTTTCTATAAGGTTCCCCCAAAATTAGGCACCCCAAACTCTGATCAATGGCCAAAATTCTTTATACACACAAAAGTTACCTTGAGACCTCCAAGACTCACCCAAATACTTGAGGAAACACTCTAGACTCTTTACATGTCTAAAAACTTACCTTTTGTTTTTGCATATCACGTAATTATTTTCTGAATATATAATCAAAATTCAACCTATATAGTCATTAAAAATAAATTTTTTATGAAATCTTCATATTATATGGAAATGAGATCTTACATTTTCCTTAAATAAATTATCACTAGGACGAATAAATATAATATCCCTAAATAAGTTGTGGATTAATTTTTATAACATGGTATATTTAGAGATTTTTTGATTTCTATTCTTGATCATATTTGAATATTTGACATTCATTCAATTTCATATATTATCCATGCCCACATCGTACATAATATCCTTATTCTCAGCTGGTTTTCATTATTGAAAATTCACAAGGATAAAACCATTCATCCTTTAAGAAATGTGTATGTCTTGAATCCTTTTACAAAAAATATAAATAATAATGTATTTATTATGTATTCTATAACATGTCATAAAATTAAAAACCATTTCATTTATTCTTTCATTACAATTATCCTAGATAAAGAGTTTACCCATTTTCATTGGATTTCCCCCCACTAACTCCATACTAGAAAACATACCTTTATATGAACTACATGTGTATTGATTCTAGTACCCATAGGATATGTAGAGATGTTTGGAACTCTTATATCATACCAAACAATGATATTTTATTTTATCCAATTTTTAATTTAACTTTTTGTATGGTCTTACCAATTCATGTTATGACTTTTCAATAATCCTAATAATTGGTCAATATTCACCATATGTTAAGAATCATTTATGTTTTTATTACAATTCCCACAATATGCAGAGTGATTCATATATATTTTATCATGGTCCTAGAAAGAAATTTCACTTCCATCCTCTTACATTGTTCCAATTTTTAGTATATCAATTTACATTAGGTTTCCTGGGATGGAATTACACAACAATTCATACAAGTTAATGCTTCACCATATTATATTTGTATCTCCCCATCAACACTCTACCGATATTCAAAAATAAATCTATTTCAAAATAAATTCTGTCATGTTTATTTTCATTTAAAATCTCTTAATTTTCTATAGAACCCCTATTATAGGATCAGTAATAACTTGTCTCCCCATTCTGTCTCCTCTATAGAAAGTTAATTCAACCAAATTTTATGGTATTTGGACCATAAAATTATAATTAAATTCATTTATGCTACCTCCATATACCATCCATCATTCTATGAGTATTTTAATTAAAAAACTATAATATTTATTGGTAATGAGTATATATAATTATAAAGGACCCCCTTTTTCATGGAAACAACACATTTTCTATATATACATACAACATATCCCCATCCATGTGCAGATACTTTTCCTAAGTAAATAACTCTCTAACTCCATATACCAATTAAAAAATATAGTGGATCCAATAATTCAGAGATTGAAAGTGGTTATATTTTTTATGTTTTTTCAATAATAAATCAAAGAAACCATTATTCAAACATTCACTATTTTTTCATATCTTGTTTTCTATTTTAACACCATTTCCTAAGTTGAATAATTTAACTTATATAATTCACTTAAATTTTCTCAAATATATGAGAATTTATTTGGTCCACAAGCCCCCACATGGATAATGAAATCCCCCCCCCTTATTGTTGTTCACACTAGCTAAATTTCAATTATTTTCAAGTGGATATTGTTTTCATGATGGATGACATGTTTCCACCATTATAATCTATCTCACATGTCCATAAAATAAATGTTTTTTATTATGAGATCTACCACATAAAACTATTAACCATGTTATGGTTTATACATTATGGTCATAATATAAATTTTATCTTTCCACTTTTTATGTTGTTTCCACTAGTATTGGGTGAATTTTTCACTTCAAGTCAATTTTTCCTTTATCACCTAGTAAAAAACATCACTTTTTTACTGTTGTGAAACCTTAAACTCTAGTCGTACATTTTTCTAACTTATTAATACCTTAAATTGTATATGTAATTGATTTGAGAAAATATAAACCAATTTTAGGATCATAATTTAAAATAAATTAATCTTTCTATAGCAAATGTGTAATCCTATTTATTTTCTATCAAAATATATATTACACTAAACATCATCAACCTTCGATCAAAACAATGTATCCCTAAAATTTTGATATGTGAAAATTTTTTGCCTTTTATAAATTTAGATATGAAATAAATAAACATGGTTATCATAAACATTGAATCCCGCAATAGTTTGTCTGAGAAAAAGTCAAGTATATACCTTCTATGGATTTCTTTTCCCGGATTATGAAAACGATACTCATTAAAAAAATATGTGGTGAAAGTCTTTTGAAGTTGAAAACCCACAAATAAATTACAATTATTAATCAATGTATCCACTTCCTAAGCCTTTCCTTTCATTGAATGAGTAATCAATTAAAACATAAAAGTGTAACAACCCATGATTTATAGGATTATTTTTCCTTAAATAAATATCTAGTCATTGTCTTTTCTTGTATGCAACACTGAATTTAACTAAAAAACAAAAATACCATAATATAATATCCCCATTATAAAATATTAATTATGTTGGAAGGTATCAATAGAGTTTACCACTAAACAAAAACAATATAAAAATGCATAATAAAATAAAGGACTTTTTTTTCTTTAAAAATCTATGATTCTTAAAATTGTTTTATGCATGCTTATATAAAAATTTATTTTTCAAAATTTTAGTAATTAAAATATATATAATAACCCACATATTTTTTATTATCATGATCCAATTATGTAATGTGGTGAATTACATTTTAGAATTAGTATTATGTTTCAAAATTAAATACTATATAATGTGGTGGAGTGGTTACTTTTTTAAAGAAAATTACATTTTTAATTATTTTGTATTAAATGAATTTATTTTAGATTTAGATATTAATAATATGTTTA
The DNA here is from genome assembly GCA_963277665.1 of Viscum album. Lineage (NCBI taxonomy): Eukaryota > Viridiplantae > Streptophyta > Magnoliopsida > Santalales > Viscaceae > Viscum > Viscum album. The sequence continues at coordinate 269,271 of CAUJRU010000226.1, forward strand.
AACATATAAAAAACTAATTAAACTCATTTAATTAGAAATAATTTATAAATAAGGTTAAAACACTTCAGGATTGAAATGATTTTTTCCTACAAAAACAATTTGTCAAAAAAAGTTAAATTAATAACTCTCTTATATTGAAATTATATTATGATAAATAGATAAAAAATATCTATTTATCTGGTTAATGTTTCTTAATATGGTTCTACCTATATTTAAATTTGTGAAATATGTGACATGATTATCACTCAATTTAAAGTAATAAATGTTTGAATAAATAATCAAAGGTGTTTTGAATTTTCCTAAATTAAGAGGAACTTTAGACCTTCTAGAAAAAACTTTTATGATGTAAATTATTACCTAAATTTATAACCAATCTGACCTACCCAAAATATCCTAAAATTTATGAATTTCTATTCTTACCACTTACTTACCATTCTTTTCCATGTCATAGTCTATCTTCCACTCTTATAAGAGGGGGATATCTTCCACAGTTTTAATACTACTATCAAATTTTGAAAATTACTTCAAACCCTCCATAAATTTCTTCTTCATAAATTACGTTGCAATTCATAGTTCCCCTGGTCAAAAAAAAATATCCAAAGTCCCTTAAATATAAGTCCTTCGTCAAAAACAATTCAAGGTATCAAACAAGGTATCACATCATTATTAATGATTCCTTCTTATTATTTACATTCTAAAAAAATAATAACCATATTATAATAATACGATAATAATTTTTACTGTGTTTGGAGTTTATTATAATAATGGTAAAAAAATTATTTATTTTCATCCATCAACTAAGAAAAACAATAATCTTCATTAGTGCTTGTGTTCGGATTACCACCTCCACGAAGTGATGCTTTCTAATTTTCTTCACCAACCCTCATAGATGGTATTAATGATGGAATTAAATAATAAATATAATATATATAATATATTTATGATTCTTAAATGATAACTTACTATACAATTTCATCCCTCTCTTAAATTGGGTAATTGAAATCTTAATCTTGTGTTGTGTGGACTACCCCCTCCATGAATAAATATGTTTTGTTTTACTTTACATTAAAACATGGATGAAATTACATTTTAGTGTATGATTATATATAATTAATATATACCATTAATAATATTTGTTTTTTTATAGAATAAGAAATCATGATCATTATAAGTTAGTCCATCAATATCGATTTATAACCCAAACCTAGTTCATTTTTTGTTTTTATTTACATAAGACATGAATAAAACTAATATGTAATTATATTATAACTATAAGGTCCAAAAGGCTGAATACCCTGAGAGGGGGGGAGGTGAATCAGGGTATGACTAATTTTAAAATTAACACCCGTTCTAATCTTATTTCACTGTTAAGAAAAACACTCTTCTGTATCTTTACTATTGCACAATGTAAACAGAAATTAAAGCATGCACAAGACACAGTGATTTTTACTTGGTTCACCACTAAGGGATACGTCCAAGGAGCATACGCTGAAAAGTTTCCAATCGTACCAAATTCCACTATTCTTCACTAGATGTGGATTATAAGGTTCGGGTACAGTCACTCTGTCCCAGGATCACTGCCTTTACAAGATTCAGGGTCAGCTCACTGCTTTCCCAAGGGTCACTCCCTGTTTCTCTATCTTTGGATAACTGTTGGTGGAGAGGATCACCTTCTTCCTCTTCCTTTGCTCACTGCGTCGGAAATGATCCACTCACAGTTTATAGACTTGTAGTTATCTTCATTTGCATGAAGGAATGCATATTACTCTATATGTAGATGCTCTTTTGAAGTCCATATTTCACCCGTAAATGAATCTATCATTGCACCAAAGGTATCTGGAAAACATCCAGGTTCCATGCATCCCGAAAATCATTTCTGGAACTAAACCTTACATGGTGCGCAAGTCTAACTTAGTGCGCAAGTATCGGCGAGCAAGTCACAATGGGCACACAATTCCACCTCAGACACTTGCGCAACACAATCTTCCCCAACTACAGACTTGTGCGATTCTCTTCCTTTTACGCCCAAACTAATATTGCCATGCAACTGCCAACCAGCGCGCAACATCAACCACTAGCGCACAACTTTAGTTGTTCGACCCACACACCACTTGCGCGACCACCACACATGTGCGACAGGAGCTCTAATTTCTCAAATTGTTGAACTCCGGTGAAGAATGAAGAGGGGTGGTCCAGTATTTATAGGCATTTGGTCACCCCTGTGCGAGGGCGCGCAACTCTCCCTTCAGCGCGCAAGTCTTAGAGTTCAGGTCTCATCCCCTGTAAGTCACTTGCGCGTCCCAATTACAATCTTCCACAAACCTCTTTCCTTTTCCATATTTTGATCTTTTTATCTTTAAAAACCATAGGCGCGCAAGTTCTCAAGCTTCCAAGACATTGGCGTGCAAGTCTCTTCACGGCGCGCAAGTCAACTGCGCGACCTCACCAAAACATGCGCGAAACATATCCCTTTGCCATATTTTGATGATATGATCTTGAAAAACATATGGCACGCATGTTTCAAAGACTTCATGTACACGGAACCCAAGTCTCTTTGCCAAAAACCACTTTTCTTCATTTGTCAATTTTGAGGCCCAAAAATTTGGCAAACACTGGAAAACGGTGCCACCTTGTATCTGTTCTTTTTGTACCGCCTCCAGATCATTCATTTCTTTATCAACGTTCATGAATCAAACATGGATTGTTGTCCACAGCTCTTGAACTCGACATTCCACCCTGAAATCTCATTTTTCATCAAATTTGTATGTCATGGTTTTCATTGTCAACAATCACAACACTGATGTCCACTTTTTCAAAAAACACAATCACCTCAAAAATGCTTCAATGATGCCTTGAGGGATCTTTTACCAACAATAACAAAATAATTATTTATAAAATATCAATTATAATACTTTTATTGGTATTTAAATGATGATATTTAGATGATAACTGATTATTAACACCACTTTTAATAACCTATTTCAAAATTTTTATTATTATTAACACCCATTGTTGAAAAGAGATTATAATAATCTAATATGTCAAAGGAATTAATGTAAATAAAGAGTATAAATAAAAGTGAATCAGAATATGTTTTTTAAATAAATAATTAATATTTTCCTCTATATGATATAAGGTGGTTAAATAATTACATGGAAATCAAGGGTAAATATATGGGAATTGGTAAATTCAAATCCTTAGTTATGTTATGCAAAGTTTTATTGAAAGTCTTTTTTTAGATATTCCATTTTTATTGATTTTATTTCATTATTTCCATGAAAAAATAGTTTTTAAACCAAACATAATTTCATGTAAGTTATTTCTTTAATTTGTCTTAAAAAAGTGTTTTTTATAAAAGGGTCTCAAAACATTGAATTTTAAAATTATGAATAAAAAATATTTTAAAAAAACACACATAGTGATTTGTTAAAATTTTAATTAAATGATAGATCTCTAATGAAGTTATTTTTTATATTTTATTACATTATAAACCATTTTTGATAATTTGAATTTTATATCCTACGATTTATTAAGCTTGTGTTATTTGATGTGTTTAAGAAACCAACTATTTTATCATGGGTTATTTATGTTTTGTTGATGATGGTTTTTAAGTGTCGCTTATATATATGGTTGATAATGGGTGGGTTCCTATATCACTATCCAATGAATTGGTGTAATCATATATCTCAAGATATAGTTCGGCAAGGAAATAATGATTTTTTTCACATAGGTTTGGGCATGATGGTTTTGTTCACATTTTCAAGCATGGGCATATTGAATTTCTTCACATAGTCATTGTCATAATGGGTTTTCTCACATATGTTTTTCTATGCCTATATATATACCACATTTTATAAGTGTATCAAGCTATGAACATTTCAAATTTATTTTACAAGTTATTATAAGTCTAATGATTCATTTATTTTCATAGAAATTCCATGTTTTCAGGATTTTTAAATTTTAAGTATCTCGCACCTTTTGTTATGATCACATATTATATGTTTAAACATTTATGTATCTTTAATTATGATTTTTTGATCCTATGCATCTCCATAATGTTTTGTTATTAAATAACATGGTATTTTGATCTCTTATTTATATATTTATGTTTCCTCAAATTCTCCTTAGGTTTATGATCTAATACTTCATTATATGTATTTTTTCTTACTCAGAATTTGAGATCACTCTGTTATAATGATTCCATTACCCACATTATGAAGATTTTTACATAATGTAAAATGTTTAAGAAAGGGTATATAAATGAAAAATTATGGAAAAATATTTTCATGTGTTATGAAATAATATTTTTATGTATCTAATTTCCATGAGACTAAGCATTTAGCTCCATGGATTGTGGGAATGACGGGTGATGTATTATTTAAATGATAATAATAATTAATTATTTATGTTATTTTTATCATGTTTCACTGTAGTAGGTATCAACTAAGGTTATAGTAATTTTCAGAGATTGTTTTAGAGAACCTTAGTGAACACCCTTGGGAAAACTCTAATGTATGATTATAGGTGTGGGATAACATCCCCATATTATGGTAATGTATGGATTATTTTTTTTGTAAAAAAAATGCATCCATGTTTAGATACTAAAATTGGATGTATTTTTGGAATAAATTCTTCAAGGGGTAACAACCCAAAACATAGTTAGTTGAGTACATATCATCCATAATTTTTGTTCATGCTGAATGAGACCTTACTATTCACCAGGTCTGACACTCTTAGGGGATATGCTTTGGTTAATCACATTATCTTAGAAAACAATTATGAAGGATTTGAAAATATATAAACATATCGGTTACAAATTCAATCATATATAAGTTATATTGAAACCTATAAATTAATATGATAATATATTAAAATCATTTATGAATTCATTATATGTTTATAGTTTCCTTTTATTTACAATCACAATTTATATATAATCATTACAAGTTTTCTTTCAGTTAAGGTAGTTGAGGGAATATGAATGAATCGAGTTAACATTGGGTGAAACAGAGAATTTATATATATCACTAGGAAAAATAGTGATATTAGGGATGTAATTAAATGTCGACTGAAAATGATAACAAAATTATCTGAAGATGTTGGAAAATCCCCACATCATGTTGAGATCCCAAATATGCTAAAGAGGTAGAAACTTATTGACGAGTTGGTTAAGAGGAAATTGACACCCTCATTGAGGGGGTATTATAAACCACCAGTTTATGATATGTGTATCAATGGCATGGAAAAGTTATTATTCATTATTTATGTAACAACCCAGATTTTTGAATAATATTTTATTTCCTGAAAATGTATGTTTTACTATGTTCCACTAATAAAAACTATCGAAATATAAATTGAAATTTAACTATCAGTTTTCAACCCTTATATGACCATTGGTCAATTATTACCAAATATCTATTCGACTATTGGAAACAATAAAAATTCTAACATTATAATTATTTTTTATAAATAAAAATGAAAATGGGAAAAATTAATCCTAAAAGAAGAGTCGATGGCCTCTACCTGTAGAATTTTTCCATATACAGTGCATTTTTCTGAGCTTGGGAAGGAGGTAGTGTCACTAGGCTTCACTTTTTACCAATCCAAATATGATTTTCAACATTTAAATCATGAACAAAATCACCTACGATAGAAGTTCAAGATCATCGACATCGCGTCCGAGACCATGTTCACCGAACGACTCCAAGAAAGCCCCACCATCGCACACCTTACCCTTAGGTCTTATGTGATTGTTATAAGAGGTTACGTAACAAGGTATTAATAACTTATTGTGTAATCCATTTTTATAGATTAAATTATTATTCCATCAATTCCTTTATGAGAATAGTTTTTCTTAAAAATATAATGAATTAGATAAATTGACTTTTCAAGTAAAACGATAATTTTTAGAAATATATAATTTATAATATTAAATTATGTTTTTATTAATAATGTTATCATAATAGTGTTATTATAATATTATCTTTAATTTTAAATTATGATTATATATATTGTTTTTAGGATATAAAATATTAAGAATTCAGTTTGATAAGAATTATAATTTTAAATGATAAAATAAAAATTATATTTTCAGTTAAGAATTTATTTTAATGGATTAAATAATTTTTGAAATAATTAATATTTTAATAAAATATTATTATAAAATTACTTTTATGAATAATAAATGATTGTATAATGTTTATGAAGTCAAATGTAATTTTTATTAAGTTTTAAAAACTGTTTTGTTTTTGTCAAAACCCACAGATTTTCGATAAATATCTATTTTTATTTTAAAAGTGAAAAGTCACATATTTAAAAAATTATTTAGATAAAATGAATATTATTTTTGAAATCTGGACCTTGAAATTATTCAATGGTGAATTTTTCATAATTTTCTGAGATAGTGGAATTTTTTAGTAAACATTAAATACTGTTTAAATATATAATGTGTTTATGACATCATAATAACGCAATAGTGATGTAATAAAATGATATAAAATTTATATTCAGACAATATATGTTTTATCTTTAAAATAATTTTATTTTATATTTGTTTTATTACTTTTACAATGCTTTAGTGGACCCTCCAAGACTTATAAAATATTTTAATATTTTAAAATGAATTCCTTCAGAGTATGACTCACCTACACATAAGAAAGCCAAAAAATTTCATAAGTTAGGACATTAGCCTTATAAAATAATGTTTTCCACTCCCCTTTTAAAAAATACATGGGCAAAAAACAATGGTATGGTTTGTGATTTTTATTAGTTTAATGTGTAGTGTCCAAAACCTAAATAATATGGAATTATATCTTCTTTCCTATATAAACCCACTAAATCTCCCATTATTTTTCAATCAAACCATATGGATATTGACACAAATCTTCCCTCGTATCTCTATAATCCTCCCAAGGCAACCCAATATCCCAATAACCCCCTCTCAAGCCTCTCCCAAGCCTTTGATATCACACTTCCATGTAAGGGATCCTCACTTTCCTTCTTTATTTATGTCCAGGTTTACTTATATTTTCATTCATTTTTATTTTCATTTAAAAATGTTAGGGTATGATTTTTCACCTCCCCTATACTTCTCTCCTTATGTTTTAATGATGAGAGACCCCTTTATCTCTCATTAATTTCTCCCGTGTACACCTGTTAGCATGTTGAAATTCCATAAGGGATTTCTCTCTCCCCATTCACTTTCATGTAATTCTTTTATTTTATGCATCTAAATTACATTACATATGTTGGGATATTATGTTCTATGACCCCCATACTATCCACTTCATGTATAAATGATGAGATACCCCTTTCTCTTTCATCAACCCATTTTACAATTTTCATTTGAGTCGTTCTACTGTTGAAGTTACACCAAACATTCCCATGCCAAAATCATTATGTAAGTGAATACCATACCCATTTCTCTATCAGGGGTATTAAAATTAATGAAAATGTACATTCTGGTTGAGGAATTACATTTATGTATTCTACAACTCTTATTCCTATAATAAATTTAGATGTTTAATGATTCCATATTGTATGATCTATTTGGCACACTTATGCATGAAATGAAATGATTAAGAAGGGTGTTCCTTGACAGTGCTCTAATTCATTAGGTAAAGAATGGTATCATGATATATCATGTCCAATGTGTTTTGACTTATGATAACTCATGTGAAATGAGGTTTTACATATAATAATTCATGTTCAATGAGGGTTTACTCATGCTCCTTGTGATCCTTGTCTCATGATAACATCATATTAAATTTTGTGCCACATCTCCATGTTATGATATTCATTATATATCATTCCTTTATGTTCATGTTTCTTTTATACTCCATTCATATGCCTATTTCCAAACAAGTATAGTATTATTCATGTTATTCCATGTTTACTCACTTATTGGGCTTTATATCTCAACCTTTTCTTATGCATGTCCTCAGGTTATCCCATGCAATGCTAAGTACGGAGGAATGATGTGGTCATGTAAAAGGGGTTTTCAATAAAGATGATGTATTTTATATCTTTTGTTATCATTTAGGGTTTTTGATTTCCCAAGGCACTAGACCTCTCGATCCACAGAGTTGTCTAAAGTGTAGGTTTATATAATAAATCAAGTTAAAGTGTGTAACAATGGGAAGGGTTGTTAAAGTTGGTAAAAAATGATAGGTTTTGTTATTTTTGGGATTAGGATTAGAAAACCCTAGTGAAATCCTATGGTATAAGAATAAGTTTAATAAAAACATCCCTAAATTTTGGTGAGTTTAGAGTGAGTGGTTTATCAAGAAAATACTTCCCATTCAGGATACGAACAAGTAGAGGTGGCTCTGGTATAGATGTATCTAGGGGTAAAACTCAAAAACACCTCTATGAGGTAGACTAGATCGGGAACTAGTGCACAACAATGGTTCATGATGCACTCTTGGTTCGATATTCCCAGGGGATATGCTTTGGTAAATTCACAATCTTAGTACAAACCATTATTAAGGGAGAAAAAAATACCATAAGAGTATATGTTATGAAATAAATCATGGGTAACCAAGATTGAAACTTTGGGTATCAAAAGTTTTGATATACTATACGTGTTTATCCTTCTATTTCAAATGTTTTTCTTTTCACTTTCTTATTAGCTATGCATTAAGACCCATTAATTGTATTTTATTTTTCTTAGTTAAAACATAGATGGAGGAAGATCACGATCAATTATTTTCTCTCTTCCTAAAAAAACTACTTGGAGAGATTATCCTGAAGTCATGCTAAGATGACTTTGAAATTTTTTCAAATATCAAAGTTACATGAAAAAAAATTTATGAGGCATCCAATACCTCTTTAATTGCATGATTCATTCAAGGATAAGGCACTGTCTACTAGAGAATCTTGTAATTTCAACTTAATTAGCATGATAAGCTAAAGAAGTACCATTAGGGCATTTTCAAATTCTTCTCTTTATTTTAAAATTATTAAGCACTAAATTATTTTCTAGATGCTGAAAAAGATAGAGACCACCAAGCAGCCTATATGTATCAAATAATAGATTTCTGTCGTTGGGGAAAAACCAAAACTGATACACCAAAACCCAATTTTTTAATATTTGATAACGAATCATAAATAGTTTTTAAAAAAATCAAGAATATATTTCAAAATTATATATATTAAATGCCTTTTTATTGACTTATCAGTGCTTCCATCAATATAATCCAAGATGCTTGAGGTGTTTTTGAGTAAAGGTTGTAGATTATTTGAAAAAAATAATGAGGTACCATAATGATGTATTAACCCTTTCTCTTTCAAGGAACAACCAACAATAAGTATTGAAGGACTTTTTGAAGTAAAAAATGAAAAGTACCCTCTTCATTTTAGTGTGGGAAAAGTAAATTTCGAGGGAGAAATTTCTGAAGGTGGGAAGAATGTAAAGACCCAAACTTTTGAAATGTATTTTATTTCATGAAAATGTATGTTTTATTGTGTCCCATTAATTAAAAATATATAAGTATAAATTGAAATGTAACTACCAGTTTTCCGCTGTTATATGATCGTTGGTCAATTATGACTGATAATCTATATGACCATTGGGAACAATAATAATTTTTTTTTGATAATTTTTTTTATAAATAGAAATGAAAATGGGAAAAATTAATCTATAAAAAGGATTCAATGGCCTCTACATGTAGAATTGTATCATATGATGCCCATTTGTCAGAGCTTGGGAATTAGTTAGTGTAACTAGGCTTCGCTTTGGACCAAGTCCAATTAGGGCTTTAACATTTAAATATGGAATGAAATCACATATGGGAAAAGTTTACGCTCCTCAACATTGTGTCCCAGACCCTATTCTGGGAACGACCCCAAGAAAGCCCTACCATTCCACACCTTACCCTTATGTCTTATGTGAATTTTATAAGGGGTTATATAACAAGGTATTAGTTAATTATTATGTAATCCAATTTTATAATTAAAATTCTTCTTCCTTAATTTTCTTTATGATAATAGATTTTCTTAAAAATATAATGAATTAGATAAATTGACTTTTCTAGTAAAAAGGTACTTTTCATAAATTTATATATTATTATATTAAACAGAGATTGTATGAATAATGTTATTATAATAGTGTTATAAGAATACTCCTTTTAATTATAAATGATTATTATATTTATTTTTTTACTCTATAAAATATTAAGTATTAAGTTTGATAAGAATTATATTTTTATAGGTTAAAATAGAAATTATATTTTTAATTCTTGAATTTATTTTGAGGAACTAATGAATTTTTCAAATCATTAATATTTTATTAAAAATTTTTTATGAAATTAATTTTATGAATAATAAATGGGTATCTAATTTTTATGAAGTCTATTGTAATTTTTTTTATGTTTAAAAACTGTTCTTTTTGTCAAAACCCATGAATTTTCAATAAATGTCAATTTTTATTTCATATGTTAAAAATCACATATTTAGATAATAAATTATATAAAATTAATATTATTTTTGGAATTAGGAGACTAAAATTATCGAGCAGTGAATTTTTCATAATTTACTGAGACAGTCAAAATTTTGGGTAAAAATTAAATACCATTTAAATATATAATGTGTTTTATTGCATCATAATGACCAAATAGTTATGTAATAAAATAATACAAAATGTATATTCGGTAAATATATGATTTAACTTTAAAATAATACTATTTTATATTTTTTATTAATTTTACAATTCCTTAGAGGACCCTCAAAGACCTAAAAATATTTTAACCTTTTAAATAGATTTCCTTGAGAGTGTGACTCAACTCCACATAAGAAAGCCTAATATTTTAATAATTTTTCCATTTGATGTATAAAATATTTATTTAAACTCCAATTTTGGGAAAAACATGGGAAACCATTTTGTGGCTTTTGTTATTGATTAGTTTAATGTGTAGTCTCCAAAATCTAAATAATAAATAATTCCATATACTTTCCTATATAAACCCACTCAATCTCCCATTCCTCTTCACTGAAACCATTTGGAGCTAGACCAAACTTTGTACTAATTTCTATATAATCCCTCCAAGGCTTCCTAAGATTTCATGAAGCCTCTCTCAAGCCTCTCCCAAGCCTTTGGGATCACACTTCCATGTAAGGGATCCTCACTTTCCTTCCTTCCGTATTTATGTAAAAGTTTCCTTATATTGTTATGCCTTTTAGTTTCAATTAAAAAAGTTGGGGGTATGGTTTTGAACCTCCCATATACTAACCTATCTATTTTTTAATGATTATATACCACTTTATCTCTCATTAATTCTACCCATGTACACTTGTTACCATGCCAAAATTTTGAAATGGATTTCTATCTCCTTATTTACTTTCAAGAAATTATTTTATTTTATGCATCTCTATTCCATTAAATATGTTGGGATATTATGTTCCATGACACCATCACTCCCCGTTTCATTTATAAATGATTATACGACCCTTTCTCTATGATGTACCCAATTTCCAATTTCTATTTGATGTCGTTATGCTGCCAAAGTTACACAAAAAATCACATGCCAAAATCATCATGTAAGTGAATATCGTACCCATTTCTCTATCAATGCAATTCAAATTTATGCACTTTTTCTTGCTGAATTTGGACCTAAATTTATTTATTCCACAGAAATTATTAATTTAATAAATTATTATGCTTAATTAATCCATATTTTATTATCTATGTGGAACACTTATGCATGAAAAAAATGATTAAGAAGGATGTGCCCTCATAGCGCTCAAATTCAATGTGTAATGAATAGTGTCATGATACATCATGTGTAATTAGTATTGAATCATGATAATTCATGTTCAATAAGGTTTTACTCATGATAATTCTTGTTCAATGAGGGTTTACTCATACTCCATGTGCAATGATCCTTGGCTCATGCTAATATCATGTTAAATGTTTTTGCCACACCTCCATGTTATGAGAATAATGATATATCATGCCTTCATGTACATTTCTATCTCATACTCCCTTGATATTTCTATTTACTAACATGTATTTTATTCTTCATGTTATTCCATGTTTTCTTCCTTAGTGGGCTTTATAGCTCCCCCTTTTCTTATGCATGTCCTCAGTTTATCCCATGCGATGGTAAGTACAAAGGAATGTTGCGGTCATGTAAAAGGAGTTTTCAATAAAGATGAAGTATTTTATGTATTATGTTGTAATGTAATATTCCTAATTTCACAAGACACTAGACCCCTCTATACAAAAATTTTTCTTAAGAGCATGTCTATGTAAGAAATCATGTTAAAGTGTGTAATAAATAGAAGGGTTGTTATAATTTAGTTCTCTAATCCTGGGATGTTTTTTTGTACATATATATTTTATAAGGTGATGTTGACCATTGGTGGAGTCTCATTGAGAATATTATATAAACATATGACATATAATATATATAATGGTAATAGTTAAAGAAGATATTTTCCACTATTTTTTTTAAATGGAGTCTTCACAAAAGGATAGATAATGACCTCTTAGAATTAAAGAAAAAAAGATGATGAGTTTATAGGGACATATGAAAAAAATTCACATGAATTTAGAGGTATGAATATAGTTATATATTTGATGTTGAGGTAAAATTGATCACTTATTTACTATATTATATTCAATAAATCGGAGGGTGTTAACCATAAGAGACATTTCACAATATGAAGATATATTTTTTCTATTATGGCTGATATGGAAACTAGAACCACTAAATATTTTGTAGAAATGAAAAGTAATGTAGAGTATCATGTCAGAATTGATGATAAAACACACAATGGGGAGAAATATCAGTTCCATACAGGCAAAAAAAATATTAGCATAGGAACAATGGTAACTATATCAAGGGACCAGGTAAGTGTTTCAAGTAAGTTAATGTAGAAATCTAGCCTCATAATTGTCAAACCAATATATGAGGATGACTAATTAAATAGAATATAGGAAGTTCCTTGATAATGATTCACTAACACTCTAATGAATTCAGTGTAAAGTGTTTTGTAAATATGTGAATCAATATATAAACCCTCAATTCAATGAATAAATTAATCTCCAAAAACCTCAAAAAACAAATTAAAAAAGGAATGGGATACATGATCACTACCACTACGGTAGATCATGACAATGAGGTGATGTGAGGAATGCTTCATATGTATTTTTTATATATAAATAACTTATTTTATTCTATTTATTCACATTATTTTATATAAAAAAGTTTTTTATAAATGAAAAATCACCACCCAAAGAAATTGATAGTGATCTATCAGTAGAAACCCATGGTGGCAGAATGATCACATCCAAAATTTAAAAATATTAATTGATTAACATTTATGGGAGGATACTTCATGTGAGTCTAATGATTCATCATTTGGTTGAATTTTACATAATATTGGTTAAGTATTGTATTTACCTTCATAAAGAACATATCAAATTTTGAGATAAAGAAGTCTTATTTCATATCACACATCAACCCATTATCATGTCTTGATGTATGGATGATTATTAACACCTTATTGAAGAAAAATTTCTAATATGGTTATGGAATCTGAAAATAAGTTAATCTTGGTTCAATTAGTAAGGTAAGAATTTGAAATTGATAGAATATTTATTATATTGGAATAAACTAATTTATTTTTAAATGAACTTCTTAGTATTCCTCTAGAGTGTGAGTTTGGGTTCTAAATTAAACCCACACCTACATACATGAATATCTAAAAGGGTACATAGAGAATAGATCCAATTTAATTATAGATGTTTATGAATAAACTTCAAGAGAATTTGTATACGGTTTTCATACTCCACGGTGCTTCACTTTGGGGGTTTCTATTCCCCTTTTTAAAAAGAAGTATGGATCAATCCATCTTTTCATTTATTTTCATTAACATAATAAAGTCACAATAAAAAAAAATTATCCCCTGCACTACACCAATAATCTATTTGATCAATTATGAGGATATAAATAATTCTTTAATACTGACCTTAAATATAGATACAATAAGTTATGGGAAAAAAGGGTGGATTTATCTATAAAATATTTTGGTACAAAGTATATAAATTTGGAGTTTATAGTGATATTGTTTGGACTTACAAATTCTCCTATTGTTTCTATTTATCTAATGAATAAAATATTTATATACTACCATGATCAATTTATTGGTTATCTTTATACATGTTATTCTAATATATTCAAATATCAGGGAAGATCACGAAGAGAATTTGAAAATTGTGTTAAAACGATGAGAAAAGATAAGTTTAATATTGAATATATCAAATATGAATTATACAAATAAAAAAAGTTTCATTTTTTGGTTATGTAATCCTAATAAAAGGTATAGTAGTAGGTTTATAAATGATATATCTTATTGAAAAACGTCCCAAATTACCACTGTAACTTTGATTTGTAGTTTTATTTGGTTAGCGGGATATTACAAAAACATTGTGAGAAATATCTCGTGGATATCAAATCAACATACCTGGTTGAAATGCAGGGAATTAATGATTTTTTTACATGGGGGAATAAAAATAATATTTTGAGGGACTAAATAATAGGTTGGACACTTATCATGTAATTACATAACCCTATAGTGGGGAAGGGTTTATAACATAAATTGATGCTCCAAAAAATGGTTTCAGTGGTCTACTCATGAAAAATGATAAGGGAATTAATTATGGTTCGTTATGATTAAAGACTCGTGAGAAAAATTACCTAACCCGTGATTTATAATTGGTGACATTGATCTTTTCATTTAAGATTTGTGAAACTATCTCTAAAAAGATATTTTAAATAAATATGTACTGATCACAAGATCATGAATTATATATTCACACATAATGAATTCAATATTCACCAATGTAAATTGTTGGAGTTGATAAAATGTTATGAATGATATTTATATTACCAACCATGTAAGGAAAAATAATGTGGGTGACGGTATGAGTTGAAAATATCATAAAACTCTATCCACAATGAGGATCGAAAAGACACCAAATATTCAAGGATTTACAAAGGATGAGTCTTTAAGTATTAATGGAAGGAGAAAAATCATATCTTTCCCAAATGACTTCTCAAACTTCCAATAATTTAATGATCAAATAATCCAAGAAATATTAAGCAGTGTTATAGAAAATTGTCGCGAATATTTGGGAGTTCATCATTGAAAAGGATGGATTTATTAGATTTGGGATCGGGATATGTATCCCATAAAAGATGGAATTAAACAAAGAAATTTTTTATGATACACATAGATCATACATTTCTATATATCAAGGAATTATGAAGAATTGTATATATTTATAACAAAATATGTAGTGGGATATTATTAAGAGATATATTTTAGATTACATATCTTGATGCATAGTATGCCAAAAAAGATATCTATATGTGAAAAGGACTTTGGATAGGTTTCAAAAATTAACCATACCAATATGGAAATTGGAAAACATCACCATATACTTCATTATAGGACTCCCAAAAACGTCAATATGTTATAATTCTATTTGGGTTGTAGAGTATCCTTTAAAAATCGTTGAATTTTAAATCCATTAATGAAGATTTCCCACTCTTCAAGATCATATAGATATATATAAATATAAGGGAATCGTTAAGGTTTAACAGAGTATCAACATCCATTTTATCATATTGTGATCCAGTTTTTTCCTCATGTTTCAGTAGAATTATTTATAATGAATGGGAAACAGAGCTAATATTTAGCAATGCATATCATCCTCAGACAGATGCTCAGTATTAGAGGGAAATTCAAACACTATGTGATATGCTAAGATCGTATTCGAATGATTTACAAGGATATTGAAATCAATTATTTAAACTAGTATGGTTATTATATTAAAATAGTTTCCATTCGATGATTCAAATGTCACTATATGAGGTCTTTATGGTAAGATTTTAATGACACAAACATGATAATATAAAGTTGGAGAGTGGAATCTGATAGGTCTTAACCAAGTTCAAGAAACGATTGAGATGTTTAAAACCATTAAATGGAATATATAAGTGTAACAGTGTCAACAGAAGAGTTATCAGAATAATTAAGGTTCTCATCTACAAATTTTTCATTAGTGTCACGGTGTTCCTTCAAAAATCTTCAAGGATGTGATTTTTTAGTTTGGGGAGGAAAGGGTTTTTGATCCTTAGATACATCATTCCCTTTGAGATACACAGTTTTTTTGGGGTGGTAGACTATTTATTAGATTCCACTCCACACCACTTATAAATAGAAGATGTGTTCTATGTATCACTTTAGGTAAATTGCATACCATACAATTCACATGTTCTAAGATTGAAACTTGTGAAATTAGAACATGAATTTTCATATAAGGAAAAATCGATAGATATTTCGGATTGAAGAGGTAAGGTGTTGTGGAACATGATCACTCATGTAGTCATGGTTCCATAAGGAAATCAAAAAAATAATGTGGTAGTGATGGATCTTAAGTATGTGATGATAGAGAATTACCCCCACTTATTTTCCTCAATGTAATAAAATTTTAAGGATGAAATTATTTTAAATAGTAAAATGTAATGACCCACAACTTCGTTGATTAATTTTCCTTAATTAAATACCATGTATGTAGATTTCCTTGTACTCAAAAAAAACTTAATCAAATGCTACCTTAGTAAAATAATACCATTATATTGTACCTATTAATTTTATGGATATCACTAGAAGTAACCACTTAATAAAAAATAAATAAAAGTATATAATTAAAAAAAGGTCATTTTATTCTTATAAAAATATGTTTCATAAAACTATTTTTATATGATATTATATTAAAAAAAATTATTTCAACTATTGTAAATTTAATCAAATAAAATAACATTAATATTTTTTTATTAGCATGATGAAATTATGTTTTGTGCTGAATTTATTTTTATGCATATAATTATTTTTTCAAATTAAATATTACCCTTGAAGAATGATTATATTTTAAAGAGAATATAAATTTCCTAAATATATTTATATGAAATGAATCTATTTTAAATAATATTCCTAATAATATGTTTAAACATATATAAAATTAAATTTACACCTATTTAACTTGTAATAAATGTTAAAAAATACTACGAATACTTAATTATTAAAATGAAATATTTCTAGTGAAATTTTTTTCAACCCATTATATGTTTTGTAAAAAAAAAATAATTTTCTCATGTTGAGAAACTAAATTAGGAAAAATACAGTCCAAATTATATTAATCGCATTTTAATTTTATAATAAGGGACTACTTATATATTTGGTAACAAAATAATTTTCATGATTAATATTTAAGTAAAAGTAATAAGTATTTAAATGTCTAATATAAGGTGGTGGGGATTTCATTAAGTTAGAGTGACCATTACATAATATATAAAAAAATATGTCTTAATGTATTTCGTACATGTCTCATCAAACGTACCTCACCTAAATCTCCTAACATTCATGCCTTTTAATTATTACCCCTTACTTATCATTTTTTTTTTAATTTAAAAGTTCATCTTACACACTAATTAATGTGGGATAACTTAAACCATTTTAATAATCAACTCATATTTCTAATTTTTCATGAAACCCAACCCATATTTCCTCTCCTTCAATTCTTTTATATTCTCTTTTCCCGTAGTCACTACTAATTAATGTAGGACCTCAAATATAAGACCTTTGTTAAGAGAAATTTCAATGTCTCATTAGAGGAATCACGTCTTTATTAACACATAAATATTTTTCATTATAGTCTAAATAAATGAAAAACATATTTTCGTAATAAAATAATAATAATTTTTGTGTTGACATGTTACTATAATAATAGTACAACTATTATTTATTCTCTTCCACCTACAATGAAAAAATAGAATCATTATTAGTGTGTGTGTATAGATTAGCACCTCCATAAAGCGATGCTTTTCATTTTTCATCACCACCCCTCATTGCTGGTATTTATAATAGTATTGAAAAATAATTGTGATTTATATAATTTATTTATGATTCTTAAATTGTTACTTACTATATAAATTTACCTCTCTCATTCTTTGTGTAATGGTAATTTTAATTGTGTGTTGTGAGGACTACAACCTCCATGAATAAATGTGTTTCATTTAAATTCACTTAAAAAAAGTTGGTTTTTGTTTATAGTGGATGATTATATAACACATATATTTATATGTAATATATATCATTAATATATTTCATTTTTTATTTAAAAAATAAATTAACGTTATAAGGTAATATTTCAATCTTGGTAAATAACCCAAAACTAGTACACTATCATTTTTTTCATCAAAAAACGCGAGTAAAACTCCTTTGTAAAAGTATTATAACACAGTAAGTCCTAAATTAAAAAAAATTCAGATACATTTAATGGTTTTTAAATAATGAAGTTTGGAAAAAAAGAAATATCAAGAACACTTTTATTAACCTAGTTTAAAATGATTATGATTATTTACACCTGATGTTGAAAAGGGATTACAACAATGTAATACCTGAATATAATTGTTATCATTGAAGAGTAAAAATATAAATATATATAAAAAACTAATTAAATAATTAATTGTTATATTTTTCTTCAGGATACAAAAATATTAAATCATTGCGTAAAAATCAAGGGTAATGTTAAGGGACATGGTAGCTTAAAATGCATTCTATGAGTTTTGAAATTCATCATGGAACATCATTTTTTAAAGGATTTCTATTTGGATTTATTTAAACTTTTTATTTATAAGGAAAATTATTTTTTGAACCAAAATAAATATCATTTAATGATTCTATTCATTTAACTTCATAATAAATCTGTCTTCTGAAAACGGATGCATAATTAGGAATTTAAAACAATGAGTAAATTTTTTTTCAAAAAAACTCTATTAATAGTATGGATTTAGTTATATTCATATGATTTATCCATTATGATTTTATTTTTAATATTATATTATGTTATAGACCCTTTTGAATAATTAAATTTTTTTATCCCATAATTATAATGTTCATTTTATATGGCAAGTTTAAGAAACCCATTATTCTTCAATTTCTTATTTTTGTAATAATGATGATGGTTTTAAGTGGCACACATTTTATGGATGATTATGGGTGGTGTCAAATATATACTTCCAATTAATTGGTATAATATTATATCTCATGAGATAGTCAGGCATGGATAAAAGGGGTTAGTTCACACGGACTTGGGCATAAATTAATTGCTTATATTTTCATGCACGAACATAATGATTTTGTTCTCTTATGTAAAAAAATAATAGGTTTTATCACAATTATTTTATTTTAATATTGGAAGAGACACATTTTCATGTTTATAAAGTTGTGAACATTTCAAAGTATTTTATCATGTTATTGAAATTTCCATGATGAATTATATTTCTAATAAATTCCATGTTTTCATGATTATGAATTTTCAAGTATCCTACATATTATGTCATGTTCACATGTAATATTTTATAACATTTATTTCTTATTAATTAAATTTATATGATATTATGTGGTGTAATCATGTTTTTTTATTAAAATATAATGTTTTATGTTATCATATTTTAATATTTATGTTTTCCTCATATTCTTCTTATGCTTACGATCTAAACCTTCAGGATATGTCTTTTCACTTAATGAGATTTTGAGGTCACCCCACTATTATGTTTTCATTCCCCAAGTAATGAATATGAGTACGTAAAGTGATATTTCTAGGAAAGGTTCTAGAGGAGAATAATTATGGAAAACGTTTTTTTCAATTTTTATCAAATCAGATGTCTATATAACTAATTTCCAAGATACTCAACCTTTAGATCCTTTGATTATATAACTATTGTGTGAAATATTATTTAAATAATGAGATTAATGTATTATTTAAGTTATTATTATATTGGGTGGATATAAAAAATATTTTCTATAAAACTTGTAGATATAAATAGCTGGAAGTTATTAAATTAATCATATGCTTCCTATGTCCACATACATAGAAAAGAGTTATCATATCATTATATTCCTCACAAAATTTGGTTTTTATAATTTTTATAGAGAAAAGAATGAGATAAATTCATTGAACCAAATCTCATCATGAATAATAACTAATTCATAATGAAACCCTTTCATGGTTTCATTTATTTTGAGTTACCCATATCCTCACATATTAATTGAATAACATTAAATTGTGATGTAAATGCATGTTCTCTAAATATTTCCCACCTATACTTATCAAAGATTATAATTCAAACAGTTAATCAAATATTGTTCATATTTTATCTAATAAAAAATCTCTACCTATAGATATGGATCATGTGCTAAATATATATACTAATTACACCCATCTAATACTACATCCATTAAAAATAATTGATTGGTCGAATTTATTGGGAATGTGTTTTTTTATCAATATTCATTGAATTCAATTTGATTACGATGATCACAAACACCATGGTTTATTTACTAACGAAACTGATTTAAGTGTTTTTATGGATTATAATTATTGTGAAATTTATCAGATTATAACTTTATTTTTATGTTTAAGTTTTTTATAAAATCTTCTGGATGTATTTTTAAAATTTATAGAAACATTATTTATATAATAAATTTTTAAGTGGAACATGTGGTTTTACAAAATAGCTTTTGGTAAGGAACCATGCGTTTATACCCAATTATTAAAGTGAAAATACTGATCATGTACTATATATTATGGTAAAATTATATATCAGGAAATATACTTTTGGAATTAACACTATGTTTTAGGAATTATGTAATGGTTTTACAACGAAATATTTTGAAGTCAACTGTATATTATCATCCACACATTCAATGTTTACCTTATCATTAGTCAAGTAAAATGTTGAGTTTTAATTCACGATATTTTCTATGGTTTAAAAAATTTTCGCATCAGTATTAAATATCTCTTTTAAATATTTTTAAACACAAAATCGAAGTATTTTTTTATTATACTAAATTTTTCCTATTAATAACGGAAGTTATGATTTTTTTGAATATTCCAAAATTAAAATAATCAAAATTTATCAGTAGATATTTTTTGTTTTCATTCACTAAAATAAAATAATGTTTTCTCATTAAATACCAATATTTTTGTCATTAAAATTAGTGTAGTACAAATTTTTTTTAATGAAATCTCTTCTATTCATAATATATTCACTTTAGAGACATATATGATTATGACTTTTATTGTTTGACTATCCTATTGTTGTTGCTCCAATATTTCAAGATGTATTTCTTGATGTTTATATGTAATTAGGAACCATTTGCAGCTTTTATTTCATAAATACTCTTATCAATAATAAAAAAGATCCAATATCTACTAGTTTTTACTACAACTATGATCTTAATATCTTTCTCAACAAGTCAATCAATATTTATTTGTTAGAGTATTATCTTCACGTACTCAATGATAGTGGAATGTCAGTTTATCACACTAAGCTATGGATTTAAAGTTTTACTATAAGATAACGTGTATTATTTTTATGGTTCTAACATCCTAAATTTGTTTTTTCGGGTCTTATGATAAGATGACGTATTTATTAAAAATCACAAAGATCAATGAGAGAGTGTTGGTGGAGCAGAATAGTGTATCTTTGTGTTCTGAAATTATAAAAACAATTATACTATTCTTATATATTTTTTTCTATATAATTTTATTAAAGAATACAATAATGTATTAATTAATACAATACAAACGTGGATAAAATTTTAATATTTTGAGATAATTAAGATGGGAAAAATTCACTATACGGCCCTAGCCTTAAACATTTCATAATCTTGACTTTTGTTAATAATTCACATTAAGGATATTTTTAGGTTTAGAGATTCATAGAATTTGGCCATAACTTATACATAACATCTTTATTATTACAAATTAGGCACTTCAACTCACTATCTATTTACACTAATAAAACAAAAGATTTTAAAAAGAACCATGGTTTTATTTCATGCTTAAAAATCAAAACATTTTCTTGATACCATCCTTAAATCTATTCACCTTTTAATCCTATGAAAAACATTTCAAAACATAGGATGAGAATTAAAATCTCAATAAGGGATACACAAATAAAGAATACTGTTTTTTCTTAAGAAAACATGTAAATTATGAATTCTTTATCATAAAGTAATAATTTTCACCGTAAAAAAGTAGAAAAAAAATTCACAGAAAATAATCTCATTTCTTACCCTTCATTTCTAACCAAGATACTATCATCAAACCCATATATAGAATCATATATCATAAAAAGTTAACTTGGGATATAAACAAACATAAATGGAATAACCATATGGTCGAATTCCACAAATCATTCTTACAAATGGAATAGTTATATGACCGACTTCCATACCCAATGAATTGGAGGCTATAATGTAACCACATATCCCTGGTTTATTATGGAACCACCAATCATTTGGTTTATCACGTAACTACCTATCAAATGTCCAATTACCATTATATAATCATCACATATAAAAGATTGAAATAACAACATTTCAGACATAAAATTTCATTTTCAATCACAAGAAATGATTTATAGATATTGAAATAGTAAATCCACTTTCAAAACCATTTTCAATAAAAATATATGTAAAATGGGTATATGGTATTTATTCTCTATTTCAAAACATCACGTCTTGTTAAGGAATCCATATATCAAATAATGATCATGGGGACGGAAAGGTCATTGTCACCACTTATGATAAAAATAAATATTAACTTTTTTGCTTAGTAAAATGCTATACAGAAGAAAGATTACCTTTGAATGAAATTATAAGTCAAAGGGTTTTATACAACATATAAAATCAAGTCATCTATAAATATAAATATTCCTCAATGAAAGGATATTGATATGAAGTCCTTTACCTCGATTCCAACTTGTCTAGTATGTTCTTTGTTCTTTCTGAATATTAAACAAAAGTTAATTTATAATTTATTCATTAGATTTTATCAATTTTATTATTCCTTTTGTATTACTTATTACCTTACTATAACAACAAGTTTATTATTTTAGTTTATATCGTACATTTTTTTTATGTTCAGAACATGAGTCATAAATGAACTTGTTAGCATTACAAATTGTCCATGTGGTCAAAAGTAGAGTATCTCCAGAATAATATTCATGATTAAAATATCATATATATCAAGTATATATGTATTTATAATATTCCACAACATTTTAATATAATAAATGAAATGTACCATTCATGGAGACTATAAACCATACGTATGCATGACCGATACATTCATTTAATTGTTAAATTATTGAAATGAAAACAAAATGATAAATATGTATATTATAATTCCATTATAATATGATTCTTTATATATGTTAAAAAATTTCATCAATTCCATCCTTGATATGTTTCATGCATGGCATGAATGAGTCATACCACTTTGAGGGGTGGTAGTCCGCACTTGCTCCAATTAAATTATCATATTTATACAACATGGAAAGTATAAATGTATGTTATAAATGATAATTACATAAGCATTTAAATAAAATAAATATCATATATATCATATATGATTTCAGTTCCATCATAATGGACACCATAATATTTGGTAGGAGAACATTGAACAATCTTCATTTCATGAGGTAGTAGTTCACCATCCACAAAAATAGCATGTGTTATACCCATTAGACGGAGGTGTGTGTAAGTGTATTTTGAATACATATCATGAAATAAACTAATATAGTTAGGATACTAGTGTTTTTATATAAACAAATAATTATAAGAGTATAGGGAGTGGATAATAAAAATAATAGAAAGGAACTTGAGAGAAGATGTTACCTCAAATCGGGTTAGAGGTGGTGTCCTTTTATAAGAGGGGGAGGGGCACTTTATGAATGTCTTGAAATAGTATTTTATTATTAATTGATTCTTGAGTTATAATAATACCAAATTGGTATGTTTTGAAGATCATATGATTATGGGTTAAAATACTCTAATAAAAACGGGTTTAGACAACTTTAGGTCAAAAAATTAACCTTATCTTTTAGTTTTAACCCTTAGTTAACTAATTAAACTTTTACCATGTCTTCTTGTATATTCATACTATATGGTTAATATCGTTACTATAAAATTACAATCAAACATAAAGTGGTTAACTAATGAAATTTTAAACCTTATCTAAGTCATTTGGATAAATATTAGATTTTTAGGACTAATATATCATTTAATAAAATAGTATCTATTTTAAAAACTTATTTATGTTAGTTTATATACTAATAATATCATGACATTTAAAAAATCCATAAAAACATGATTCATTCGAAAAAATATCATTAATTAAAATAAAACAAGTAATAATCATCCATAAAATTCATTGATGGCATAAAAAGTTTCAAAATAAATTTATTTTGATATTTATAATCTAATTTATTTAAATCACATTAATACCGTAATAACTACAACACCATTGTGTCATAAATAAATTAATTTATTTAATATATAAAAATAATAAATAAAATACCTTGATATATCAACTCTTTATAGCTTTATAATTAATACTTATAGTCAAAATATAACTTATATAACCCCATATAAATTATTTTTTAATGACCCATGTTTAGGTTATATTTTCTTTAACATTAAATTTAAAGTTATTAAATGTAGTTTTAACACACAAGTGTATCCATGGGGTCCTAAAATCAACAAATGGATTCCATTAGTGAAAAATATCTCATAAAATAAGATTATTACACGTGTTAGGGTAATTGAATATTATTATCAAATTATTTTTTACCCTTATTTATCTTATTTACCCTTTAACCATGGTAAATAAAATATTTACTAAAGTTACTATTCATAAAATCTAAGAATAATAGTTACCTATTTATAAAATTTGGACCTCATAATTCCAAATATGTAATCCATTTTTTCAAATACAAAACAAATAAGTCTCATATGTTAATTTAAAATTAGTTCTGGTTGTCAAAACCAAAAAGAATGTTTTTAAGAAATAATAACTATCAAAAGATTAACATATGTTTATGTATAATCAAAATGTAAAATTACATACAATGAACAAAAGTATATTAAATGGTAAAAATAATAATCTAATTACACTTTAAATACTACTAAAAAGATAATATAACGATATTAATAAATCAGATAAAAAGACATTTCTGGCTTAAAATGCAGTATTTTTTACTATTCATTAAAAAATGTACTTTATCAGAAAAACACCAAAAATTTACTTGAAGTAAATTTTGGTGTCCCTCATATAAATAAAAAATTTATTTTATCATATGGAATATATAAACATGACATAAACTAGATATAAAAGGGTTTCTCCATAAAAAGGCGTAAAACTACCTTTAAAAAATATTAGTGTATTTATGCTAAAAATTGGATTCATTCTCATTTTAGTACTATAAATTTTTTTGGATAAATTTAAAAAAATTTAATAAACATGTTTAATCATAATATGGTCAGTTTTTTTCATTCTCTCTAATACAATAACTAGGTGTTAACTAAATTTTAAAATAATTATATTATTTTTTGGTATAACTCAACATTGTGTGCATCGTAAGATTTTGGAAAAATCCATTATTGCGTGTTGAGTACGCTATCGGACAAAGAGTCCCATTTAGAATTTAATCAATATCTTATTCATAAGTATTCATATAAATCAAAAGTATTTTTCTATAAATACCTAGGTCGTTATATCTATCCCCCTTTTGGGAATTGTGTCCCCACAATTCAATTCACTTATCAAATAAGTGGGGGTATTTATACATCATAGAATTTTCTAATTCCCATGCTCCCTCTTCAACAATATAGTTTTTTCACAAAACCTTAAACTGATGAATCATCTTATTCCAAAACACTTTCTCTCTACGGTCAATAATATTGATTGGTTATTCCTTATAAGAAATATTATCTTCCAACTGAATGACTTTTGGATTCAAAACATGAGATGGATCCGGCATATACATTCTCAATATTGAAACATGAAAAACATTGTGTACCTAGGATAAACATGGAGATAAGGCCACTCTAAAGGAAAATGATCCAACATTATCATGGATTTCAAAGGTTCCAATGAACCTTGGACCCAACATTCCTTTATTACTAAGACACTTCACAATTTTCCATGGAGAAACTTTGAGAAAGGCATGATCACCTATCTTAAAAGAATGATCATTCCTTCGATTATTTGCATATATTTTCTTCCATCTTTGAGTTTTTCACATTTTCTTCTGAATTAACTGAACTTTTTCGGCCATCTATTCTACTAATTCTAGTCCCATAAACTTTCCTTCACCTTTATTATCCTAAATAGGTGGAGTTCGACAATAATTTCTATATAATGCCTCAAATGGAGCCATCTGTATACTAGAATGAAAATTGTTATTATAATTAAACTCAACCAAAGAAAGATTTTGGTCCCAAATTTCCTTTTAATCCATTGAAGATGCACGTAGAAAATCTTCTAATGTATGAATTTTTCGTTGTGACTTCCCATATGATTGATGATGAAAAGTTGTACTGAATTTTAATTCAATACCCAGTGCCTTTTGAATGCCCTTCCAAAAGATAGAAGTGAACCTGGGATCATGATCTGATACAACGGATAAGGGAAATCCATGCAACTTGACTATCTCTTTAATATACAATTGTGAAAGTTGATCTAGAGCCCAAGTATCTCGCATAAGAAGAAAATTAGAATATTTAGTCAATCAATCAACAGTATCCCAGATTACATTGTTACCTCGAGAAGTCTTTGGTAATACCACTATTAAATCCATGTACACATTTTATGTTTTCCACTCTAGAATTGGAAAAGGCTAAATAATACCTTTTGGTAACAATTGTTTTTCTTTAACCTGTTGACAAGTTAAACACTTCACAGTAAAGTCGGTGAAATCTATTTTCATCACATGCCACCAGTAATACTCCCGAAGATCTTTGTACATCATAGTAGTACTAAGATTAACTAAAAACGAATAACTATGGAATTCACAGAACAACTCTTTCTTTAACTGTGAATCACAAGTCACACATTATCTCTTTTCAAACATAAAAAAAATCTTTATCAATGTTAAATTCAGGTAACGTACCCTTATAAACCAATTCTACCTTTTTTTGAAACTCACTATCTTCTTTTTGCACTTCCTCAATTCTGTATAATAGAGATGATTTCACTACCAAATGAAAAAAATAGTGTAATACCCTTCAACAATAACATCAAATCCAAAATTCATCAAATCAAAAACCAAAGGATCTTGTTCTAAATGTAGCATGGTTAATGTAGCATTACTCTTTTGACTCCAAGTGCCAACCACATTATTTTCCTTTCCTAGATGGTAATGGATCAGGAAATCATAATACTTTATTAATTCTAGCCATCTCCTCTATCTCATGATTAATTCTTTCTAAGTTAATATATACTTCAAATGTTTGTGATCATTATATATTTCACACTTTACACCAAACTAAGGATGCCTCTAAATTTTTAATACAAAAATAATAGTATCTAATTCCAAATCATGAGTAGGTTAATTTAACTCATGAGTATTCAACTAACATGATGCATAATGAATTAACTAATCATTATGCATATGGACAAAACCAAGTCTTTTCAAAGAAGCATCATTATAGATAACAAGCTCACCATTTCTGGAAGATGGTGTAAAAATGAGATCATTCACCAAACTTATTTTCAATTCCTAAAAACAATCATCACATTCATTTGTATAGTTGAAATTAACACCTTTTTGAGTTAACAGAGTTAGTGGGATAGATAACCATGCAAAATTTCCAACAAAATGTCTGTAATAGCCTACCAAATCAAGAAAACTATACATGTTTATGATATTTGTAGGTCTTGGCCACTATTCAACAACTTTTATTTTAGAAGGATCAACATTTATAACGTATTTAGAAACAATTTGACCAAGGAATGAAATTTTATACAACCAAAACTCACACTTGATGAATTTTCCATAAAATATTTTTCATTTAAGGTTTGAAAGACAACCCTTAAATGACTTTCTTGTTCGCATTTACATTAGAATACACCAATATATCATCAATAAGTGCAACCAAAAACATTTCCAAGTACTCACATAAAATTCTATTCATAAGAACCATGAATAAAATAGGTGCATTGGTTAATCCAAAAGGAATAACAGAAAATTCATAATGTCCATATGTAGTAAAAAACACAGTCTTCAGAACATCTGCTTCCTTTACATTCAGTTGATGGTACACTGAACTCAAGTCAATCTTTAAAATATTCTGATCTCTCTGGAGCTGATCAAAAAAATCATCGATACGATGCATAGGATACTTGTTCTTAATAGTGATTTTATTCAAGGCTCTATAATCAATGCAATGTCTCATTGAACCATATTTCTTTTTAACAAACAAGACTAGAGCACCACATGGTGATCTTCTAGGTCAAATGAAAACATTATCTAACAACTCCTGAAATTGTTTCATTAACTCTAAATGTCCAATTTGATTCATTCGATAAGGGGGTTTTGAAATTGTCTTAGAAATAGGAACTGAGTCAACATTAAATTCAACTTCCCGATTAGGTATAATTCCAGGAAACTCATCAAAAAAACCAAGATACTCATTTACTACTAGAACATAATTAATCTGAAAAGATCCTTTATTTTTAGAAATATGTGCAAGGTAACATTCAATTCTATATTTTACAAGTTTCTCAAATTCTTGACATGTTATCAAAATTTAGGGTTTATTCTTTTACATAAACTAAATTCCTTCAGAAAAGAAACCTCTTTAGATATGCATTCAATATTAGTATGATAAATCGAATGACAATCCATACACAAGAGAACATCTAACTCTACTAGAGGAAAAATAGTATGGTTTGTAGGTAGATTCTTTCCACAAAAAAAGGACATACATGTTCTTATTATTTATTTTTGTCTCAACATTTCCTCTAGTTGTTTCTACACAATGTTCAAGATTCATATCTTGATATGGAATTCACAATGTACTAGAAAATTACTCAGAAATGAAAGAATGGTTAGAACCTGAATCAAACAACCCATTGGAAAAATATGAAAAAATAAACAAAGTACCTGATACCACTTCATTTGTGGGTCCCACATCCACCGTAGTAGCAGAAAAATATTATTCCAAACCCTTATACATTTGATCTATCTGTTTTCTACCCGGGATAATCAACTTTGGACACAAATTTTCCAAATTCCCAAACTCATTGCAACTAAAACATCATACCAATGGTTTATCATTGCCTACTTGATTATCATCATTACACTTACGAGCAGTGTGACCTGTCTTACCACACTTGAATAAATTTCTATATTTTGAGATACGTTCTCTAAGATTCTTTTTACCACACTTCTCACAAGATGGAAATTTAATTTTCTTACCTCTATACTTCTTTGATGAATACTTTCCTTTTTCCTACCAAATATACCTCTTCTTTTGCTAGCTCTCATGGAACACCTGATCATCAGAAAACTCCATTTATACTTTCTTATCACATTTAACAAGTTTCTCATAGATTTTGAATTCATTAGAGGCTAAAGCCTTTCGATATCACAGCTTAAATCCTGAGTAAAACCAATTTATCTTACTATCAAGATCCCATATGATATTTAGAGCATACCTTCCCAGTCGAATGAATTTTTCTTCATAATCAACCAATGAGTCATCCTCCTACCTCAATTACAAGAATTTCTTTCCCATCCTAAATCATACTTCCTTGGGAAAATATTTCTCAATAAACATACCTTTGAATTCAACCCAATGAAATGCATAAATCTCTCCAATATACTTGATATTTTTAAAAATCGACCAACACTGATTTGATTCACCTTAAAATGGTAAACCACAAGACTAACCATTTGATGCTATGAACACCCCATGAAATCAAAAATATTTTCCAGTGCATTGATCCACTCTTCATATTGCACAGGGTCAGATGATCCTCTAAATAATGGGGGATGTTGCCTCATTAAATTCTCCACTACTGACTAGTTACTCTGTGGTTGATCTGGCTAATATCATGCATGGATATCGCCAACACTTATATCTTGAGTCAACTATTCCATTACTGCAACAAACCGTTCAGTTCTGATTCCGACCATCTCAGGTTGCTGATTTGGAAGGTTTTTTTCCTCTTGATGTCATCCCATTGTAATTGTCATGTTTCCTCTACGGAAAACCATTTTGATCACAAAAATATCTTAGGCAATGAAAAAAGGTAATCTTAAAAAACTATATCATTTCAATATTACCATAAAGTAAAAATAATTTATGGATATTAATTCAACAATATCCAAACTAATAATGTTGTCTAAACCAACCTCTGATACCATCTATAAGGCCCCAACCTTAAACAGTTCATAATCTTGAACTAAGTTAATAATTCACATTGAGGATCTTATTAGGATTAGATATTTAAATAATTAGGCCATAACTTATACATAACATCTTTATTATTACAAAGTGGACACTTCAACTTAGTATCTATTTACACTCATAAAACAAAAACTTCAAAAAAGGACCATGTTTTTGTTACATTCTTAAACATCACATCTTTTCCTTGATCCCATTATTGACTCTATTAACCTTTACATCAAGTGAAAATCATTTCAAAACGTGGGATGAGAATAAAAAACTCTGTAAGGAATACACAAATAAGGAAAACTATTATTTTTTAAAACAACATGTAAATCATGAATTATTTATTATAAAGTAATAATTTTCACCTTAAAGAAGTAGAAAAAACACCTCAATGAATATATGCCCATTTCTTACCCTTCTTTTATAACCAAAGTACTATCATAAAATCCATATATAGAAACATATATCATAAAAATGGTAATTTGGGACATAAACATACTTAAATGGAATAACCATATGGTCGACTTCCACAAATCATTCATACAAATGGAATAGCCATACGACTGGATTTTATACCCAACGAACAAGAGGTTATAACGTAACCACCCATCCTTGGTTTATCACGAAACCACCCATTATTTGGTTTATCACGTAACCATCTATCAAATGTCCAAGTACCATTATATAATCATCAGACATAAAATATTGAATATATCAACATTTCCAACATAATATTTTTTTTCAATAACAAGAAATTGTTTCAAGATGTAGAAATAGTAAATCCACTTTCAAAGCCATTTTCAATACCAAAATACATAAAAAGGGTATATGGTATTTATTTTTCATTTAAAAACATCACGGCTTGTTAAGGAATCCATATATTAAATAATTCTCACGATGGTGGGAAGGTCGTTTTCACTACGTACGTTAAAAAGAAATATTCCCATTGTTGTTTAGTAAACTTTTAAGCCAAAAGAAATATTCCATTTGAATTAAATTAAAATTAAAATGGTTTTATTCACCATATTAATTAATGTTGTGTATAAATCAAAATATTCCTCAAAGAAAACAGATTGAAGGAAGTCTCTTTCCAAGAGTTTGATTTGTCTTGTATGATCCTTATTATTCTTGAATAATAAACATTAGTATATTTCTACTTGATTACGAACCTTTTTCAAGTTGATTATTCCTTTTATATCACTCATTACCTTGATATAGAAATTAGTTAATTATTTAAGTTCATATCAGACATTTTTTTGATGTTTAGAACTTGAGTCAAAAATGAACTTTTTATAATTAAAAATTGTCAATATGCTCAAAATTACATTGTATCCACAATATTTTTCATGATTTAAATAACATATATATCTATTATATATGTATTTATAATATTCTACAACATTTGGAGATAAGAAATAAAATATACCGTTTAGGGAGATGGTAAGCTGTACGTACGCATGTATGCTACTTTCATTTATTTCTCATATAAATGACATGAAAAATAAATTATACGTAGGTATATTATAATTACAATATAATATAATTTTTTTGAATATTTTACACATGTTCAATAATTCAATCATTTATACGTTCCATGTATGGAATGAACGAGTCATATCACTTTGAGGGGGCGGTAGTCTGAACTTCCTCAAATGAAATTATCATATTTATAAAACATTAAAATAATAAAGATATGTTCTAAATAATAATTACATAAGTATAGAGAAAAAATAAATATCATATATATCATATATAATTTCAGTTCCATCATAATGGCCACCATAATAGGTGGTAGGAGAAGATTGATCAATCATCGTTTCATGAGGCAGTAGTTTTACTTCCACAAAAACAGTACGTTCTATACCAATCAGACGAAGTTCTGTGTGAGTTTACCTCAAATACTTGTATATTTAAGATACTTTTATTTTTATATAATCAATGAAAAATAAGAGTATGGGGAGTGGAGAAGGAAAATAATGGAATAAAACTTGAGAGAAGACGTTACCTCAAATCGGGTAACTTCTTTTGATTTCAACCAAAGGTATTCCCTTAATATCCTTCCACCTAGGGGAAGGCTTATCGGAATAAGGGAGAGATTTTTTGATCTTATTTGAGTACATTTTTAATGATACAAGGAGATTTAGAGGTTTGAGTAATGGTTTATAGGTCGTGTCCTTTTATAAGAGGGAGGAAGGTCTCTTTAGGAATGTATTGAAATGTTGTTTTATTATTAATTGATTGACACCAAAGTGATATATTAAAAAAATATTATGTGTATGGGTAGAAATAATCTCATACAATGTGTTTTGGACAATTTTAGCCCACTAAATTAAACATATCTTTTAGCATTAACCCTTAGTTAACTAATTTTACTTTTACCGTGCCTTATTGTATATTCATAATATATTATAAATATTTTCACTATAAAATACCAATATAACCTAAAGTGGTTCACTATTGAAATTTTAAACAGTATATATGTCATTTTGACGAATCATAGAGTTTTATAACTATTATATCACTTAATAAAATAGTATTTGTTATTAAAACTCATTTATGTCAATTTATATAATAAATGTATCATAACATTTAAAAAATACATTACATATTTATTCTTTCTAAAAACATAATTAATTAAAATATAACAAGTAATAATCATCCCTAAAATTCATTTATAACATAAAAATATTGAAAATAAATTTATTTTAATATTTATAATGTCATTTATTTTAAACATTCATTATTAAGGTAATCACTACATCACCATTGTTTCATAAATAAATTTATTTATATAATCTCTAAAAACTATAAATAAAATATAATAATGTAATAAATATTTTTATATATTTAATTAATATTAATATTCGAAAATATATCTTATATAACCCCATATAAAAGTAAGTTACTAAAAGATACATGTTTAGGTTATATATTCCTTAACATTAAATTAAAAGTAATTAAAAGTCATTTTCACACACAAGTGGAACCATGGGGTCCTAAAATCTACCCAAGGATTCCCATGTTTGTAATTATCTCATCCAATAGGATTAAGACATATGTTAGGGTAATTTAATATTATTATATTATTATTTTTTACCCTTATTTTCCAAATTAATCCCTTAACTGTTGTAAATAAAATATTTACTGAAGATACTATTTATAATGTCTAAAAATAAAAGTTAACTATTTACACAATTTGAACCTCTTGGTTCCAAATATGGAATCCATTTTTTCAAATTAAAAACACATACTGTTGATAAATTAATTTAAAATTAATTCACATTGTCAAAACCAAGATACGTGTTTTTAGGAAATAATAACGTTCAAAAGTTAGGCATGTGTTTATGTCTAATTAAAAATTGAAATTACATCAGATGACCAAAATTGGATTAAATGGTAATAATATAATCTAATTACAGTTTAAAACCAATTAAAAATATAATATAACCATATAAATAAATTGGATGAAAATATATTTTTGACTTAAAAAGTAGTATTTTCCACATTCATTAAAAAATGAACTTTATCAGAAAAATACAAAAAAATTATCCAAAGTAATTTTTGATGTCCCTCCTCTAAATAAAAAGTTTATTTTGTCGTGTGGCGAATATTAAATTGATGAAAACTTGATTTTAAATGGGTTTTCTATCAAAAGGAAGTAAAACTACTTTTTAAAAATATTAGAGTATTTATGCTTAAAATTGGATTCATTGTCATTTTATACCTTTAAAGTTTATTGGATAAATGTAGAACCATCAAAAAAATGATTAATAATAATATGGATAGTTCTTTTCATTCCCTCCAATACAATAGCCAGGTGTTAGCATTCTTTTAAAATAATTATATTATTTTTCTATATAACTCATCATTGTGTGCAACGTAAGATTTTAGAGAAGTACATTGTTGTGTGTTGATTATGCTATCAAATAAAGGGTCTCATTTAACATGAAATTAATATCTAATTCATGAGTACTAATAGAAATAAAAATAATTTTTCTATAAATATCTCAGTGGTTAAATTCACCCCTTTTGTATCTTCATATTATTCTAACATAAAAGTTGGTATTAGGGGAGTGCTTCTTAAATATTTTTTATTATATCTTTAAATATTGAGAAAAAGTTTTATACAAATACAGATGACGAGGGCCGAATTAAAAGAAATAATTTCCATTATCTATTCTACATAATTTAAAGGATAAAATTATGGTTTTTGGAAAGTATAGATGATAATATATTTAAATTATCTTAGTTTCAAAGTCTACATGAAGATTTTAAAACCTTATAAAACCCCTAGATAAAAAAAAGTGGGATTCCACAAAATTATTTGAGTATTATGTTAATTCAAAAGACATAAATTCTATTATATCTAAAGTTTATTTAATTTAATTTAATCATGTATCTCATTGTTCTACTACCTATGAGATGTGTAAAACTCATTATGTTACTTATAAAATAACTAAAAATGATGTGAATGTAAAGTATAAAATTATGAAGCTTAAAATAGACACCTTTAGAATGTATGATGGTGAAACATCACTCATATAAATGGAAGATTACTTGAAATAGTCAATGGTGTTGTTCCCCTATAAGATCCAATTAATCAACCAAATCAAGATTTAAAAGTTCAAAGAGTCTTACCCTCTAAATGGAATGGGATATCTTCTACAAGTAGAAAATCCAATCATGTCAAAAATTTGACAATGAAAACGTAAATTAGAACTCTCGTGATATATCAAGTGCAAATTATAGTTTAATCCTAAGATCATATGATGATATAAATAGAATATAACCCCCTTAAATTTACTATTGAAAAATATTAAAATAATTAAAAATATGAATATGGATCCTAAAATGATTCAAAATTATCAGCTTTTGGAATGGAATTTTCTTATATATCCAGAAGATTCAAAAAATATATAAGAATTAAAAGATATTCAAAAATGAGTTTACAATATCAAAAAAGATGGTTATAGAAATAAATAAGTAATATGCTATTAATGAAATAAAATGGGATATATTAGACATAATTTCTCATGGCTAAAATAAGAGCAAATAAATATGGAAAATATAGGAATGAAGTATTATATGAAAACAAAATATGATAAAAAAGGTAATAATTATAATAAAGTTACAAGGAGTCTTTCTAAATAGTAATTCAGTACTTATAAATCTGATTCAGAAAAGGATCAAACCAATTTTAAAGAAAATATGTGTTTTGTGGATAAATAAGAATAAGTTCTATGATCCTATTACTTTTTTCTTTTGATCTAATAGTTGTTCTAATACTAAATTATCAACTTACTACTAAATTATTGAAAAAAATATTGAATATTTAGTTAAAATTTAAAAAACATAGAAATAATATTCATAATGCTATCTTAAATAAAAAGGATTCCGTACTAAATAGAACTTTCAATTGAAATAAAAAATTATCCTATATACCTCAAGCTAATTGTTCATAAACTAAGAATCAAAGAATTACATAGTAAAGTATAGTCATTCAAAATTATTTTAAATATATTTATTAATAATTAAGAATCTATAACTAATATTCTTTTAAAAAACAGTTCTCAAATAAGATAAATATGGAATAGAGTATAATTAAATAAAATAATAAATTATATTGAAATTATTTTTTACCCAGTTCTAAGATTAATCGTATATTTACATTCACTGGTTTTTATTTTGTAATTAAATGTAATTATTCTAATAATAGTTATTTGATAAATCATAAAATCAATGGTATATAGAAGCATTTTTTTAAAAAATATTTTTTAATTTATTCCTATAAATATTGGAAAAGTAATCTAAATGTTGTTACACATATCTTTACTTGGTGACACAGCTAGACCCAAAATCATTTGGGTATCAAAAATAGATTCTATTTAATGTTTTTATTACAGTAAAACGACATAAAAATAAAAATTTGGTATAGTATATGAGTAGTGGTTGATCAAAGAACATTATAGGATACACTTCAAATTTTAATAAATTTTTAAAATTTGATAGTGGCTTGGTTTACATTGGGAATGATGAAAAAGGAAAAATAGTGGGAGTTAGATCGGTTGGAGATCCAAAATAAATTTTTATTAATAAAGTCATATATTTTCAAGGTGTTAGAACCCAAACCTTCTTTTCAGGTATGTTTATATTTTCTGTTTGTTGTTGAGAAAAAGAGGAATTTATGGGAAGAAAACTTTTAAAGTTGTAGAGGTTGTGCAGGGGATCACGGTTGGCGCACAGTTTGTTCAAACCATGCGACCAGCCCAATAAACTGTGCACCCTTGAGAGTGGGATCAATACGGGAGGTGCACGGCTTGTCAAACTGTGCAAGAAAACTGTGCGAAGTTCCTGGAGGAGATAGTGGGCTCCAAACGGGCGGTGAACGGTTTGTCAAACCATGTGGGCAGGCTGTGCGAAGTCCCTGGGAGAGATAGTGGCAACCACACGATTGGCGCACGATTTTCCAAATTGTGCAGCCACTTAAAATTAGGGTTTAAATCCTCGAGCTACTTGGGATTTCTCATTTATTCTCTAAACTCTCTTCCACTCGAGCCCCACTCTGGATTTTGGGTTCTAAAATGATGAGGGAGTTATTCCACTCGTTTTGGAGTCAAATCGAAGAGGTTTCTTGGCGGATCGAAGCTAGTTCTTCTTGGGTAAGTATCTCATCTTGTTTCCTTTGACTTCCCTCTAGATCTTCATCTTGCTATCCATCGGTTTTCTATATCTACACCTTTTGTTTATAGATCTAGGGTTGTGGTATCCTTGGGTGTTGATTTCATGACTTGTGGATGTTAGGGAAGGAGGTTTTGACCGTTTCCGATGGTGCATTCTCCAGTTTTAAGGAGGTGGAATTGCTTGTGGATCATTTTCATCGGAACCCTAAAGGTATGTGGTTTGTGCCTTTTAGTTTAAGGTCTTTGAATTGTTGTGGAAAATATCCCATACCCATAAATGGGGTATTGCGTGTTACTGTTTTAGCCCTATTGATTTCCTTCTTGTTTGTATGCTAGAGTAAAGGATTTTGAATGTGTTTTGGGCTAATTGTTATGCTTTGTATGTTTTTCCCATGCATGTCTAATATTACCATTTGGTCTAGTATCACTTATTAGGCTATGACCAGTTTCCATGCCTACTGTTATAGGATGGTGTGTTGTGATCTTCTAATATGCTAAGATGTTGTATACTACTAGCCTAGTAGTTATTGAGGTTTACTTTGGCTGATACGCGCACTATACACTTGATGACTTACACAGGGTCGTGAGAACCTATTGTAGTAGACCATATGGAGAATGGACATAAGGGCTTCTCCAGAGTGTCTTTATAATACGATGCGATACCACAAGGGTAATTGACGTTGAGTTCATCCCAAGAGTGTTTGTAGTTCCTCGACGCAGGCCACAGGGGGAATGAGATGTTGAGTGCTTCCCCAAAGCGCCTTTAGTACGATACGAGACTATAGGGGGAACATACGGTGAGTGCTTCTAAATATAGTCTATTCATTAGCTGAACCAGAGCGGTGAGACTGTGTGTGCTTACCAGAGGGTTTCTAGTACTTTTTGGTTGAACCATAAGAGTTAGGTTATGAGAACTACCAAGAGGGTTACCTATTTATTTATACTTGCTTGAGTAATTGATTACTTTTTTGTGAATTAAATGCTTGAAACTGTGGATTTTTTGTTGTTGAATCCTTTCCTTTTTTACTTCTTTTTGTACTTTCACCTTCCATATATTCACTGATTGTTAGGCAGAGATCTTGTGGTGGTTTCCTACTGGGATTTATTCTCACACACTATTTGGGCCATGATTTTGGGCCCAAACAGATTATATTGATGTAGTTATAGACAAGGGAACCACCCTTCAACTTTAGGTACATGATTGAATTGGATCTAGAGAGCATGGGACCAAGCGGAGGCTTGCAATGCTGAAGAGTATCTTAACTGTTTTCCTTTTTCACTTTGGTTTAGTACTATATTCATCATTGTGACTTGTTTGGATGCTTTCCTAGATATACATGTACCATGCATCATTTACATATATTTCTGCTCCAATTGTTTAATTATCAGTCTTCCGCTATTATTTTTGTTGTATATTTACTGCTTCTGTTGTTGTATGTGTTGTTACTTCCGTTGTGTACTCTGTCAATGAGGGCATAGTTTCCCCAATATCACACCCAAGGCCCTAGCTGTTAGTTGGCAGCCTCTGGTGTCGGGTAAATGTTCTTGAGGCCATGTGACCAACCGGGTATGGGGCACCCCTAGGTGGATTCCGGAACCGGGACACTACAAAGTGGTATTAGAGGATTCTTTTATCTTGACTTACTATTTGGATCCTTAGCCAGGGATAGGACATAACAAGTACTTGGTAATTAGTTGTGCCCAGGAGTAGCTAACCCATGTATTAGGAAAAGCCATACTACCTCGTTTATTTCAATTTTATTTGGTTTTCAAATTTTACAGTTGAATTGATTTCACCATTTAGTGATTCACATGTTTGTGTTGTTACCGTTGTTGTTACTGTAGTTCTATTTTCTATCATAACCGATGAGATGAGGGTATTCCATCTCATGAATTATATTGGAACTTGTTTGAAATCACATGTCTTACATTATTGCCATACCATCTAGGATGCATTGGAGATTTCATGTTGTTGTGATAGACGTTGTGTAGATTATGCATGTTGTTATGATACATGACGTGATAGAATCTTTTCTATAGTTTGTTTATAATGTTTTTTGTAAATTAACGCCAAAGTTTGGTTCCTGAGGTGTTATAGGCCCTCATGGAAGGGAAATTGGTGGATCATTTCCTTGATTGCTTTGCAATGAAATGTGTAAGATGAAAAACTTTGATTCTTGGAGAGTATGCCCCCCCCCCATGGATCATACTTTGGCACTTTTAATGTCAGTTTCAGTGTTTCTGTAGGTTCCAAAGTAGTTTCTGAGTCTTACTATTCGGAAAAACCCAGAATGCAGGTTGTGTAGTTTTGACTAAACAACATGTGTTCTTCTGTTCAAGAAGAAACAGTCTTTCTCTGTACACTTCGTGTACTCCTATGTTTCAGTCCCTGTTAATCTTGATCTAAGGTGTGCATTTGACCTTGTAGATTCATGCCACTGAGACATATTACAGTTGTCCGCCAGCTGCATGGTGATGATCAGACACCAGACATGGATGATCGGGGACATCTGGAAGTTCCTCCTATTGTGCTTGTCTTGGCACCAACAGTTATACCAGATGCAGGTGCTGATGCATAGTTTAGGGAAGCCTTCATGAGTATGATGCAGACCTTCCAAGAAGCACTGCATCCTACCTCGACTATGGAAGTCTTGAAACAGTTTTTCCAGTAGTAACATCCTCCCACCTTCTTCGGGGAAGGAGGAACTCAGGCTGTAGAGTCATTTCAAGAAGTCACGATGACGATCTTCGAGCATCTGGAGATGCCTCTAGAGAGACGGTTCAAGCTCGCTACCTACATGCTACGTGGCCTATCCAATAGGTGGTGGGACGTGATCTCCCAGGTGGGTCATCAGTAGGTTATGGTGTGTGAGGATTTTTAGCACGTCTTTTATGACTACTTCTATCCAGAGACCCTGAGGGCCGACCAAGCCTGGGAGTACTTGAGCCTCGAGTAGGGTACTCTTTCTGTCATGGATTACTCCTCTTGTTTCACTGAGATTCATCTTTTCACACCCCTCCAAGGAGTATAAGGGTTGTTCTTGGCAAGGAAGTTTAAGGATGGTCTCAGACGGGAGATCCGCTCACAGGTGAATATCTTCAGGATGAGTTCCATTGCTTCCATCGTCAACCAAACACTGATTACGGAGAGTAATCTGTGAGATTCTGGTGCCGAGATCCAGGGAGGTTTTTCTTCCAGGGTTAGTGCTTCACCCACTGACAGCAGGAAGTGTTGAAGGGAGTCTACGCACAGTGATCCGAGGCAGTGAGACACACCTTCAGTTAGCTAGGCAATATGCTACCAGTGTGGAAGAACTGGGCATACGAGGCCGCAGTGCCAGAGGGACCCAGTGGGGTGCCGATCTTGCGGCAAGATGGGTCACCTTCAGTAGTTCTTCTAGGTTTTCTCACTAGAATCTAGTGACACAGGTTCTTCCATGACTCCTCATTCAGGAGCAACACCACCAGTTTCTCACCCGTCTAGGAACTGAAGTTCTTCTGGACGTTTGGGTCAAGGTGGAGGTAGAGGTCGTGGTGGTCAGTCACCGATCTTTCAGGGACAGCAGGGTGGGTCAGCTCAGAGCAGTCAGGTAGGGTCACAGCGCCGTGGAGAAGGCCAGACTTTTGCGGTGGAGTAGACCCAGCAGGAGAAGGATCTCAGATCCTCTATAGTTCGAGGTACCATTCTAATTTCCTTAGTTTTATCTTCTGATATTTTTGATATAGGGGATTCCCATAGTTTTTTATCTATTGCTGTTGTGGAGAGCCTTGGGCTCTATATCTTGTCTTCTACTGACATATTGATACTAGACATGCCGTTGGGAACAAGGAAATCTAGCGTACATCAATGCTAAGAGTTCCCTCTAGAGGTTGGGGTGTCACTTTTTATGGGACCTCTATATCCTAGACATGACAGGCTATGATTTCATTCTTGGAATGGACTGGCTGGTCCCCTTCCAGGCATTCGTCGAATGCTACCACTGTGGGGTGAGTTTCATATTACTAGAGGGTGGATCTTTTCTTCATAAGGGTTATTAGGATGTCCAAGCGATTAGAGAAGGACCTGAGCATCATAAGAGAGGTGCAGTTACAACTCAGATTGCTAGTTTATATCTGGATGACCAGGGGACTTCACATTTGGACTTTTCCCCAGTGGTGGATCATTTCGGGGATATCTTTCTAGATGAATTTTCAAGTTTGCCTCCAGAGCATGAGGTAGACTTTTCTATTGATATTGTTCCAGGAGTGGCAGTGGTGTCCATTCCTCCTTATAAGATGGTGACACCTGAGTTACAGGAGCTCAAGAAGAAGTTAGAGGAGTTGCAGGAAAAGGGTTTCATCCAACCCAATACTTATCCATAGGGTTCTCCTATCCTTTTTGCAAAGAAGGCATACATTACTCTTAGGTTGTGTGAGGATTATCGGAAGTTGAACCAATTGACGGTCAAGAACTGATATCCCTTGTCGATGATTGATGAAATTTTTGATCAACTTCATGGATCATGAGTGTTCTCAAAGATTGACTTGAGATCCAGATATCATCAGTTGCGCATTAGACCATCGAACATACCACTTACAGCTTTTCAAAGTATGTATGTTCTATATGAGTACTTGGTCATGCCATTTGGACTCACGAATGCGCCAGTAATTTTCGGGGCACTGATGAATCGTGTGTTCCACCTTTATCTGGATTCTTTTGTGGTAGTCTTCATGGATGATATCTTGGTGTAATCTCACACCCGACATGACCATGCCACCCATCATGAGATCGTATTGAGTACACTGAGGGAGCATCATCTATATGCTAAGATCTCAAAGTGCCACTTTTGGATGGACCATATTCACGTCCTGGGTCATATTATCTTAGAGGCAAGATTTGCAGTAGACCCGGAGAAGGTGAGAGCAATAGTTTCCTTGGAGCAGCCTAAGAACGTGTTTGAGATACAAAGTTTTTTGGGGATGGCTGGTTACTACAGGAGCTTTATACAGGACTTCTCCCGCTTAGCAGCGCTTCTGGAGGGTCTGACCAAGAAAGGTACGAAGTTCGTTTGGTCAGAAGCTTGCGAGATAGCCTTTCAAGAGCTAAAGGGAAGGTTGAAATCAGCACCAGTCCTAATTCTTCCAGATCAAGGGAGGAGCTATACAGTTTACTGTGATGCATCAGGTA
The DNA here is from genome assembly GCA_963277665.1 of Viscum album. Taxonomy (NCBI): domain Eukaryota; kingdom Viridiplantae; phylum Streptophyta; class Magnoliopsida; order Santalales; family Viscaceae; genus Viscum; species Viscum album. The sequence continues at coordinate 311,439 of CAUJRU010000226.1, forward strand.
TTGGGTTGGGAGCAGTTTTGAAGCAGGGTGATCAAGTAGTTGCATACGGGTCTTGGCAGTTGAGGCCACAAGAGAGGAATTACCCGACGTATAATCTCGATTTGGCAGTTGTTGACCATGTCTTACGTTGTTGGATACATTATCTAATGGGAGAGAATTTTTTGGTTTTCTCTAACCACAAAGGTCTCATATAAATCTCCACTCAGTGTGATCTGAATCTGAGACAGCGCAGGTGGGTCGAGTATCTCCAGTCCTTTGATTTCGAGCATGACTACACCCCGAGAAAAGGCAGTGTTGTGGCTGATGTGTTGAGCAAGAGGACTCGGATACAGGAAGTTCAGGAGGCCAGTAGTGAGTGGAAGCTTATGGCTCTATTCTCTGAGATGCATTTGGAGATGCATGACAGACAAGGGAATACTTTTATATCTTCTGTAGCTGTTACCTCTACACTTCATGGTTGGGTACGAATGAGGCAGCTATCAGATTCTGAAGACCTAGTCCTATGGGAAAGCGTGTCAGGAAAGGACCCTATTCCTGGATGGACAGTAGGAGAGGATGATATCTTTCATTTCCAGGTATGCGTATGGTTGCTATCAGACAGGCGCAAGGAGGTGATGCGAGATTTTCATTCCTCAGTTTGGGAAGTTCATCCTGGTATCACCAAGATGTATTGTGATCTACACTGCCAGTATTGGTGGCCAGATATGAAGAGATATGTTGGTGGTTTTTTCATGAGGTGTTCCACTTGTCTGCAGGTGAAAGCGGAGCATCAGCGAACAACATGTCTTTTACAGTAGCTACCCATTCCAGAGTGGAAGTGGAATGATTTCGCGATGGACTTTGTGACTGGTTTGCTGAGATCACCTCTATGGAATGATGTTGTTTGGGTTGTCATCGACAGGCTTATGGAGGTTTCTCACTTATTTCCGATCAAGGAGACCTTCAGTGTTGACAAGCTAGGATGGTTGTACATCCGTGAGATTATACGTCATCATGGAGTTCCACACTCAATTGTTTCAGAGATGGATGTGTGTTTTACTTCTTGGGTCTGGAAAGGGCTTCAGAAGGCTTTGGGTATACAGGTACTTTTGAGTATAGCATACCATCCTCATACAGAAGGCCAGTCTGAGCGTACAATTCAGGTGCTTGAGGATATGCTCCGAGCATGCATCCTGGATTATTGAGGTTCTTGGGAGAAACATATATCTCTTGTGGAGTTTACCTACAATAATAGTTTTCAAGAAACTATTCATATGGCACCATATGAGGCTTTGTACGGTAGGCCATGCCGATCACCCTTATGTTGGCTAGAGGTATGAGAGGAAGATTTGGTGGGACCTCATCTTGTTCAGGAGACCACAGAGGAGATAGAGTTGATTCGGAAGAGTATTTATATTGAACAGTCTCGTCAAAAGTCTTATGCTGATCAGCGAAGACAACCTCAAGAGTTCAAGGTTGGGGATCAGGTTTTTCTTCATGTCATGCCGAGGTTGGGACATAAGAGGATTAGGAGACGGGGTAAGCTTTCTCCAAGGTATGTCGGGTTGTTTGAGTTGTTGGAGAGTGTTGGTTCGGTTTCCTAATGGTTGCAGTTACCTCAGAGGTACTCAGATATGCACGAATTCTTCCATGTCTCTCCGCATCGACGTTACTTTTCATACCCATGTCATGTCTTTCAACCTAAGGAGGTTGTGCTCGAAGAGGATGTGTCATTTGAGGAGCATCCTATCCGGATTGTCGATCGCAGTAAAAAGGTTCTCTATGGTTGGTATGTTCCTCTGGTACGAGTGATATGGCAGCACAGGTGAGTACATGATGAAACTTGGGAGAGGGAGACTGATGTATGAGCTCAGTGGCCAGAGCTATTCAGGATTTCTTCTTATGCACTGTGCTATGGAAATATGGGGACGAATTTCTTTAAGGGGGGATGTTTGTAAGAACCCGGACCTTCTTTTCATGTATGTTTCTATTTTCTATTCATTTTTGAGAAAAAGAGGAGCTTTGGGAAGAAAACTCTTAAAGTTGTAGAGGTTTTATAGGGGTGCACAGTTGGTGCACAGTTTGTTCAAACCATGCGACCAGCCTAGGAAACTGTGCAACCTTGACAGTGGGCTCCGTACAGGAGGTGCATGGTTTGTCAAACCATGCGGGAAAACCATGCGATGTTCCTAGAGGATACAATGGTCTCTGCACGGGAAGCACATGTTTTGTCAAACCGTGCGGGCAAGCCATGCGATGTCCATGGGAGAGACAGTGGCAACTGCATGGTTGGTTCACTGTTTTCCAAACCGTGCATAGAAAACCTACGAGCACTTAAAATTATGGTTTAAAGCCCCAGGACACTCGGGATTCCTCATTTCTTCTCCAAACTCTCTTCCACTCAAGCCTCACTTGGGATTTTGGGTTCTCAAAGGTTGAAGCATCTATTCCACTCATTTTGTAGGCAAATCGAAGGGATTTATTGGCGGATCGAAGCTGGTTCTTCTCGGGTAAGTATCTCCCCTTGGTTCCTTTGAGTTCCCTCTAGATATACATCTCACTATCTTCCAGTTTTTAATATCTACAATAGTTGTGTGTATATCTAGGGTTTTGGTTGCCTTGGGTGTTGCTTTCAAGACATTTGGATGTTAGGGAAGAAGGTTTAGACCGTTTCTGGTGGTGCGTTCGCCAGTTTTGAGGAGGTGGAATTTTTTGTGGATCATTTTCATGGAAACCCTTAAGGTAAGTGGTTTTTGCCTTTCAGTTTAAGTTCTTTGAATTGTTGTGAAAAATTTCCAATACACATGAATGGGGTATTACATGTTACTATTTTAGCCATATTGATTTCCTAGTTTCTTGTATTCTAGAGTAGAGGATTTTTAATGTGTTTTGGGAAAAATTTTGTGCTTTGGATGTTTTCCCCATGCATGTCTAATATGACCATTTGGTCTAGTTTCGCAGGTTAGGATATGACCAGTTTCCATGCCTAGTGTTATAGGATGGTGTGTTGTGATCTTCTGATATGATGAGAAGTTGTATACTTCTAGCCAAGTGGTTCTTGAGGTTTACATTGGCTGACATGTGCACTATACTCTTGATTACTTACACAGGGTTGTGAGAACCTGTTGTAGAACACCATATAGAGAATGGACATAAGGGCTTCTCCAGAGTGTCATTATAAGACTATACGAGACCACAAGGGGAATTTAGGTTCAGTGCTTCCTCAAAGTGTATGTAGTTCCTCAACTCAGGCCATAGGGTGAATAAGATGTTGATTGATTCCCCAGAGCGCCTTTAGTATGATATGAGACTATATGGGGAATTTACGATGAGTGCTTCCACAGAGAGTCTATTCTTTAGCTGAACTAGAGGGGTGAGACTGTGTGTTCCTCCTAGAGGGTTGCTAGTACTTATTGGTTGAACCATAGGGGTTAGGCTGTGAGAACTACCCATAGGGTTACCTGTTTGTTTCTACTTTCTTGGGTTGCTAATTACTTGTTTATGAATAAAATGCTTGAAATTATATATTGTTTGTTGTTGAATAATTTCCTTGTTTACTACTTTCTATATTTTTACCTGCCGTATATTCACCGACTATTAGGCACATATCTTGTGGTGGTTGGCTACTAAGATTTAGTCTCACACCCTTTTTGGGCCATGATTTTGGGCCCAAACAGATTATATTTCTACAGGTATAGACAAGGGAAAGCGCCCTTCAACATCAGGTACTTGATTTCATTAGAGCTGGAGAGCATGGGACCAAGATGAGTCCTGCAATGCTGAGGAGTTTCTTATCTGTTTTCCTTTTCCACTTTGGTTTAGTACTGTATTCAGAATTGTGACTTGTTTGGATGCTTTCTTAGACATACTTGTACCATGCATCATTTACATATATTTCTGCTCCAGTTTTTTTATTTATCATTCTTATGATGTTATTGTTTTTGTATATTTATTGCTTCTGTTTTTGTATGTGTTGTTACTTCTATTGTGTACTCTTCCAATGAGGGCATAGTTTCCCCACTATCACACCCAAGGTCACCACTACTAGTCGGCAGCCTCTGGCATTCGGAGAAATGCACTTGAGGCCATGTGACCAACCGGGTACGGAGCACACCTAGGTGGCTTTAAGAACTGGGAAGTTACATAAGGGTTTAATCACAATCTGATAAGTATCTATTAACTCTATGATGATGGTTTTAATGTAGATTATTCTAATAATGTATACTCTATTTTTATGTATAAACTTCTTAAGTTTGTATCACCAAGAACTGAAAATATTTATACTTTGGATATTAATTCCTTTTGTGATCCAAAATTGAAATGTGTAACTACTGAGATAAATTAATAATGGATTTTGAATAGGAGAGTTAGCCACTATAATGTATTTTATTTATATATATTATATAAGAAACACTCAGTTTATTATTTGACAAGCCTTAAATTTGATAAAGATATATTTTCTGAAGCATTCAAAATAGGAAAGCATCACAAGTCATCTTTCAAATTAATTGACAAGTTTTCTATATCCTACCCATTATAACTTATCCATATAGATTTTTTTGAACCTTGTTGAGTTAAAATCATGGATAATGAAACATATTTTTTTAGTATATTATTTCCTCAAATTTACTTTGGTTTATTTCGTAAAACATAAATGTTAGATGCATGGTATATACCATAAATTCTTTGAAAAACAAGTAAAATTTTAACCAAAGGCTGATGAAGAAATATTTATTCAACATTTTTATACTTATTAATATTATAATGGATATAATATAAAACCAAATGTGGCTGAATAATATTTTCATGTGAATTTTGATAAGTGTAACACTTCTGATCATAGAAAAAATAAAAATAGATGAAGTTGCTAATTCTTCCAATAACTTAAGACATGAATCTCCTAAATATGATATCAAAAATAAACTATAATATAATTAACTTTATTCCGGTCCAGAATAACATGAAACTGTTGAATAAAAAATTTTCTTAAATATAAAAACTAGAAGTTTGATGTATCATCTTTAAGAAATTGTTATAGGAGATCTAGATTAGGTGTTAGGACTAGATATAGTTTAGGAAACCTTGTTGAATTATATTCATTCTTATCTTAATTTTAACCTAAATCTATAGAGGAAGAATTAGAAGATAAAAGTTAGCTAATAGCTATACAAGAATAACTTAACAATTTTAGAGGAAAATTATTTGGGAATTAGTTTTTAGTCTATCAATTCAATAGGTAATAGAAACCAAATAGGTTTTTTGAAATAATATAGATGACTAATGGATATGTATTTCAATGGGTTGGGGTTTTATCACATTATTTACTAATCATATGATCTGAATAAAAGATATTACGATATTGGATTAGTTATTTTAGAACTAATTATGGCTTTCTATCAAGAATGGGATTTTTGATCCAATCAATTTTTGATAAAAATACTATAACTGAAGTATGGATCAAAATTATTAATCAGAACTAGATCTTATGGCATTTTAATATTTTGATAGATATATCCAATAACGTAGGAATCATGGTAAAAATGTATAAGACCATTGATATTTCCAAATATGGTAATAGTGTTAGTATTTTAGTATAGTTATACACGAGGTCTTATCTTATTAAAAACATAGTATTATCTGCATTGGATAATGATATCTCTTTAAAAGTGGATTATGAAAGCCCCATGATTTCAAAATAGATTTCCATGTTATTTTTCATACTAGGAATACTTTCTGCAAAGAATGTTGTTTTTTATTTTTATCACTAAAAACACATATCGAGGCATCCTATTGGAAGAAATTGAGAAGAGAAGAAGTATATAAAAATATGGTTATTGTTTAAATCAAACATCTTCATCTTGACTAGGATAAAGTGCATGTTGGTGACATTTCAATTCAAATTGATGAGGAATCTGCTCAAAATTTAGTGATCGTGACTCAGCAATATCAGTATAATGACCAAGAGATAGCTAACCATTCACCTGAGGAATACATGAATGTTTTGGTTGTATTGGGATTTTGAAATCAAATTTTAGTTCCAATGTATGGATAGAAGGTTTTTCAGACCATCAATCTGGTAATATAGAAGCACCCCAACCCAAGTAATGGTGATAATATTTCAAATACCATGGAGGAAATATATAGTTTCATATAAATAAAGGGAATTCCTGGAAAATACATTGATATATAGGATAATTCCCTAAAAATATTTCTTTTATTTTGTAATTTTCAAATAGAAAAAAATTCTTGTGGGTGATGAAGGCTTCCAACTTGTCCCTCCACAAAAATCATTACATAGGAAACACAACTCATATCTAAAACTAACCATTTTTACTTTGTATGATGGACCTTTAGATTTAAAAACATATTGGTGTGATTACTATGAGTCTTCTTTTTAATTTTATTATGATCATGGATCCATATTAATTTTTAGTTTTTCTTAGCATGAGGGCATAACTAAATGTATAACCCCACCCATCTTTATTTTTCTTTTCTTTTTCTTTAAATAAAAAGGGTGTTTCAATTTACTATTAAAAAGGGAATGCGAGATAGATTATGATGAAACATTTTCCCTTATTTCAAGATTATAATCTGTTATTATCATTTTAGCTTATGCATCATATATGAATTTTACATTATATTAGATATATGTAAAATTTGATTTTGTAATTGGATATTTAGTGGATGAATTCAATATTTAACAACCACTTTGTTTTTAAAATCCTCATATAAAAAATTATATTTCCAATCTTACTAAATCTCTTTATTCCCTTATCCAAGCACTAAGATCTTCGTAAGAACAATAGAGTTCTATTCTACTAAAAATTGGATTTTTTATAGGGTTAAAATATCTTATTTTCATCAATAAAACATTATTGATGATATTTTATTGGAAAACATTTATGTATATGTTTTTATCTTTGTTTCCAGTAATAAAAAATATTAAAATTATTTTTCAAAAATCATAAAAAATTATTTTTAAATGAGTATGATGGGAGGATTAAATTTATTTCTTGGCTATAAAATTCACCAAAAATATTATGGTAATGTTTTAAATTAAATAAAATATATCATTTATTTATGGAAAAATTTTGTACATGATAATAATAAGGCTTATAAATATCCTATCTGTACAAATATAATATGTGATTTGTAATAATCTGGAAAACTAGTTAATAGCATGTTATATAGAGGTATGATTCGAAGTTTTCTATATATTACTACTAGTAGATCATATATAATTTTTTCTTCTCCCTTTGTGCTTTATTTCAATAAAACCCAAAATAATCTCATCTTACTATTATTAAAATAAATTTTATATATTTGAAATGAACTATTTTTTAATATTTACTTTACCCAAAAACTTACAAAGGAAATTTTATTTCAAATTAAGTTCCTAATTTTAGAGGATGTAGGTAAAATAGAAAGAATAGAACAGAAACTAGTTATATTTTAGGGAATTCCTTAGTTTTATGGTCAATTATGAAACAAAATTTAGTTTCTTTTTCAACATTTGGGTTGTAATATAATTCTACCTGCAGTTTCTCTGTGTGTTTTAGATGAAACACACTCTTTTATAATTTTAAATATATTTCAACTATATTTGTATTTTTTAATGTAGTACAATGGTAATTAAAACTTTTAAAATAACTATGATCCACTCAAGGAATAATAATATTGGTATAAGGAATCATTTTCTAAGAGAAAATTTTCTAAAAGCGGAAATATCTTTAGAATGGTTCAATAATTAATGTCAAATTATGAATATTATCCATAAAACAGTTCTCAATACTAGTTTTGAATTTATTACAAAGTATTTGGGAATATTTAATTTTAAATAAAATTATATTTTTTTAATTAATCATTTTTTAGAAAAATGTTTATATGTACTTATTTCAAAAAAAAGTATATATTATATTGATTATTTTTGTTTTAATTTTTGTAAAGCTATTTATTATTTATTAGTTATATAATAATATATAGATTTATTAATATTTTTAAAAAAATATTTTAAAAATATTTTACCTTAATGATTACTATGAATATTTTTACTTGAGAAGAATAATTGAGGGAAAAAACATTATAAATCCCCTCTTTCTCTATTACCCACTATCTCAAAAAATTTCATATTTTAATGCTCTAAATTTCTATTTGAACCCTAAAATATGAACATAAAACCATCATATTTGTTATAATGGGAAAAAAAGATGACAGAATAAGATGGTCCATGAAAATATAAGTTTCCATAATATTTAGGATTCAAAAAACGAGTTCTTCAAAATTATTTCATCGATTCGTAGTGGTTGTTTCAGATAAACCTAGTGTTAAATAAATCTCTGGCCTTTCAAGGATTAGTATTTATTTTCAATGGTAAAAATACATAGTATTTTTTATAATGTTAATAAAAATATTTTTATTACTATTCTGAGTTTATCTTTGAAAATACCTAAGATGTAGTCTCATCAATGGAAAATAATGTGTAGTTTTTAGTATCTTTAGTAGAAACAATCATGATTTTTCAATGGCCCCATGAAGGTGTTTATCACATTAAACTTTGATCAATTGTATATAAAGAGAATAAATATGAGTATATTATCTAATTTATTTTTAGATCCACCTTGGTATGAAAGATTTTTGTAAAAGATCATGAATGTTACCATAAAGTGCTGGTAATATTTATTCAATCTACAATTGTTCCCTTGATTTCCAAGATAGAGAAAATTTTTTTTCTTAACATTTATATCATTTTTTTATGTTAAGAAAAATTATGTTGAATTCATACAGTTATATGATTGGTATAAGAATCATTGTTGTAAAGATGAAATAAGTTCCTTTTATCCATATGGGCGACTTCATTATCTACTTTTTTATAAAATCAATAAGATCTTTAGTATTCATACATATATTAAATTTCATCATATAAATATTCCTTCTATTAAAAACTTAGTAAAATTTGGAATCTTTTGGATAACTATAAATTAAAAGTTTATGTTTTTTGGTGTAGATGATTAACATGTAACTAGTGATCATGATCAGGGGGCAAGAAAAGTAGACGTTACTGAGAACAGTATGGTTTCATGTTCAATAAATTGGTGAATCAATAATAGATGATGTTTTTGAGGTAATGGGAAGTAAAATCATGGTTAATTTAAGTTTCCCAACTATAGAAATATTTTCTCACAAATCTCTTGAAGAACCCCAAATAGAATCCAAAATGAGGATATTATTATGAGGCTTAGAAAAAGGGGAGAGCCTATGGGTTAGGTAAAATAGGATGAGGTTTCAAAATTTGAACAATTTGTTTTTATGGGTGATAAATTTCATTTATTAAAAAGAAAAAATAAAAATAGAGATGTTAAAGTTTCTCTTAAAGAAGATCAGGTTGAAAATAATGTTAAAGATTGTGATTGTGAGCATATTTATCTGGATAAAACTACTAAACTGACAGAAAATCAAGAAGGCTTGGTTTTTATAGAATCTTTAGAGAAGGTTGTTATTGAATCTGGTGAGAAAAAATGATTTCTTATATCATTTTCATCCTCATCCATTAAAAAAATTTAATTCCATACCCTTATTGTGTTTGAATAAATACAACCCTCAAAAAATCTAAAAGAGTAATATTATGATTACCTTAGTTCTCAAATATAATATTTGGTTTTAAAATATAAATAGACAAAATAATTAAATAATAATATTCAAATTGACCTAGATGTTTCAAGAAAATATTTAAATGATTTGAAAAGTTCAATTATTCCAATATATGATTTGGAATCAACTAAAGATTAGCAATAAATATAGAGATTGAATTCTATTTCTAAATAGATTTTGATGAATTTCGGAGAAAAATGAATTATCAACATTGGAGACATAGATCAGTGTCAGTTTCAAATTTAGATTTTTTGATAATTAATGAAATAACTAGGGAGTCAATTTGAATCAATAAAAGGTATTTCAAACCAAGAAAGGTCTTCTACATCTATTCATATAAATTCTATAGATGTGATAAGGTGTTTTGAATATATTATTATATTTATTTCTATGATAAATTATTAGATTCGGTACCTCTATTGTGATAATATTCCACTAAATGATTTATTTTACAATCAAAGGGATCTTGTTGAGAGATTAAAATCTGATGAACCAGGTATAAGAAACGTTTTCAATTTTTTAAGTGAGATGCTACAAAACAATTTATAGTTTGTAGATCTTATCCTTAATATTCAAATAGAAAATTTATCTGAATTTCTAAAAAATGGTATAGGTGTGAAAGATTATGATGAAATGGTGGGATGGGATGTTTAATAAAAAATTTGATGTGTTTTTTAGAGAACAAAATGTTTTTCATCCGGTTATTTGAGATTCATTTACATCTAATTCCTTAACTAAACCATATACTTTGGCCTCACTCGTTCTTATTTTGTATCCCTTTTATAGCCAAATATTTCCTATAATCATAGAATAATTTCAGTAATATTTTTTATTATATTTTTTTATTGTTTATCATTCTAAACATATTGAATGTACTTGAATTATTTTTTCTTAGCATAAAAAACATTCCTTGTCAGTCTTGTCTAAAATTAATTATGTTCTTTTAATTTTTTCGATACGTTCATTTTCATATCACAAAAGGGGAGAAATTTGGATAAAAGCAACACTCTTTTGAATATGATATATTAAAAAATCATAATCGGAGAAATTTAGAAATATTAATTTTTAATATTTTATATAAAAAATCTCTTTAGTTTGGAAAACATATCCTTTCTATAATATTCTATTTTTTATCAAGATTTTAAAAAATATTAAATGAGAATAATAATTTCTATTATGAATAATTCCAAATATATTTAATTTTTCTATATTTATTATATATTCTGTTAGTTTTTATGGAATTTTTAATCATTAAAAATGAAGACATTATTGGGAATGGTTTTTTTCAACAATATTCTTTGAATTCATGTTTTTATTAATGATAAAAAAAACCTGGTTTATTTTACTAATGATGCTACTTTAATTTTGTTTCAGGATTATATTTATTGTGAAATTTAACTTGCTATAAACTTATTTTATTTTTGATGTTTCTTATAAAATATTTTGGATCTATTTTTAGGAATTATGAAAATAGTATTTATACACTATTATTGTAAGTTCAACTTGTAGTTTTTAATCCCCACTTTTTGTAACTAACTGTACTTCTATACCCTACATTTTGAGTGAACATATAGATCATGTACCCTAATATATGGTAAATCTATGAATTAAGAACTGTAATTTTGAAATTAACCCTACTTTATAGGAATTATTTTTTTTAACAATACAATATTTTGAATTCAACCATATGTTATTTACCATACATTCAATTTTTACACTATATTTGATCAATTAAACTGTTGAGTTTCATTTCAAGAAATTTCCCCTGATTTCTAAAAATGGTTTCACCATGAATAAATTTATCTTTTAAAGACTCCAAAATATAAATTCAGAGTCTCATGTTTAATTTAGTAAATTGTTTCAATTACTATGTAAAGTTATGATTTTTTTGGATCATTTCAAAATTAATATAATCGTGATTTATCAGAAGATATTTTTTTGATCTTTTTATCTAAAATAAAATTTTGTTATCTTATTAAATATCATGAGTTTTATAATTATAAATAGAGATAAAATCATTATGTGTAACAATATCTTTATTATTTAGAAGAGAGGAACTTTAGAGAAAAACATGTTTTAATCTTTTTCTGTTTAATTGTTTTAATATTGTGAAATCTTTAATCTTTTACAACTATATTCAAAAATATCATCTACAACTAGGATATCATTAGAGAAAATATTTCTTTAATACTGCTATATATGATTAAGAAGATCCATTATCTATTAGTACCTACTAAAATTTTGAAATGAATCTATTTCTCAACAAATTAATCAATATTTATTTCATAGAGTATCAGATTATATTACTGAGTTATGGTGAAGTGTTAACTTGACACACTAATTTTTGGATTTAATGGTTTCCTATACAAGAACATATCTTGTTGTAAGGTGTAAAATGCCTTCAGTCGGTTTTGGACATCCTAATAGGACATATTTAGTAAAAATCACAAATTTCACCAAGTGATTTTTGGTGGAGTATATAAGAGGATCTGTGTTCCCTGAACAATAATAAAAATTATTATGTTCTTATTCTATATTTTTTGGCTACATAATTTGATTAAATAATATAAAACTATATATATCATAATATATATATATATGGGGACAAAATTCAAATCTATTAATATTATTTAAAAGGACAAAATTCACCCCCACCCACTTCCCCTAAAACTATTTTTTATATTCATATTATTCTGAACTAACAAAATTATAACCCATTATCGAATCTTGTGTTTTTGAATCATGATTTATATAATTAATAACTATTTATTGTCATCATGGGATATCCTATTTTATAATTTTTATTGGTTTACTTTCTTATGTTATTATGAGTTGATATTTTTGATGACCAAGAACATATTTTGTTTTAAATAAGTTATATGAATGGTGTACCCTTTTATCTATATGCTCATGAAATTTCACACTCTTGAGCAAGTATTGAGTTTTTTTAATGTTGAAATTCCTCAATTCAAGATATATTTCAATGAACTATTCCTCCAAAATATATAGTCATAATAACCTACATATTATTCAAAAAATATGTAGCACACAAACCTAGGTTTCCACTTATACCGGTTTTCCATTCTCATTTTCCAAAAGTCCTCATGTATGCCTCCACATACACCAAAAGATTCTGACTAGAAATGAGGATACAATAATGGTAAAGTGGGGAGATCATACCATCATGATCAAAGTAACACAGTGGTATCATATATATAAACCAACAAAATAAATAGATACCAGATTAGTATATTATAATAACCATAACTAAATAATAATGTGTCCAACACTAACTATACAATCACACATGAATTCCTAGATTATTCAACATAATATATAGTAGTAAACATATAAATGGTCAGACAATACAGTATAGTACATCAATAAACAAAGTCAACTAAATCCCAAAGGTCCATCAACACAGGAATCATGAGCTCTATCTCATTCTTGTTCTGCAAATTTACCAGGTGCAACAAACATAATAATGATCGGTGATAAACCAGAACCTATAACCACGAGGTTTGTTCCGGCACCCCAAAAAAATGATAGTCGAATAAAGAGGTGAGATAAACTCAGGAGACCACCAGTAATGGTGTATAAATCAAATTCTAGTCCATGAATAATAATTACAGAAGAATTATTATACAAATGATAATGAAGTAAATAAATTAAAAAATAATAAACAGTTGAGACTCAAGTTCCTTAAGGGAACCTGGCCGACCATACCTACTTCGGCCAATGTCGGAACAAATCTTCACACCTTCCATAATGTATATATATGTGCACATCATAAAACAATCTTCACTAATATAAATGTATTGGCATGAACCTATGGTTTAGTATAAACGAATGCACATGAGGTAAGCGTATATCAAACAGTAAAGCATGAACTTCATCTTAATCGAGATATATCATTTATCAAGTATCAGACCTACAAGAGTTAGTATCCAAGTATATTTACCAATGGATTCCAATTCAATTCCACAAAGCACATGTATAGAAAACTCAATATATTATAGACCTATTTGGGATAGGTCCCAAAAAAATAACAAGGGAAACCCATATCATAAGACATGAATTTTAGGGTGGTTGTTGGTGCCATACCTCGATCCCCTTACTCAATGCCATAACATAATAATGATCAATGAAATATCATCAATTAACATTGATGACATAATAGAATAATGATTTCTTCCATACAATAATAATGATTGTTTCCATAATGTCAATCAACATCATTGTCATGCCATAATAATGATTGGTGTTGTATCATTAATCAATATCAGTGCCATACAAAAATAATGGCTGGTTTTAACAATCAATCAACATTGGTTCCATTCTGAAATAACGATCAATTCTATATCATCAATCAATATCAGTTCCATACCATAGTAATGAATTTCAATTATAAATTAGTTAATATAAATGGTATAGGGGTATGTTAGTTATCATACATATATATGATCATTAAAATAAGAGGGAATAAGACAAGAGAATAAACATCCCATTAATATTATATAAATATATATATAATAATTGGTTCAAAAGGGCCATGTTAGTGACGATTCCATTTACCAATTTATATAAAATTTTAAATTCATTAAACAACTCGTTTATAAGTGATACACATAATAGGTCAATGTTAGTGTACATCCCTTACTACCATTTCAATAAATAACATTCAATTCATTATCATAAAATTTAGGGTCATGTGAAGTCCATGCATTTATCAATACACTTTCCAATAGAGGTTAAGGATTCAATAATATTATTATGTTCCAGATGAACTAACCATAAATAGATAATTCCATATATGAAAAAGTATAATATATGTCATGATAACATGCATTCCACACAGAATTTATAGATTTCTTCAATATGATTTTCTACACCAACCACATACGAGAAGGTTTAGTAACTAGGTGATGATATATTGAAGTTTTAGACCCATACACATTCTAATTAATTGTATTTTATTATCCCATTTACATTTTATAAGAAAACCCACCACAAAATGTAGTTTAATTAGAAAACAAACTACTAAATAATAAGGTATTATAAGAACACACCAAAAGTAGTGGTCTATTTTTGAGGCAACAAACCTCCAACATTAAAATTTAATGGTATCCTCTATTTAGTTCAATGCATTAAGATCTAAATCTGTAATATCACATTTTGATGTATCTCACAAAAATAATGACTTGTGGCACAACAATGTATCGTTTAAAATGGCTAGACTTTGACATAAAATCCATAGACCAACTGCCTTATTATTTGGATTCCCCAATCATCCAAAACTAAAATTCAATTTGAGATGGCTCGAGATAAAACAAATAATAAGAAAAAAACAATGAAAATTGGGTGAATTAGATCACATGAAGATATCAACAGTGATAGTGACATAAAAAAGGAATAAATAGGAGTGAATTACTTACCTAGAGGCTTCCATTCCAACATACGACACTCGAATCATACGTCGGCTGAAGGAGTTAGCTCAATTCATACCTTGGAAGGAAGAGGATCTCAAGAGGATTGGATGAGGATCTATGAGCATGGAGTATGAGAAATGAGGAGTAGTTATAAAATAATGAATGGAAAATTTCCAATTTTTTCCCACTTTTAAAAGTATCACGGTTTGGTGACATAGTCTAGAAAATTTTATTACAACCATGTGTACCCTACTCCCCAAGGGATAGGACATTTTTAAAAATAGCTACACAATTTGAAAAATTGTGTGTAGCCCCTGAATTGGAAACAATATAAGTGAAATACAAATTGCATGGATATCCACGTAGTTTGAAAAACCATGTGTACCTCATTCGGTTGCTACTGTCCACTCATACACAACTCACACAGTCTACACATATTTTACCAATCATGAAATATAACCATTCACATATATTAGCTTCTCCCAAAAGTAGTTTTTCAAATTATGATGCTTCTGAAACTCATTCGAGATTCTAAGACAACTTCTGGTCATCAAAACTCATATAAAAATTTCTTTAAATTGTTTTAAGTCTTATATTTACATCTTGAATCTCAATTTTAAGAATTTAGCCATCCAAAAAATAAAAATTTCAAATTCATTTGGAATATTTTTACCCAATCCAAAACATGGGACATTACAACCTCTACACCTAAAACATTATCATCCATGATAAGACTTAGGGAATACTTGAAAACAACCCCTGACCTACTCAGGTCATATAGTATCATTTAAATATGAATGTTTCATTTTTAGAATCCCAATGCATGACTAAGCATCACCTTCAACATATGTTACATAAGTCGTAGGAACTCGAGTCAGGGCTCGAATTCAAAACTAAAAAATTTAGATGGTGCTTAACCAAGTTCTTATAACTAGATACATGATTATATCTTTATTTCTTTAAACATTGCGCTTATTGTTCTCCCCAACATAGGTTTTAGCATTAAAATTCCAATTATGAGTCATGATATCTCTGGTGTCACAATTTTCTTTTTTAACATTAACCTTTAATTCTAAGGATTCTCATGGAATGATCCTTATCTTAAATAAAATGTCAACTTCCAATCAACCCCATTATCTAGGTCAAACTTTATTTTCCTAAAGAACCTCTGTTAACACAAAATGCACTGTCCTCATCCAGATAAATTCCATGAAAAAATTCCTCTCAAACCAAATTTAATGAACCTAGAGGAAAATCGGTTGATCTAATATTGGTCGACTAATATCAAAATGCTCAACATAGATGGTTGGAATGATTGAACCTAGAACATGATGCCTTATCTTATGGAACCTCTTTTTTAATTTTAATATGTCCTCTAAAATTTAACTGATAGTCCATGGTAACCTCAGAATACTATATTGGAGTCCAATGAGATAATCCAGGGTTATCCAAAATATAGTACATATAGGTGAGACATCAATACACAGCCAAGACGTCCAAAAATTAGAATACTCACAATGCCCAATGACAGCCAAGTCAAAGAACCGACTGGTGTCCATGAGTCTGTCTAAGGCATTCATACTCAGTTAAAAAATTATATATCGTAACTAACAATGCCTCTAAAAATATCCTTGATTCAATAGTATAGATCTCATGGAGTTTATTTATCAAATATTTATGGTATTTTTTGTTAGCTTAGTGTATATCTGATTCTATCTCAACATATTTGGATGATATAAAGATAGGGGACATGATCGTCCCTAAGATTAGATTTCACTATGAGGATAACACAATTTTCCTAAAATACCTGAGACACTCATCTCAAAAATAATGAGTGCTCATCACGATTTCAAAACAACCATTCCAATATATATATATATACATAAAGTTCACTCAAACCTCTCAGGTCAACATTTTTGGAAGGGATCAGATTCACCTACCAACACCTCACCAACTCGGCTATGATTCCTTTACCATCCAAGGAATCATGTGATAACATAAGTAGAATAATAAATTTCCATCACTAAATAATGGTGTTCTAAAATTTTTCTTACTCATCCAACCATTTCATCATCCCAATAGTTACCAGGTTTATTGACACAGACTACCCTAAAAATGAAAAAATGTTCACATGACCAAATAAGTGGATGACCATGCCCTGATAATGTCTCAACCAATTAAAACCAAGCTTACATGATTATAGTATCTACAAAAAGGTGAAATTACCATATGATAACCAATAATAACAGGTTTCATTTTAGAAATTATGAGAACTACTTAAGACAAACGACATATGAACGGAATCGCATGTCTGAAAGGACCCACCAGCATTTAGCAAGGTTTTTCAAAGTTATGAGAAATTTTCCTACCTTGAGGGAACCCCATAAAAACATATAAAGAATAAAACGTATAATAAGGTCATTCATGAAGATTCACTAGGACCTACTAACTATCCTTTAGGCTCAAGCTATAAGATAAGTAGCCTATTGGAAATTCTCATTTTCTAATTCGAAGGAAATCTCATGGAATCATTTAAACTACCTTACATGAGGGTTAATTTTAATCACCAAATTAAGGGTTCAGTTACGGAATAGTTTTAAATATTATCAAGCACCAGTTTTTGAAAGGAAACTATACTTGGTACTTTATTATCTAATGACATTAGGCATACATGCAAGTTATATCAAAAATAATTTTTAACGCAATTTATTTAACTGAACTCCTCTCATAACTGAGAATTTCATCTTATAAACTCTATATTATTAATTCACAAGGTTCTCCTAATTGGTCTTAGTTAATGAAAATATCAATTACAATATATAGAATAAAAAACCCTTTAGGTTGTAATTGTATTTTTAAATAATTAATGCCTCATATAAGTATATCTCAAAAGAAGATAATAGTTCTATTGTAATTTAAGAGAGGATTGGTCAAGTGATATAACACCATAATTATATTTG
The DNA here is from genome assembly GCA_963277665.1 of Viscum album. Taxonomy (NCBI): domain Eukaryota; kingdom Viridiplantae; phylum Streptophyta; class Magnoliopsida; order Santalales; family Viscaceae; genus Viscum; species Viscum album. The sequence goes on from CAUJRU010000226.1 coordinate 329,455, forward strand.
TAAATCCTTATAAGTGTCTATAGGCACTTTAAATAACAATACATGAATAACACAACCATACCCCCAACATGGTTGTATTCTATGGTGTAACAAAAAAAGCTGACGTATAGGGGTCTCATCAAGAAGAAATATAGGTTACCAATAAAGTTCCCATAAAGCTAGATAGTATTAAATTTTAAAACACCCTTAATGGGTACATATGATAAGAATTTAGCACCTTGAACAGTCTACCTAGGTTGATTTGGGACTTTCTCTTATGTTAAGACCGATCTACTTGGGGAGAGTCACGTAAAAGGTTCATATACAAAAAAATCATTTAGTTCAAAATTTCATGACTTTAATATTTTTACCAAGATCTCAAGGGATTTCAAACTCCTAGATGGGGGATCTATTATATGGATTAACATTTTCTGATTTATAAAGAACCCATACACATTATTGATTTTAAATTGGATACAATTTAATCAAAACAATTTTGTTTCATCCCATCAAACTAGTGATCCATGGATCAAACATGTCATGATTGCTTCATTAAGGTTACAATATTGATCTATATGGGAAAAATGATTTATATTGATATATAAACATTAATAACCATGTGTAAATCAAAATTATAACTATGAATTCTATTATAAGAAACAATGTATATAGAAATATATATAGGAAACCACAAACGCAAGGTAGCAAAACATACTCAACATTCTCTTAAACATGGAATATGGATAAGAATGATAAACATGGAAAAATAATCAAAAAAACATGGTGTGTAGAAAATAATTCTAAATAAACCATAAAATCATTGAATAGCACACAATGCATAGATTGCTTTTTCAGGCACTCTAAGAATACACCCGATATGACATGGTTTATTCTTGGCATGTGAATATCTATGATCCTATAATGATGCATGTATTGTTAATTCATTACCATACTAGGAAAAGGGTAATATGTTGAAAATAACATATGTTAATAATATTTTAATGTGAATAATTCACTCAAGATAAGATCATACTCAACTGTAATAATAAACCACACGAAAAAAATCACATCCTTGGCCACATTCTCTTTTCCCCATGTGTGGGGTGATCACCCCAAGACACATTTATCTATAAAGATACAAAACATTAATATTATCCTATATACTAACCAAAAATATTAACACAAAGGAATCAAAACCCCATCTGATTCCACTTGTAGAAATCTAACTCGGGATCCACATAAAATGTTGCCCCGAGGCAGTTTTCCACTATGGCTCAAGTGTGCCTCCCCATAAGCCATTGGATATTGACTAGAAGTGAGGGTCCAATAATGGTACAATGAGGAGACTATTCCCTCATGATCAGAGTATAATATTAGTATTATATATAAATCAATAGTAGAAATAGATAAATAATGTTGTAGTAGATAATAATAGAAATTACATAATAAGAATGTTTATAATGCTAATTATACAATCATGCATGCATATACATATGATGCTATATAATCTACAATACCTAACATATTTTAGGTGATACAATATAGTATATTAAATCAATAAAGAAAGTGAAAAAATATTGAAGGCCTATCTAAACAGGCATCCTGGGTTTTAACCCAATAATATGCTCATAAGCTCCCGAGTAAAACAAACAGTATAAGCAAAACTCATAAACCTAAACCTACAATAGTGGGGGTCTGTTCAGGTACCATAGTCTAATGGATACCTAAAGAGGGTGTTTGGTAAAGTCAGTAGGCCACCACCAATGTTATATAAATCATAATCCAATCTATAAATAACAAGTATAGTTGTGTATAGGTAGACATAATAAAGTAGAAAATAAAAAAATAAAAAAACAACTCAGTCTCAACATTCTCAAGGAAACCTATAGACCATACCCACTTTGGCCTAAGCTGGAATTTCTGTACACACCTTACATAACATATATATATATATATGAATATTTCACACTCTCATTTTCAATAATATGAATTCACGAGAATGGAAGTGAGTTTTAATACCAAGGAATTCACATAATGGAATCATATATCAAATAGTATAGCACCATCCACAACATACACTGGATAAATAGTTTATCAAGAATGAGTCATATATGGGCCAAGGCCCAAGGCCATTGACAAACAGCATCCTCTGTGAGTCTATTAAAAGCATATATAAGAAACATAGTATAATATAGTCTTACATGGTCTAGGTCCTAAGGAAATAACTAGGGTGACCTATATTATAATACATTAAGGTATAGAGATCCTATAGGATCCATACCTTGATCCCCTTTCATTGTTCAATAACGTAATAATGATTGATTCCATACCATCAATCCACCATAGTGCCATACAAAAATAGTGATCAGTTTCATACCTTTAGTAAGAACTAATTCCATACCGAAATAATGATTAGTTCCATACTATCAATCAACATTGGTTCCATACCAGAATAATGATTGGAGCTATACTGTCAATCAGCATTGCTGCCACACTGGAATAATGATCGGTTCAATAATTTCAACTGACATCACTTCCATACAGAAACAATAATCAGTTTCACACCATCAATCAACATTATTTCCATACCAAAATAAGTAATATAAATTTGCATGTAATTTATATAAACAGTCCAGGGATATGTTAGTGGACAAACCCATGTATAGACAATGAAAAAAGAAATCATAAGTAAAGAGAATATCCATCTCTTGAATCATATATATATATATATATTGTGGGGTTGAAAATGGATATGATAGTGTCTATACCCATTACCAATTTAAAATTAATTTTCAATTCATTAAACAACTAATTTATAAGTGATACACACAAGAAGTCCATGTTAGTGTCCATTGCCTCACAATCATTTCAATATATATCGTCCGATTCATTATTAACAATATGAGTGCCATTGTAATTACAGGACTTTATCAATCCAATTTACAAGAGAGGCCAAGGATATACTAATGGTATTAAGGGATAGGTTAATTGTTCATAAATAGATAACAACATACATGATAAAGGTATAACATTGGCCATGCTAACATACATTCCATACACAAGTCATCATGTTCTTCAATATGAATTTAGAAAAAAAAACCACTAAGGAGATGTTTCGATCACTAGGTAATGATATATTAAAGTGTCACACTCTTCCACATACAAATGGATTATATTTTATTAACCTATTAACATTTTATAGGACAAAACACCTCAATAAGTAGTTTAATTAGAAAATAGAATACTGAATTATAAGGTATTATATAAACACACCCAAAGGGGGGTCTATACTGAGGTAAGAAAACTTCAACACTGTAATTTAAGTTTAACATCTATTTAGTTCAATTTGTTGTGTTGTGCATCAATAATTTCACATTTAGTGGAATTTCATGAAAATACTAATAAGAGGCACAATAATTTATCATATAAAATGACTTGAATATGAGGGTAAATATTTAGACTGACTACCTCATTCTTTTGATAGTTCACTCCCCCAAAACCAAGATTTGATATGGGATAGTTTGAGTGAAAATGAATAAAAAGAAAAATTCCCTAAAAATATGGTGAATTAGATAACACAAATATAGTACCAAGGATGGAAATATAAATGAAAAAAATTAATCAAGAGGAATGAATCACTTATAGAGAGGCTTCTATTGTGATAGAAAACACTTGAATCAGAGGCCAGATCGATGAGGTAGCTCAAAGCGTGTCATGGAGTGAATAACAGCTAGAGTGGTTGGAGAGAGGAGTTGTGAATATGAAGGTGGAGAAAATAATGGAGGATTTGTGAAATAAGGTAGGGGAAATTTCTATTTATACCACTTATAGAATCCATAGGGTTTGGATAAATGGTTTGGAAAACCATGTTCCAACCTTGTAAACCCTGATTATTAAGGAAAAAAATCTTAACGTGGCTAGCCACAATGATTAAAAACACATGTGTCACCCGCTCAGTGGCCACTATCCACATAACATACCCCATTCATCGAAATTCTGAAAATTTGACAACATGTTCACAACTCATGTGGTGGCTACTATCCACCCAGACACACCCCACAAAGTTTAACAACCCATGTGTTGTACCCATGCTCTAATTTTAGCTTCTCTAAAAAGATGTTAATCAAATCCTGATGCATCTAAAACTCATCTTTGATTCTAAAAAACCTTTTAGGCCCCAAACCACATCTAAAAAAAATAATTTTAATTTTTTAAATTCTTAGATTTAAATCTCTACACTCAATTTTATGAATTTACCCTCCCATAAAAAGGGAAATTTCAAGTTAACATGGAAAAATATTACCCTGTCCAAAACATAGGGAATTGCATGATATACCAAGTGACAATTTTTTCCTATAAATCAGATTATTTTTTTCTAATGAATTTAATTATGTGGGGTAAGAATTTATAGGCCCTAAATATGGTTTTCACAAAAATGTTCCATGAAAACCCTGATGTGAACCTCATTTATATAAAATAATTCATGTTTGGATAGAATGATATCTCATTCCATAAATAATTTTTCATAGCATCTCTATGTGTCTACATATTTCACATATGTTAATGGATAGAGAGTATTCAAAATATTTTTATAAACTATTGAAATTGTGATAAGTACCTAATATCGAGATTAAACCATGGATTCCTTCTAAATGTTTTTACACATTTTTATGGTATTCCAAATGTCATCTATCCATAAAAAACATAGAACATAGGTATACCTGATAACCAAGAGTAAATAATTCTGTAATCTTAGACTTGATATTTTGTAGATACATAATTGACTCTAGGATCCAATGTTATGGTCATTTTATGTTGGATTTGTTTATGAATGATTTTTATCAAACTTAGGAAAACATCCTCCAGATAAAGATTATATGTGTACCCTATCTAAGAATATTCAATTTACACACACATTCTTTGTGATGCATGTGAACACGCCCTTTTTAATTCCCTTAAGAACTATATTTGACTACCATTAATGATACATATTAAATAATCATGTTCATGCTCACATAAACACCCATACAATGTCCAATGTTTAGGTGTATGACCTCAAAACCCTGTGTTATTGGGGTTATTTATTTAGAGGTTGGGTTCTTAGGCCTTCCCTTCCTATAAAATGTCTAATTTTCCTCCAATTTAACACTAAGGAGTACATAGATCCAATTGGAAAATTCCTTAAGGATCAAATCATACAAATACCTACTATATGTTCCCCACGTACTAGGTTTTAGGTTCTCCCATTTAGATCCATGACCATACCATAAAGGCTCATTTGGGCACACCATTCACCTAGGTACTCATAGTTTGGTTTCTCTATAACCCCTTAAGGGCTTACTTAATAAATCCGATCACTTAGGTATTTTATGTGTTAACTTTTACAACATTTCTCCCTAGTGGATATGAGGACCTCAGTGGCACCCTTTCTCCTAGGTTCACACGACAAAATAACTGACTTTACTCAATCCTAAACCATTTCCTTTTGATATACATGAAAAAATTTACCTACCAAGTTTATGTGGACTCTGTAATCATGTGTTTGATTCTTAATGGATGTATTATATCCTAGAATATTTTTACACCTGTTCATCTTTCATATACATGTGTCCTTAGAATATTTTCAATCTTGTATTTCTTTAATAATAATGATTCCCTATCTCGGGGAAATCATTGATATACACCCTATCTCAAGTAACCAATATTGATAGTTCTAAACTAGTACCATACCTTCCATGAATCCAATCAACCTCTCTAATTCCAATCAATGAGCTAGTGGTGAAAAAGGAACTCCACTTGAAGTTATAAAATTTTTACCTTCCCATGACTCGTCAATTTTGTTAACCAATATTGGGTAACACATGCATAAGACCCACAAAGAACCATTCATTAGAAACATTATCCAAGTATTCTAATACACATGACATGAAACATATTTGTAATTTTCCTAAATATAAGAATTTAAACTAAAAGACAAAATGGTCCTAAATTCATTTCTATAAAATGCTCACAAATGGTACTAAATGCCTTACTATAAAAGGTAAACCAGTGGTCATGGAAACATGACATTAAAAGGGAACACTATAGTACTTATCTCAAGGACATAAAAGATATGATGTTATTTAGTATATGGGATCAAACTGTATGGGTTTTTATTCTATTCATTGAAAAATATTGAAATCCCCTTTCATGGGCCCAACCCTCAACCATAACATATTTTTCCTCCCTAGATGATGAAAATTTTCATATTTACTTCCTATATGGATATAAATTATATCATAATTAACTAATGTTGGAGAACCAAATACATATTAGGTATTATTAGTATAATTTTTTGCTAAAAATCAGTCACATTCGTAATAAGTTAGTTGGTAATGTTACTATAATGGAATTATTAAGTACTTTTAAAATTTCAAGAGATCCCTTGAATATAAAATAAAACTCTTCTATGGGATTAGTTGATTTCTATTCATTATACTTTTGATATGCATCACCCTAAGGAAATAACCAACTAGAATTTTTAGGATGAATCATCTAAAATAATTACATTAATTTTTATATTACATGTTTTGATATATATATATATTCAATCATGAATGATTATATAAAAAATAAAATTTATTATTTTTGGTATTATTTAATAACAAGTCATTTTAATTAATTTTTTATCTAGTGTAGTTGGGGTACTCTTCAGTGTAATAGGATCCCCTTGATTCTACATCAGACCTAGGTTCAAATTCAGCTGGGGGAGAATTTCAGTAGGCAAGTAGAGACGTTGGCATACTGCAGGAAGGTAGAAGGTTGTAATGCAGAAATGATGCAGGCATGATGCTAAACTAGTCCTTCAGGATTAATTGTGGTCCTTTGGTCCATTTTATGGGATTCATTCCCACTAGGTCTTCAGTCCATGCACTAAATAAATAAGGCTTTATGGGTGGGCTATCACTTTGGGGTTATGTCATGACTTTCTATAATGTGTGTGTGATGGGTATTTGTGTGTGTGTTTAATGTAATTAGACCCCCATGAACCTAATATATATTATTAAATTATTAACTTTTTATATAAAACTAATAATTTACTCTAAATTTATTCTTTTGTTTTTATAATGTGAATTTATGAGCTATATGAAAGCATTATTTATTATAATTTTATTATGACTAAATATTATTAGGTTATCAGGTTGTTGTACAATTTTTCATTTAGTATGTTATAATTACAAAGATAAATAGATAATAATATTTTTGGAATACCTCATATAATTCATTTTTATTTTAAAAATGGAATAATTTTGACTCCATTTATATTATTATCCCTCAATTATTTTTTGTGTGAAGAATTTATTTTCTAATGTAATTAATCCTAAATGGTAGTAAATAGAAGGATCTTAAGAACCTAATGTAATCATCCTCTTGACTATTAAGAATGAAGAAATTATTAGATTTGATGCTATTATCCACATGAAATGACAATGAAGTAAAATTTATTAGATTCATGATGTTATCCCTATTAGATGATAAGTTAGAGGTGGATGTTTGTTTCATTATATTATCAATATAGACCTTCTAATAATATAATGGTAACCTGTGTTTTCTCAACAGAAATAAATATGTGTTAAAATTTGTAATCTCAGTAACCATGGTCACCTATTTAGCACATGGTGACCATACATGTATTTTTTTTAATTTTTTATCATTTAGTATCTATATTATCATACACTCATGTACATGATTTTTTTAAATATTGGAAATATTATTATGCTTGGATGATGACCACCTACTGTGTTTTTTAGCTCACTCCCTACAGGATCAACTTTAATGGATATATATAATTTATGATTTGGTATTATGGGATGTATATATAGCTATTTCGTTTGTTTAGGTGATTTTGGGAAGATAGCTAAAGTATGGGATTAGGGATTTGACATATATTTGATCCTTCTTCTGACTACTTGTATGTTTTTTTACCATTTTACCATTAATTTTTTTATTTTATATATGGTTGGCCTAGAGGTCACAAAATTTATCACCTATATATCTTCATGATTCATTTCTAGTATACCATTTTAAAATATTTATACTATATTTATTTCATTTTTCATGATGAAATTCATTCAATAGTGTAATATTATTTTTATTTCATTAATTTTATTTGAATATTATGGGTTTTTCAACAATGAGAAAATCATTGTCAAAATATGTATTTTTAAACCCTTTTAACTAGTTTAAAAATATTAAAATAAAAGGGCATACTTTAGATTATGTGGAATTTTGGTTCTATTTATAAATAATAAATATAGTTTGGGATAATAAAAATGGTATCTAAATATTATTTTGATTTATTTTTGTTATATTTATTTATTTTGGAATTTTAGATAACTATAGATAATATTTTTTGAACATAGGAAGTAAGTTAGAAATATTATTAACCAATATAATTATATTAAAATCTCATGTTACAAAAAAAATTAGGGGATTTTATTGAATTATTAGAAATTTTTCTAATTACATGGGTATTAAAATGATTTAATTTTGATTTAATTTCTTTCCCTTAGGACATGATTGGAAGGGATATCATAAGTTCGAGCATTATGTGTTTAGGAACCTAGGATTTTATAATATTTACTTATATTTGTGTATATGTAAGTATCTATTATAAATGAATTTATTTAAACTATAATTCTAAATTTAATGAAATCACCACTTTTAAATAGTTTATTTTTTACCAAGTAATTATTAAAATTAATTCAATTAACTAACACTATCCACAAATTTTTTCAGATTTTCATGATAGATTAACTGATTTTATGAGATTATACATATACAATGATTACGTATTTGGATAATTTTTATACAGGTATAGTTGTATTCATTTATATGAATTATTAGGTTTTCGGAGGATTTCGAGTAGTTTTTTGAGTAGAAACATGAAAATTTAAATGCAAATTCATTTAAAAAGTGATATTACATTTTTTGGAAATCATTTAATTAAGTTGAAAATTAAAATGATTATTAAATTTAAATGGGTTGGTTTTGAAAGAATGTTTTATTTTATTTTATGTTGTTATAAATTTATCTAATCATAACTAAATATTATGAATTAGGTTTAAAATGAATAGTTTCAACAAAAAGTGGTGTTTTGAAATAAAAAATGAAATGGATATTATTATATTTTAGGAATATTGTGAACTAGTGTTTAAGAAATTAATTAATGTTTTAAATGGAGAACTTCCTTGGATACTTAATTTTAAAATATGGAAAGAATCATTTATAAATTAAGATATTATGGAAAATTTTATTTTTCAGAAATTATAAATGATTATTATTTTACACTGGGTATTGTTTTGTGATCAAGAATGAACTATTGTTTTGGAATAAAAAATTTATATAAAATGGTAAATGTATATATGAATTTTATATTATTATTTATAATATGGTGTTTTAAGGAATTTTTTTAAAATGGAGAATAATGATGTTTCTATTTTTTTATAATGATTATGATTTATTAAGAACATTATTATTTGTTATATATGAAATTTATGTTTATAGTAAGAGTATTAAATTATTAATTTATGATATGTATCGTTGAATGGTGTGATTTAATGTATTTATTTTTTTAATATTAATATAATATTTATATGATATAATTTAAATAAAATAAAAAGTGAAAAATATGATTTTTTTAATCATTAGATAAATGATATAAAATGCCACTATTTAATTATTATATTATAGACTAAATTGAATTTTTCTTAATATGTTTTTTTTTGGATTATTATTCTTATAGTGTTGATTTTATATTTATTATTTTTATAATAAATTATTTTTAGTAGGAATATTTCATGTTATCTGATAATAATATGGGTTTCATATAAATTGGTTTGAAAAGTTAAGAAAAAAATTCCATTTGAGTTTACATGAAACTTTTTTGATAAATTTTTCTTCCTAGTGGTTTGTTATTATTTTAATGTATTGTTAATCATTATTATTCATAATCTTCAAGACTAATTTTTATTTTTTATTGATTAATAATTGAATCAAATAATATGGGAAAGGATTTAGTATAATTTAATTGTCACTAATAGACCATATAAATGAGGATAAATAGTATGTTTTTAGTGGTAAAATTAAGTGGGAGTCATCAATACACATTATTGGTTAGGGTATTTCTTACCATTAAAATCAATGTTGGTTTAAAATAGTAGATTTTAGTTCTAAAGGTGAAAATAATAGAATTGTTTTAGTTCCTTTAAAAATTTTGACTTCGGAAATTTAATTTTTTATAACTTTTAATCATTTAATAGTAGTCAAATGAAATTTGTTAATTTAAAATTTATTTCCTTATTTTTATAGAAAAAAGGATATAGTGATTTTAAATGATGGATTTTTCCTTGTTTGACAACTTTTATTGAAAATAATTTTTAGGTTTAAAATGGGATGATGAAATGGACCATTCATGTTAATTATCATGGGATCTTGTTATTTTTTGTAGGATAGTTTTTTGTTTTTTGATTTGGATGATACTATAGGTTATTCGATGTTTTTGTATCTCTTTTATTATAAAGGTCTAGCACCATACCCAGTGGGATATAACTCAAGCCTATCAGATAACTATATATATATTTATAACTAATGGGAGGGACTCTTAAAACCATCAAAAAGGTATTAAATTTCTATATAAATCCATTGGGTTTAAATTCAAACATTACCCAATGTTCACATAAGATAGTCCCCAAGGATCATATCCACTATTATTCCATGATACCACCTATAAATTGTGATTCATAACCACTGCACAATTACCTCATCTACAATAAATATTAGAAAAAACAAATACCCAATACCTCTAGGTATACTATTTTAGAGTATTAAGAAACCCATTACATAATAAAACCCACACATTTCACAAATATTTAATTGTTGAGGGGTTAAAATGTAATTTTTATATAGAAGGTCTCTCATAAATAAGAAATAAATGAAATTTTAGTCCATAAATCATCCAAAAATTCATAAATATATGTTATTATTACTTTTTAATAATGTACAAATCATTTTTTACATTTAATATATTATAAATCCATTTCCAAGGTTAATCAAATAATTTTACTTTAAAAATATCTAGATTACTATGGAATTAAACTTTATATATTTTAATAATTTCTTACCTATAATTTTAATTTTTTATTACCATGAATTACCCAAATTTATTAATATCAAATCCCTTTTAAAACTATAAAATAACTATTTTTACTTTTCTCTTACTTGCACAAGTGATGAATCAACACCACATAAGAATTCTAGATAATTATACTATTATTTAATATGAAAAATAAACTAATATATATATAATTGATTATTCATAATTTTTCTTGTTTAAAACATTTCATAAAATTATTTTTTCATGTTTATATCATGATAACGTTTTAAAGATAAGTGTTTTTTACTTTTTTACCCTACACAAGAACAAATTTAGAAATAAAATAATTAAATTGTTAAATAATTGTAAAATTAATGAATATATATCAACATAATTATTTATTCATCTTGTTAAACTATTAAATTATGGAATCACATTATATTTTCTTATTATTTTCACTTAATCAATCAATTATTAATCTTTCTATACTGTGTGAGTAAAAAATCAACACCAATAAATATTTTCATATTTATCTTTTCATAATAATTAATATATATTAAGTCTAAAATATTTATATGATATTTTGATTATAATAATTTTTAATACATTATTTATAGGGTTTTATAGGTTTTTATAATGTTTTATAAAATTTTAGTTAAAAATATAGTAATAAAATGCCAAATTCTAATTCAACTCAAATTCTGATTTTAAATGGTCTTAAAGTATATTACTCAAACTCTATAATATTATTACACAAATATTGACCATAGAATATAATATTTTTAGATTTTATGTACATTTACATGTTATATGTGTTTTTTATTTAATTTTTTAAACCCATATTTAATAATATATTATAAATTTTAATTCAGACTAGAATAATAATTTTTTTATAAGGAATTGAACTTTATTACTCAATAAGAAATCAGGTGATGTTTAAATATTTAACCTTTATAGAATAATTCTTTATATCTATTATATTCTTACATATTCCATATATATCTCAATTGTTATAAAATAAAATGTCACGGGATATTACCAAACCATTGTCGAGCCTCGGAACGAGAGGAATAGTTGATAGTGTGGAATAGGAAATTAGATTTTAAAATAAACTCTTTTTCTATGTCCTCAACCAAAGTTGAGTGGTACTCACCATTGGCCTCTAAATCCATGGTACCATGGTTTGAATCGTAGAAACCCCCTTGGGGGGGAAATTTATTGTGACACCTCGAATATTTTTCATGTGTAATAATAGTATTGTACGGTTTTACTTCATTTAATTTTCATGTTGTCCAAACAATGTCTTCAAAATAAAAAAGAGGCATGTCTTATTAAATTAAACATTGAAATGATTACATTTCAAAAAATCCAAAAGAGCATCACTAACCTATAATTCCACCAAAAAGACCTATTAAAATCCTAGGGAGACAACCAAATACCACAAAAAGCCCAAGAAAATAGTGTTGGTCCATCGGATCCATCACGATAAACATCATTATTTCCAAAAACCACAAAAATCGTCCAAAGCATTAAAGTAATTATGAGCACCATCTTCACCAAGTTGTCTTGATGTTGGAACACCCTTATCATGTTTTTATAATTCCTTAAAGTAAATTCAAACATTTTCTACTTTAGGTGACCATTGAATCTATAACATTCATAAGATCGTTATAGTCGGTGGGTATTGTGGTTATTATATTTTATTAGGTATTTAAGTATATTGAGAATTCCAACATTATAATGTATGCATCAAAGTATATCTTTAAATGGATTTAACTCTTCTTTATACCATGAAAGGATAATGTTTTAAATTTTAAAATGGATTTTAAATCATAACCCTTGTGGTTTAATGAAAATACCAAGATAATTATATACTTGATACTCCTTGGTTTTGGTACATATAGATGTGTTTTTAATTAGAAATCAGTCTTGGAATACTGGTGAGGATAAAAAGGTTATTATTTTAGTAAAAACATAGTATAGTTATATGATGGTCTTTTTTGAATTATAATGTTTTAGAGTGTAAAAAGAAGTGAGATCATGTTTTATGTACTAAATATTAATTGTTAAGGTTTAAATGAAAATATATTTTTATACCTTTTGAAAAATTATGGTGAATTTTTAAGTTGTTTTATAAACAAATTGTGCTTCCCTTAAAGGACATCCCATAGGCCAGCCAAGGGAGGCAGCTCGCACCACCTCTGGAGGTGCGCAGCTGAGCTTGAGCCTCTAATCTATCTCGGGATAACCCTTAAGGGTGCATACACCTAAAAGTTCATAAGAAACGTAAGTGTTGAACCAAGAGTGTCACCTGGACTATGCCACCGTGCTGGGAGGCACGATGGTAGGGGTGGGCGCAGAAGTGCGCCCGTCAGGACTCGGTATGGGGCAGTACCGGGGACGGGGGAGGGGGAATTATGAGCTCAAGTAGGGATCTCTAAGCTTATATACGAGATGATAAATCCCTTCTGTATTGATGTGGGATGATGTTTTTCAGTGGAAATTAGATCTCGATCATCCGATCTCACCGCGTGGAATCTGAACCATCTAATCGGTTTGGAATTTGACTCTATAGAGCCAATATAAGGCCCCAACCTTAAAACATTACATAATCGTGAATTAAATGAATAATTCACATTGAGGATATTTTCAGGTTTAGAGTTTTATAGAATTAGGACATAACTATTACATCGCAAAAGATTACAAAGTAGAAACTACTACTATAACCGATTTTTCAGAAAAATAAAAAAATACTTAAATAAAACAAGATTTCTTTTCTTGATGTAAATCTTCTTGAATACTACCTTTCTCTTACCCTTCCTAATAACCTGTGAAAAACATTTCAGAAACATGGGATGAGCATAAAAATCATAGTAATGGTTATAACATAATGAAATGAAACATTAACCCACCAATAAATAAAAATCAATGAAACCATAACTTTCAATCATAACATACCTTCTGAAATCATAATATTTATGTATAAATCATAGAAATAATAAGTCATAAAGGTAAAATGAGGCATTCATAACATTCTTACGTAGGGAGTAACCCTCAAGGTTACGTTTGGAATACACATCACAATATATTCCCTAAATATCTTTAGAGAAACCTTAGTGTTTAACTCCTTCGCGTTACCCTATGCATTGGAGAGCTATCATGGGCTCACCCGCCCTTAGTTTATCACGGAACCACGCGTCTTCATAAACAATTCCCAAGAAGCATTACATAATCGTATCACATAAAACATGCATAAAGGAAACATACATTTCCACATTTCAATCATAAGATATCAGTACAACTGATTGATATAATAAAGGAATTATCAAAACCATTCTCAATACCACAATAAAATAAAATTAAAACAAGGTATTTATTTTTCATTTAAAAAAAGTTATGCCTTGTAGAGGAAGCTGAAACTCAAATAATGGTCATGGTGGCGGAGAAGTCGTTGTCGCCCCATACATAAGACAAAAACACTCCTTTTTTTCATTTAGTAAAACGCTTCGTATAAAAATATTCCTTTTGAATAAAAGTAAAATTCAAAGGGGTTTGTACACCATATAAAAGAAATTTGTGTACAAAACAAAATATGCCTCAATAAAAGGATATTGAGATGAAGTCCCTTACAAAGTCAGTATCCTTAGATTAAGGATAATTAATTTACATAATTATGTGTGAAAAATATAAATACACCCAATATAAGAGTATATTAATTGTAAAACAATCAGAGGTTATCCACACATATTAATAATATGACATAAACAAGAAATAGAGGTTTAACCCAAAGAATTGAAATTGGGTTAAGAAGTTCCCTTACAGAAATTCGACAGCCTAACGAAGTCACTTTAAAATTAAGAAAATCAGTTGATTAGAGGAAAAAAGGGTATCTCATCACTTGGTCATAACATTTACAGAAATAAGGATATATAAGAACATATCCCAACATAATAATATGTAAATTAAAAGACCTAACAAAAAAAGTCTTTTAAAAAGAGGAGGGTGAAAGGTTCCCTTATCGATTTGGGTAACTTTCAAAATGTACACCCCATGAAAGAAGGATCATACAATGAATATACAAATACCCATAAATTAAAGTATTTTACACAAAGAATAAAATCATGGGAAGTACACACGAGATAAAAAAATGAAATAGTGGCAAATGAAACATGAATCTCACGGGAGTAAAAGTGACCTGAAAAATCCATTACGAAAACTCGACAGCCTAACGACGCCACTTAAAACATCAAAAAAATGGATTAATGAGATCAAATAGGGTCTCTCATAATATGAACACAAAATTTAAATTAAGTGGAATATAAAATAACATCCCCTAACATAATTAAGAGGAGCTTAAAAGAAATGACATAAAAGAGAGTACTTAAAAATAAAGGGGGAGGTAGGATCCCTTACCTCAAGTCTGACTTGTCTTGTTTGTTTATTTATATTCCTGAATAATAAAAAAATTCAATATATAATTTCTTAAGGGCCTCATTTAAAGTTTATTATTCAATTCATATCACATATTATAATGTTATAATAATGAGTTAATTATGCGAGTTCACATTAGATGTTTTTGTTGATGTTTGGTACATGAGTCAAAAATGAACTTATTTGAAAAGAATTGTCCATGTAGTTTAAAGTACATCATCTCTAGAATAGAATTAATGATTTAAATATCATATATATCCATTACATATTCATTTTGTACTATTCAAAAACATTTGGAGATAAAAAGAAATGAAATGCATCGTTCATGGAGATGGTAGTCCGTACGTACGCATGAAAGCTACATTAATTTCTTTGTCATGTTAATGTAATTAAAAATAAAAGATAGATATATATATATTATAATTACAGTATAATATATATTTAATATAGGTCACATATGTTGATTAATTTTATTCTTTATACATTCCATTTATTGCATGAACGAGTAGCATCACTTTAGGGGGCGGTAGTCCACACTTCCTCATATGAAATTATTGCATTTTACAACATGAAAAGCATAAAGGTATGTTTTAAATATAAAGTATAGAAGAATATTGAAAACATAAATACCGTATATATCATATATAAAATCCAGTGACATTATAATGGCCACCATGAGAGGTGTTAAAATAACATTAAACAATCATCGTTTCGTGAGGCAGCAATTCACCACCAACGGAAACAGTATGTACTTTAACCATTAGATAAAGGTGTGTATAAGTGTAGATCGAATCCTTCTCACAAACAAATCCTATTATATTGAAGATACTGGTGTTTTTATAAAATAAAGGAATAAAAATAGT
The DNA here is from genome assembly GCA_963277665.1 of Viscum album. Lineage (NCBI taxonomy): Eukaryota > Viridiplantae > Streptophyta > Magnoliopsida > Santalales > Viscaceae > Viscum > Viscum album. The sequence goes on from CAUJRU010000226.1 coordinate 345,862, forward strand.
TTAGTGGTTTGGAGAAGCAAAATAAAACAAAAGAACATAAGAGAAGACATTACATTCAAATCGGGTAACTCTTTTTAACCTCATCCCAAAGGCTTCCTTGGAAAGACTTCTTCCAAATGTGAGGATTCTAGGATTAATAGAGAGATGTGGAGAGAAAAAAGGAGTAGGGGTTTGATGAGAAAGGGTATTTAGAGGTGTGGGTAAGGGAGTAGAGTTGGGGGCCTTTTATAAGAGGGGGGAGGGGCACTCTTGGAAGGTCATTAAATGTTACTTTATTATGAAATGATTTTCATTTTTTAAAGATCCCACAATGACATATTTTGAGTATAAGGTGATAAGGGTTCGAAATCCACCAATCCGATAGGTTTTTGAAAATTTTAAGTATTATATTTTACCTTATATTTTCATTTTATTCAAATCTTTCATTAATTAGGTAATCACTGCATCATCATGGTGTCTTAAATAAATTTATTTATTTAATGTCTAAAAATTATAAAAAAAATACCATGAAGTAAGAAATATTTTTATATTTATAATGAATATTTATAGTCAAAGTGATCATTATATAAACAAAACTAAAATTGTTTTACTTAGGCCATACATACTTTGGTTTTATTTTCCTTTCTTTAAAAATAAAATTATAAAATGTCACTATCACGCGAAAGTGATTCCATGGGATCTCAAAGCTAGTACAAGGAATACCATGGTTGTCCCGGACAGAACCAATAGCATTAAGACACATGTTGTGGTAATTTCTTATTTTTATGACATTATTTTATTACCCTTAACTACCTGATTACTAATTAATCACGATAATTAAAGATAATTGTCCTCGTTACTATTCATAATGTCAAAAAAGGTCCTAGTTACATAATTTGGACCTTCTGATTCAGAATATGGAACCCATTTTAACAAATTCCAAACATATAAATTTCTGTAATTAATTTAAAAATAATTCACGTTGTCAAAACCAAAGACGTGTTTTTAAGAAGTAAAATTTATCAAAAGATTGATTTGATTTTACGTCCAATTTAAAAATGAGAATACATCCAATGACCAAAATTGTATTAAATTATAAAAACATAATTAAATTAAACCTTAAATCCAATTAAAATGACAATCTAACAATAAAAATAAATAGGATGAAAAGGCTGTTTTGAATTAAAATGCAGTATTTTTCACTATTCATTAAAAATGAACATTTGTTAGAAAAATGCCAAAAATTCAACCTAATATTTATTTGATATTCCAAATTCAAAAATGATATCAATTTTACCAAATTTATAACATATAATTTGCATTAATTAATTTTATAATCATTTCCTGATGTCAAAAAAATAGCGTCTTTTTAAGAAACAACATCTATCAAAAGATTGACACATGTTTATGTCCATTTTCAAAGTGAAATTAATTATAATGACCACCATTGGATTAAATGGTAAAAATATATTCTAATTAAACTTTAAAACCAATTAAAAAGATAATCTAACAATATAAATAAATTTAATTAAAATGAGCTTTTGAATTAAAATACAGATTTTTCACTAAAAATGATCTTTTTCTGAAATTAACAAAAATTTACACAAAGTAAATCATGATGTCCGGATTCTAAAGAAGGATTTTATTCTCTCAAATATAACATATAAAAACGACAAAAAGTATATTTAAAAAAAGGGTTGTCCATCAAAGGTGGTTAATTGGCCTTTTAAAGAATATTAGATTATTTATTCTAAAAATTGGATTCATTTGCTTTTTATGCCTCTAAAATTTATTGGATAAATGAAAAAAATTATTTAACAAACATATATAATAATTTTGTTGTTAGTTTTGTTCACTCCGGTCATTACAATGGATAGGTGTTAACTACCATTTAAAAAATATTATTTTATTATTTCTGTGCAACGTAAGATTTCAAAGAAACTCGTTGTTGCGTATTGGGTATGCCATCGAGCATAGCATTCCATTTAATGTAATATTAACATTTTATTCACAGATATTGACAAATATGAAAATTCCATATTCTTTATTTACCTAGGATGTTACATCTTTCCCCCCTTTTATGAATTGCATCCTCACAATTTTAAAATTGGGCTCGAAAACTTCATTGAAAGCCCTACATCAGAAAAGGAGTAAATTAAACTATTACTTTAAAAGAAATAAAGAAAAGTAAAAAGGTCACTCGAGACAACAGATACTAGGATTCCATGAAAACATGGATATGGAGGAGAAAACAAACCATCATGTTCTGATGGAGAGTGATTGGAAAATATGTCTAGGAGGAAGTTAACCACCAGAAAATTACAAACTTATGATGGGTTAAACAGTATTTCATTCCCCAGTAGGAAAGGTTAATAGACAACGTTTTAGTTTTAAGTTACTTTTCATTGAGGAATTTATTTATGAGCTTAACTAAAACATAAGGAAACATACTTTCTTGTCATGTACACTTTCATCTCTTACTATATTCCTTACACAAACCCATATTTTCTCCAAAAGGTGAGTAATTATGATGAATTTTTCACATTAAGAGTGTTATAATAAACTTAGAGAGAATCACATAACTCACAAAAGATGAACTATATATTTCACATGTCTTTAGACCATAACCAAAACCAAAATTGTTTGTATAAGATCAGATAATCCCAAAAAAAGATAATCTTTTACAAAAAGAAAGACTACTCTTAATCTCAAAAATTTGTCAAAAAACCCAAAGTTCAACAAAGACCATTCAATACAAAATTTCCATTAAAATTCATCAAAAATAAACCAACCTAAGATTGAGATCCAAATATCTGAAGGATTTAATCTCATAGTCTTCTAATGTAAATCTTAACATTTATCTCCAAATAACATCTGTTACTCTTAAAGTCTCATACTAAAAAGTAATTATCCTAATCACATATTCTCCAAGATAGGTTAATGGTTTCCATAGATAACCCAAAATCAACTTATTATTGATTCATAAAATCATCTAACTAAAAGGAATTTTTCATACTAACCAGGGAATTCACGTAGTCCAGTGGTAGGCTATAAATACCAGTCGCACTTTGGTTGTGTGTTTGATTCCCGCAGCTTGGTCCAATGCAACGGGTTGTCACACAGTCTGTGTGTTGTCCCTTCTTCCAAAACAATATAATTCTTAAAACATTCCCCAAAAAGAGATAAAATATTCAAAAATAATTATAACATAATTTAACCTCAATTTTATCTCATTCCATTCATTTTCCATCATATAGTAACCCATAATTAACTCAAAAGTAAGGATCATATAAACCCTAATGGTTACCATTATAATTATTACCTGGACTTCCACATCGAGTTGGTTCTCTCATACATGATGAATTAGGGAACTCACCATGGTTCAAGTGGTTAGTCATGACTCCTTGATAATTGGTTTAGAATAACAACTAGATTCCTCATTGAATCCCCCATTTCATCCAGTCTCTTAATCAGAGAACCACTACAGTTTCCTTCAAACCCATTGTCACTTTGGTGCCAGCTATATCCATCCATTTACAAAAACCAAAAATGTCAGTGTGAGTATAATAACAAAATCATCATGAACTAATGAAGAAGATAAAAAACTAAGATATAATTATCCAAGTTATCTCAAACTCATTTCAATATTCAAAAATAACAATGACTCCATCTAATATACTAACCATAGTGGTTATACCCAACTTGTCACTTATGCTTAGACAACACTCTAACCTATATTGTAATCTAAACCGACCATTGATACGAACTATAAGTCCCTAGCCTTAAAACATTTCATAATCGTGAATTAAATGAATAATTCACATTGAGGATCTTTTCAGGTTTATAGTTATAGAGACTTAAGACATAACTATTACATCTCAAAGTATTAAAAAGTATACACTACTATTATAACTGATTTTTCACAACAATAAAAAAATCCTTAAATAAAACAAGAGTTCTTTTCTTGATATAAATCTTCTTGAATACTTCCTTTCTCTTACCCTTCCTTATAACCTCTGAAAAACATTTCAAAAACATGGGATGAGCATAAAAACCTCAGTATGGGTTATAACATAATGAAATGAAACATTAACCCGCATATAAATACAAATCAATGAAACCATAAATTTTAATCATAACATACCTTCTGAAATAATAATATTTATGTATAACTTATAGAAATCATATGTCATAAAGGTAACTTGAAGCATTAATAACATTCTTACATAGGGAGTAACCCTCAAGGTTATGTTTGGAATACCCATCACAGAATATTCCCTTAATCTCTTTGGAGAAAACTTAGAGTTTAACTCCTTCACATTACCCAATGCATTGGAGAGCTATCACAGTCTCACCCTCCCTTATTTTATCATGGAACCACCCATCATCATAAACAATGCCCAAGAACCATAACATAATTGTATCACATTAAACATGCATAAATGAAACATAAAATTTCCACATTTCGATCACAAGATATCCCTAAAACACATTGATATAATCAGGACATTATCAAAACCATTTTCAACACCAAAATAAAAGAAAAGTAAAACATGGTATTTATTTTTCATTTAAAAAATGTTATGTCTTGTAGAGGAAGCTGAAACTCAAATAAAGGTCATGGCGGCGGAGAAGTCGTTGTCGCTGTATACGTAAGACAAAAAAAATCCCTTTTGTCATTTATTAAAACGCTTCGTATAAAAAGATTCCTCTTGAATAAAAGTAAAATTCAAAAGGGTTTATACACCGTATAAAAGAAAGTTGTGTATAAAACCAAATATGCCTCAATGAACGGAGATTGAGACAAAGTCCCTTACAAAGTTAGTATCCTTAGATGAAAGATAATTCCATTACATAATTATCTGTTAAAAATATAAATATGCCCAATATAAAAGGATATTAAGTGTAAAACAATCAAAGGTCATCCACACATATTCATAGTACGACAAAATCAAGGAATATAGGTTTAACCCAATGAATTTAAATTGGGTTAAGAAGTTCCCTTATAGAAATTCGACAACCTAACGACGTCACTTTAAAATTAATAAAATGAGTTGATGAGAGGTAAAAAGGGAATCTAAACACTTGTTCATAACATTTAAATCAAATAAGGATATATAAGAACATGCCCCCACATAATAATATTTAAATTAAAAGACCTAAGAAAAAGAAGTCTTTTAAAAAGAGGAGGGTGAAAGGTTCCCTCACTGATTTTGGTAACTTTCAAAGCGTACACCCCATGAAAGAAGGATCATACAATGAAGATGTAAATACCGATAAATTGAATTATATTACAAAAAGAATACAATAATGGGTAGTACACACACCACACAAAAAATAAAATAATATAAAATGTAGCATAAATCTCACAGGAAAAAAAGTGAGATGAAAAATCCATTACGAAAATTCAGCAGCCTAACGGCGCTACATAGAACATCAAAAAATAGATTGAAGAGATAAAATAGGTTCTCTCATAATATGAACATAAAATTGAATGTAAGATTAATATAAAATAACATCCCCTAACATAATAAATAATAGGTTAAAATAAATGACATAAAAGAGAGTACTTAAAAATAAAGAGAGTGGTAGGATCCCTTACCTCAAGTTCGACTTGTCTTGTTCGTTTCTTTATATTCATAAATAATAAACTTTTTCAATTTATAATTGCTTAAGGACCTAATCTAAAGTTTATTATTCAATTCATATCACATATTACAATGTTATAATAATTAGTTAATTATGCGAGTTCACATCAGATGTTTTTGTCGATGTTTGGTACATGAGTCAAAAATGAACTTGTTTGAAAAGAATTGTCCATGTAGTTATAATTACATCATCTCCAGAATAGTATTAATGATTTAAATATCATATATATCCAGTAAATATTCATTTTATACTATTCTATAACATTTTAGGATAAAAAATAAATGAAATGCACCGTTTATGGAGATGGTAGGTCGTACGTACGCATGAACACTACTTTCATTTCTTTGTCATATTAATGGAATTAAAAATAAATGATAGATATATATATATTATAATTCCAGTATAATATATATGTTATATAGGTCACATATTTTCATTAATGTTTTTTACATTCCATGTATTGCATGAACGAGTCGCATCACTTGAGGGGGTTGTAGTCCACACTTCCTCATATGAAATTATCGCATTTGCAGAACATACAAACCATAAACGTATGTTTTAAATATAAAATACAGAAGAATATTGAAAATTTAAATACCATATATATCATATATAAAATATAGTGACATTATAATGGCCACCATGAGAGGTTTTTAATGAATATTGAACAATCAACGTTTCGTGAGGCAGTAATTCGCCACCCACAGAAACAGTATGTTATTTAACCATTAGATGGAGGTGTGTATAAGTGTAGCTTGAATAATTCTCATAAAAAATTCTAGTATATTGAAGATTATGTTTTTTTTACAAAATAAATGAATAAAAAGATTTTAGGGGGTTGGAAAAGAAAAATAAAACAAAAGAATATAAAAGAATACATTACCTTCAAATCAGGTAACTCTTTTTAATCTGAGCCCAAAGTCTTCCTTGGAAAGAGTTCGTCCCAAAGTGAGGATTCTAGGAGAAAGAGAGATATGTGGAGAGAAAATATAAGCAGGGGTTGGATGATCCAAGGGCTTGAGAGGTGTGGGTAAGGGAGTAGAGGTGGGGGCCTTTTATAAGAGGGAGGAGGGGCACTCTTGGAAGGTCATGAAATGTTACTTTATTATGAAATGATTTCCGGATTTTAAAGGTCCCACAATGATATATTTTAAGGATAAGGTGATAAGAGTTATAAATCCCCCCATCCAATAAGTCTTTGATAAGTGTAAATCTAAGATTTTACCTTATCTTTTCATTTTATTTAAATCGTTCATTAATGAGGTAATCACTGCATCATCATGGTGTCCAAAATAAATTTATTTATTTAATGTCTAAAAATTATAATAAAATACCATGATATAGGAAATAGTTTTATATTTATAATTAATATTAATATTCAAAGAGATAATTTATATAAACAAAACTATATTTTTTTTACTTAGGTGATACATACATTGGTTATATTTTCCTTTGTTTAAAAATAAAAAGATAAAATGTCACTATCAGTCAAAAGTGATTCCACGGGGTCCCAAAGTTTTCACAAGGAATACCATGGTCAACCATGACAGAACCGGTAGAATTAGGACACATTTTGTGGTCATATTTTATTTTTATGATATAATTTTGTTACCCCTAACTACCTGATTACTAATTAATCATGATAATTAAAGATAATTATCATCGTTACTATTCATAATTTCCAAAAACAAGAGTCTTAATTACATAATTTTGACCTTATGATTCAGAATATGGAACCCATTAAAACAAATTCTAAACATATAAATTGCAGTAATTAATTTAAAAATAATTCTCATTGTCAAAACCAAAGATGGGTTTTTAAGAAGTAAATTTTATCAAAATATTGATTTGTTTTTACATCAAATTTAAATGTGAAATTACATAAAATGACCAACATTGTATTTAATTATAAAAAAATAATTAAATTACTCCTTTAAATCAATTAAAATTACAATCTAACTATATATATAAATTTGATGAAAATGCAGCTTTGAATTAAAATGCAGTATTTTTCACTATTCATTAAAAATGAACATTTGTCAGAAAAATACCAAATATTATCCCAAAGAATTATTTGATATTACAAATTCAAAAATGATATCAATTTTACAAAATTAAAAACATAGAAGTTACATTAATTAATTTTATGATCAATTCCCGATGTCAAAACAAATAGCGTGTTTTTATGAATAAACATCTATCAAAAGATTGCCATTTGTTTATGTCCATTTTCAATGTGAAATTAATTTTAATGACCACCATTGGATTAAATGGTAAAAATATATTCTAATTAAACTTTAAAACCAATTAAAGATATTATCTAACCAAAGAAATAAATTAGATTAAAAGGTGGTTTTAAATTAAAATACATCATTTTTTACTAAAAATGATCTTTATCTGAAAATAAAAAAACATTTACACAAAGTAAATTTTTTTGTCTTGATTCTAAAGAAGGGTTTTATTTTGTCAAATATAACATATAAAAGTGACAAAAGTATATTTAAAAAAAGGGTTTTCTATCAAAAGGCGGTTAATCGGCCTTTTAAAGAATATCAGAATATTTATTCTAAAAATTGGATTCATTTGCATTTTAAGCCTCTAAAATTTATTGGATAAATGAAAAAATAATTAAAAAACATATATAATCATTTTGTAGTTATTTTTGTTCATTCCTGCCATTACAACGGCTAGGAGTTAACTACCATTTTAAAAAATTTATTTTATTATTAGTGCGCAACATAATATTTCGAAGAAACTCGTTGTTGTGTATTGGTTACGCCATTGAGAATAGCATTCCCTTTAATGTAATATTAACATTTTGTTCACAAATATTGATAAATTTTAGAATGTCATATTCTTTATTTACCTAGGATGTTACATCTAGGGATTTCCCTCTACGTTTTTATCGACCGGATGATCGAGTCTGAAATCTAATCATTGGTGTTCAAGCCATTTTAAAATCTCTTTTGCATTGTAGCCAACCGATCGAGTCATGATTTAATCTCGAATGATCACCCCTTTTAAAACCCACGAATGCAACTCAGCCACTGGATAATATTTTAGATAAATCCTGACCAACCATTATTTTCCATACCCATCTATGTCACCTTATTCTTCTTCCTACCTCATGCACCACACTAGTGGTTATCGCTACTTATTTTTCTTCTTTTTCCACCACTGTGACACCCGTTGGCCCCTATTTTATTTTGTTTTCCACAAGACCAACCACACTTGGTCTTATTTTGAACCGAAGTGCCTCGATTTTCCATGCTAGTTTCCTTAAAAATATATTATATATAGTTTATTTATATGGTTTATTTTTCACTTGAACCATATGGGTTTTCTTCCTCTCCAGTACTATATCAACCTATGTTCTTCTTCTTCTTCGTACCAAGTGAGGGTCAGGTTTGTCTTTCTTTTCTACGGTTTGTATGTATATATATATAGTTGTATATATATATATATAGTTATATATATATATAGTTGTATATATATATATAGTTGATCCGTAAACCTAATGGTTTATTCTATGTTTTGGAATGGTGAAATTTAGTTCTAAATGATTTTATTAATTCCTTGTAAACCATGAAAGGGATTGTGATTTTTTGGGAATCTATATGTATATATGTATACATAAACATATATATGTATATGTTAGTAAAACAGCTTCTCTGTTTGTATCATGTTTTTCAATTAATGAACCTTCATTTAAATAGTTTTCTTAAATATATTTAAATCATGTAGTGTCATTACGATTTAGGGGAAAACCCCTCAAAACATTACGTATATACATATATATATATATATATACTTTGATCCTAAATATAATTTAGGTTTTCAAAAGGATGAAAATAGTAAAGATTGAATGTTTTTAAATTTAAAGGCTTACAAGAATTAATTTACAATTTTTTTTAAAATTCATTTCTTTAAATACACTTATTATATAAATAGATTCCACTACATGTAATCCTAAATAAATTTTCAGTTCTCCAAATATTGATTTATTAGATGTTTTTTGTGCGTATTGTATTTATGGAGAATTTATGAGTTATAATTTTGGTGTTTTGCACACCTATATATATATAGATAAAAATGTGTCTTTTTCATAAAGAGGTTACTCAACCAATTTTAAAGGTGAATTATTTTTATGTTAAAAAAGTGGGTTTTTCTTACCAACATAATTTATTTAAAGAGTCTTTGGATTATAAAAAATTTTTGGGTATGAATGTACACATATGTATGAAACACATATTTTCATAAGTTTTAAATAGTCTTAATTATGTTAGAAAGTTGTGTGGTTGATTTTCAAGATTTTAGTTCATAAATTCAGGTTAAATAGTTTGAAGTAACCATGTATAATGTTTATACAAAAAATGTATAGTAAAGTGTGTTTAGTTAATTATGCATTCAATACCTCACAAAAAATAATTTGTTTACATTCAAACTAGTTATGCTTTTAACCCATGTTCAATTGTCACTATTTATGCTTTTGTTTATTTAAGTTTATGATTTAGCCCATTTTTTATTCCCATATATCAGCATATGTTTTAAATGAAAATGAAAACTATCCTAAATTCGAATAGTTCATTTTAGAATATAATTTTTTTACTTTCATAATAAGGATTTAAGAATTTAAGGGCTATCATTTTATATGAAAAGACATATATTTTATGTACATTAGTTATCATCACATATGTTATAATATGCCTACCATACTTGTCATTTATTAAATTGTCAAAGCCATGCATTTTCCAGTCTGGTTGTTGACACCAAATTCATGATTCCCTATATATATGTAAATGCTAAAGAATGTAATCAAACACTTATGAAATTTTATAGATTTAAGGACTAAATTATTCAAATTGGTATGGGCCCCTTTGAATAATATGAATCGAGAAATTAAATATTCAAAGTGGTATGGGACACTTTTAATATACAACTTTTTTGGCATATAAGAAATGTATTAGACTCAATATATAATGGGTTGGGGACCAGTTAATGAAAACATTATGGGTTGGGGACTGGTTAATGAAATCTCTACATGTGGGGGACCAAAAAATGAAATCCCCATGGTGCATCGGTAGTTCTCATGAGACAAATTAGTTCATGGAATGAGGCCTTGACATAGCCTGGCATTATACTTTCCCTCATTAGGATTATGATATATTAATTAACCAAGTGAATATTCGAGTATTGTAATTTATTTGGTTGAGAACCTATACTTATGAGTATTATAAGAATTAAATGATCATGGAATAATGTTTAATCAGTACTCAGAAATTCATCTGTCAATGTATTATTTACAGTTAGTAAGGAAAGAAATTAGTGTTATCATTTTATGTTCATCTATGTTCATGTATTACTTTAATTTTAAAATTATGTATTTTCACTTTTTCATGTCACTCTTAGTATAGTTTGAATAACTCTTGATTTATATGATGCACACGATACATTTTGTGTAATAATTCTTATAATTAAAACATGCTTTGTTTTATCACTATTAATGTTCCATAAAATGTACACTGGTAATTCATGGAAAAATTATTCTGTTATGCTTCATGTATTGTAGATTTCTTTAAGAAAATTTATAATGAAATTTTTTAAAAGGATGTTCTTAAATGGTTTTAAATGAAATATTAGTTTATTTTAAAACCCCCTTACTGGGAATTCGTATGCTCACCCTATGTTTTCAATATATCTTTACAAGTAAGTAGATTTGAGTTCCATTGTTTGGTGGCTACTTTGTGCAGTCTTTTCTATACAATTTTTTAAGGATTGTAATTTTTTTATCTGGTTTTCCAAAACCTAAGTCTAAAAGATCCTCTATTGTGGAACATGATGTGTAAAGTTTCAATATTTGATTTATAAAAATATTGAACACCTTGTTTTTTTTAAACTGCATTGGCTCTGGGGCAGTCTGAGGCTAGGCCATGACACTTGGTATTAGAGCATCATGTTAGACAACACTGGAAATTTAGAACAACAATAACTTGATTGTGTCTTACTAAGTATAATCCTTCTTAACATTTTTATATGGAAGACAAAACAATACTTCTGTCTCTTCTGTTAGAAATATTAGAGACTATAGTGGGAAAATCATTTTTAGAAGGCTATGGGATTTTTTTGAACCATCATTTTTCATGAAAACACATCTTCCATGTATCTAATTCTCCTCGTGTACTTCAACTCCTCTGAGGATCAGGCTTCGACTATTTTCTTATAATGAATGCACAATTACTGGTCTATACATGGAAGGAAAAATATTTTGAGGGTCTGTTCAAGTGCTTTACCCTAGCCGATAATTTTTCTTCTATAGAGGATTTCAAAAAATCTTCACAAGAGGGTGACCTCCGAGTAGCATATCTTTGTCAACTCTTGACCTACGGTCTCAATGGTCATGTTATGTAATTTTTAGTTCTTGACGATGGGTATACCCATTTTCATTATTGACATAAAGTACATACTGTTGTATATTAGCTTAATAAACTACATGATTTCCTCTCTTGGAACCTTATATTTTCATACCCCATTGATCCAAGTTTCCCTTACAGCATTTGGACCAAGGAAATCGAAGAGTTCAAAACTATTCCAGGGAACCACCTAACCGAGAAATGGGGAAACCACCAACACTAGTGGTACCTGTGAAGAGACATCACAATAGATGTTAAGAAATCCTCACCAGTGAGTTGTGAGTGGAAATGAATAAATATGTATCACATTCGTGTTTCCTGAACTTTTTATTCAGTGTATAATGTTATATTTTATAAATTGTTATTTTAATTTACTTTTACAAAATTAATACGTTTTTGTTCCCAAATTAGTAAAACATGTCCCGGAAAATTTTTCAGATGGAAGACATGGGTTTACCAACAAACCTCTTATCACTTCCTATAGAATTTCTAGAGTCCACAATCATCAAGTCATGTTCAAAAGGATACGACCATTTTTCAAACCTATTCTTATCTTTAATATGACTTTATAAAGTGTCCCTCATCTCCAATATACTATGTTCCTACAAAAGAGAGAGATACATCTATGAATGTGTCACAAATGAAAAAATTTCAGAGTATAGGTAGAGAGGGAAGTACCACAAAGGACTATTCCATTATATCACCTTGTCCGATAACTACAGAGCCTTGGGAAAGTTTTGTGAAGCTGCTTTGGAGGGTAACTCCTAAGAAACATATATGTTTCAAGTCCTAATATTTAGTATATATGGGATTATTTTAAAATTTCATGTTTTCAAGCATGATGTAGTTCTAGGGATTTATAGGGTACTAGTCCACTCTCAAATATCTGACCTACACACCTCTTGTGCCTTTCTTTGGAAGGATGAATGTTTTATGCATGAGTTTGACTCTAACTTCTCATAGTGTATATGGACCAAAGAGGTAGAGGAACTAAAAACTAATCAGGTGATCCACCTGGAGGCATCAACGGATTATCTGCAGTGGTCTTCTTGGAGGATGGGACCCCGGGAGTAAAGTCTTTATCGTTTTTCAAATGGAAGTGTGCGAGTGTTTTAGAATTGTTAGGGAATAATTTTTTGAAGGGGGGAGATAATGTGACACCCCGAATATTTTTCATGTGTAATAATAATATTGTATGGTTTTAATTCATTAAATTTTCAAATTATCCAAACAATGTTTTTAAAATAAAAATGTGGCATGTCTTATTAAATTAAACATTGAAATGATTACATTGCAAAAAATCCAAAATAACATCACTACACAACGATACCTACTAAAAGACCTATTAAAATCACATAGAGACCACCAAATAAAACAAAACTCTCATAAAATAGTATGTGTCCTTAGGACCTATCACGATGAACATTAGTATATCCAGAACCACAACAATAGTTCTAAGAATCAGAGGAATCATGAGCACTATCTTTTCCATGTTTTCTTGAAGTTGGAACACCCTAATCATGTTTTTATAAGGCCATAAATTCAATTCGAATGATGCCTCCTATAGGTGATTGTTGAATCTAAAATGGTCAAAATATCATTTTAGTTTTTTGGTATTGTGGTTATTCTATTTTTTATGTTTTTAAGTTTTTTTAGAATTACAAATGTTTTAAGTATGCATCAAAGTATATATTTAAATGTGTTTAAATTTTATTTATACCTTGAAAGGATAATGTTATAAATTTTAAAATAGATTTGAAAACAGAACCCTTTTGTTTTAAATAAAATACCAAGGGAAGTATATACTTGATAATCCTTGGTTTTGGTATAAAGAAATATGTTTTTAAATTTTAATCGTGTCTTGGAGTACTAGTAAGGATAAAAAGGTTATGATTTTATTTATAACATAGTATAGTTGTACTATGGTTCTTTTAATTATAATTTTTTAAAGTGTAAAAAAAGTGAGATCATGTTTTTATGTAATAAAAAATAATGGTTAAGGTTTCAATTAAAATACATTTTTATTCCTTTTGAAATAATACTGTGTATTTTTAAGTTGTTTTATAAAATAATTGTGCTTCCCTTGAAGGACAGTCCATAGGCTACCCAAGGGAGGTCGCTTGCACCACCTCCTGAGGAGGGTAGCTAATCCTGAGTCCCTCAGCCAGCTCAAGCCAGCCTTAAGAGTGTGTGTACCTATGAGTTCCAGAGAAACCCATGTGCTAAACCCAGAGTGTTAACCAGAGCGCACCATCGTGCATGGTGGCATGGTGGCAGGGGTGGGCGCAGAAGCACACTCGTAATGACCTAGTACGAGGCTATACCGGAGTGAGAGGAGGAGGATTTATAAGCTCAAGAAGAGAGCTCTGGTCCTATAAAGGTTATGATAAATCCCTTCTGCTTCGATGTGGGATAAATTATTTCATCAGAAATCATATCTGGGTTGTCTTATCTAGTCGCTTGTAATCAAAACCATCCGATCGGTTTAGCCTTTGACTCCCTACTACTGTGGATTTCCCTCCATGTTTTTACCAACCGTATGATCCATTCAGTATCTAATCTTAGCCATTTAATCCATTTTAATATCAGCATCGCGCCGTAGTCCTCAGATCGAGTCGACATTTAATCTCGACCAATAATTTAATTTAAAACTTGCAGACGCATCTCAGTTGCTGGATAATTTTTCAGTTAAATCCTGATCGTCCATTATTTTCTATACCCATCTGCGTCGCCTTCTTCTTCTTCCCACCACATTGGTCACACCAGTAGCTATCGCTACTCATTTTTCTTCTATTTCCACCCCCGTGACACCTGGTAGACTCTGTTCTATTTGACTTTTCACAAGAATGAACACACTTGGTCTTATTTTAAACCGAAGTTCCTCTGTATTCCATGCAAGTTGCCTTAAAAATATATTATATACAGTTTATTTATATGGTTCATACTTCACTCGAAACCTACGGTTTTTCTTCCACTCTATTGCTCTATCATCCACTATCATTCTTCTCCTTATTCGAACCAGGTGAGAGTCAAGTTTTTCTTTCATTGCTTCAGTTTTTATGTGTGTATATATATACATAGTTGAATAGATATATATATATATATATATATATATATTAGGCTGGTCATTAAACCTACTGGTTTCTTCTATTATTTGGAATGGTGAAATTGAGATCTAAATTATTTTCTTAATTCCTTGTAAACCTTACAAGGTATTGTGATGTTTTTTGGAATCTATATTAATATATTTGTAATTAAATATATATATTTATTTCTTAGTAAAAAAACCTTCACTTTTGGTATCATGTTTTTCAATTAAATGATCTTTGTTTAAATAATGTTCTTAATATATTTTAATCATGTGGTGTCATTAGGATTCTTGTGCAAAACCCTTAGAAACATTATGTATATATGGATATATATATATATATACTTTGATAATAAATCTAATTCAGGTTTTCCAAAGGTTCAAAATAATAATAAATGGATGTTTTTCAATTATGAAAGTCTAACAAGAATCAATTTAAAATTGTTTTTAAAATGAAATCTTGTATATACACTTTTTGTATTAACGGATTACAATACATGCAATCATAAATAAATTTTGGGTTTTAAAAATATTGACTTATTTGATGTTTTTAGTGTGTATAGTATTTATGAATAATTTATGAGTAATAATTTTTGAGCTTTTCACACCTATATATATATATATAATAATAAAAATGATTCTTTTTTGTATAAAGAGATTATTCAACCTGTTTTAAATGAGAATTCTTTTTATGTTAATAAAGTGGGTTTTTTTCTTACCCACATATTTTATTTAAATATTCTTCTGGATTATGAAAAATGTGTGTGTATTAATGTACACATATGTATGACACACTTATTTTCATAAGTTTTAAATATTATTGATTGTGTTATTAAGTTGTGTGGTTGATTTTAATGCTGGTCAATTCATAACTTCGGGTTAAATATTTGGAAGTACCCATGTATAATGTTCATACACAAACATGTACAGTAAAGTGTGTTTGGTTAATTATACATTCAATACCCCACATAAAATAATTTGTTTACATTCAAACTGGTTTTGCTTTCAACCCATGTTTAAGTGTCACTATGTATGCTTTTGTTTATTTAAGTTTATGATTTAGCCCATTTTTCTTTCTCATTTATCAGCATTTTTTATAATAAAAATGAAAACTATCTTAAATTCAAATTTTGAATTTTTGAACATAATATATTTACTTTCATAATAAAAATTTAAGAATCCAAGGGGTATCTTTTTTTTACAAACCCTGTATTTTATGTGTATTAGTTATCATCTCATATGCTATAATCTGCCTATCATACTTGTCATTTATTATATTTTCCTAGACATGTAGTTGTTAATAGTTTTTTTTGAAACTAATTACGTGATTCAATATATATATATATATGTAAATGCTAAAGAATGTAATCAAACTCTTATGACCTTTTAAGGATTTAAGGACAAAAATATTCCATGTGGTATGGGACAATTTGAATAATATGATATAAGAAATCAAATATTCAAAGTGGTATGGGACACTATGAATATACAAATGTACATGGGAATATAAAGAATGTATTGGACTCAGTATATAATGGTTTGGGGGATGGTTAATGAAATACCTATTGGTTGGGACCGGTTAATGAAAGCTATATGGGTTGGGGACCAGTTAATGAAATCCTCATGATTCATTGGTAGTTCTCATTATAAAAATCAGGTTAGGGCATGAGGCCTTATCATATTCTAGCATTATAATTTCCCTCATTATGTTTATGATATTAAATTAACCAAGTGAATATTTGAATTGTAAATATACTTGGTTATGATCATGTACTTAGGATTATCAGAAGATGTAAATATTCATGGAATAATGTTTAATCAGTACTCCGAAATTTATCTTCCAATGTATGATTTATAGTTTGTAAGGAAATAAATTAATGTTATCATTTTATGCGCAACTCTGATCATGTATTATTTTTTAAAAAAATTATGTACTTTCCCTTTTGCATGATATAATTAGTATAGTTTGAATAACTATTGATTTATATACATCCCACCATACATTTTTTAAAAGATTTATTATAATTAAGAACATGTTTTTTTGTAGCCCTTTTAATGTTCCATAAAATGTACACTGGTAATTCTTGGAAAAATTGTAATGGTATGCTTCATGTATTGAAAATTTCATTAAGAAAATGTTTTATGAATGTTTTTAAAAGGAATTTATTAAAATTCTTTAATTAAAATATTATTTTATTTACAAACCCCCTTACTGGGAATTCATATGCTCACCCTACATTTTCAATCCATTTTTATAGGTTAGTAGATTTGAGTTTCACTATTTGGTGGATACATTGTCCAGTCTTTTCTGTGCAGTTTTTGAAGGATTGTAATTCTTGTATCTTGTTTCCCAGAACCTAAATCTAAAATATCATATATAGTGGAATATTATGTGTAATATTTTATAATTTCTTTTAAAAAAATATTTCACACCATGTTTTATTTAAAACTGCACCGGCTCTAGGGCAGTCTAGGGTTGGGTGGGACATTTATGATAGAGGCGTTGAGGTAGGCACTAAGGCAAGAATGTGGTGATATAAGGCGATGACACATGAGTGATGCAAAGAAGGTGTAGACACATATAAGGGTATTTGGTCAACTAGTTCTATGGTGGAATAAATTTAATGAGGTTTATATGGAGTGGGTAAACCCTTGGATGGAGTGTAACCTATCCTAGTAGGCCCATGGGTGTGTCTTATTTCTTTTCCTTGTACCCTCCAGGACCTTAAATAATTGGTTATAAAATATTATAGATATTTAAAAATTAATTAGAAATAAATTTTAATTTGAATTCAAACTTTCATTTTTTTAAGGAATTTCATTCAAATTTATCACTCAACAAATATCGACATTTAATTTTAATATCTATGTTCAAAATATATGCTTTAAAACATTAGATAAACATATATTTAAATAAAAAATATAATTTATAAGCATTTATTGTAATTAGATACCAAAAATAGTTATTATATATCACCTTCATTACAACTACCATATTGAGTTTTTAAAAAATATAAACAACACGAATTTCAATTATTATTTTTACAAGATAGTCCAAAATATCTAAATAGTGTAATTTATATAAATTTTTAACTATTAAATTAATAATTTTAATTGAAAACACATGATATATTATAAATAATATATTTAATCAAAATGATATATACTTAATTTTTAATATAAATCCCATATTATTATCTCATACCATGAAATAACTAGTTTTATAAATATTATAAAAATTAATATCTATATAAATCTATATCATTATCAAAAATATTAATTTATAAATTATTTAATATTTAAATAATTCATTAAGTACATCAAAAATAGAGATCTAGATAAAGAAAAATACAATACCATTTAAAAAAACATATTTTATAACATTAAATAAACATAAATTTTTAATTTAAAATTGGTAACTAATTGATCACAGAATTAATATCTTACCACTTATTTTAAGGATCAAATAATTTCTACCCACAATGGTTACCATGGTATATATCTAAATACTATCTCCAATGGTTATATTTTTTCTACATATATAACCTCACTCACTTAGAAAAGACACAAATTCTATTCTGTCATTTAATAGAAATAAATTCCTTTATATTCATACTAGTTATTCTTCTTTGTATAGATATATTTTATGGAACAAAATCTTATAAGGGTTAACTATGATGAATACTTAAATCTTTAAATCATTTTTGTTTAATTGTTTCAATTGTCTTATTATAATTATATCAATAATATAATGTTATTTAATCCTTCAAAGTTAATTTTTTATCTTTTATAAATAAAATATTGATCCTCTTATTTTACATGCATCCTTTGCTATATAATAAAATTTATTTTGAAACAAATAGAATTTATTGATATATAATTAATATAAAAACAAGTGTTATTTCATTTATTGTTGTAAATTTTTACCCTTTTGAGGTTTACATATTTGATTTTAGAATAGGTAATGGGATGTGATTTGTGTTTGTACAAAAACATTCTAGGAATTGATTTGGATTTGTTTTAGTATACAGCCAGTCGGTTTGCATATCACTGACTTAGTTCGGCATAGTTAAAACTTGAGAGTTGAGTTTCTTTATATTATGATTTTCTAAAGATAATAGATTCTATAATTAGATATTTAAATTGATTTTTTTCTTTATCGATTAAATATTATGTACTTTTATCTATTTAATAATTATTTTTGAGGTTAAAGTATAGAATTATGTAGAATGGGGAATGGGATATTATTTTTTTAAATAGAAAAAACCACTAGGTTCCTATAAATGTCTCATAGAGTACACACTGAGATTATAGGGGAAAATCCATGGATTTTCATTCACCACTTGGTACCAGGTGACCATGAACCAGGTGGTCAGTAGTGTCCTCTAGGTTCCTGATAGAGTTACTTTTCTAGAATTTAAGTAGGGGAATTTTGGTTTTCAAATGTTTTTTGGTAGTTTTAGGAAGGATTTTGATTTTAGTGGTACACATGTAAGGGTGTTATTATTTTATTTTATGTCATTGAATTTTATGTAAGTATCTTGCATCAGGTTTTTCTTATTGACCATATGATCCACTATTTTCTGTATGATGATGTAATATAAATCTAATTAAGATATTGATGTCAAAAAAAATATACTTAAAAAGTGAGTAATTTTGGGGTAGTAATTTCTAATATGAAAATATTTTATGGTGGGATAAACTAATTTTATTAATTATTATGATGTACCTAAATGATTGAATTTGGAATCAACACAATTGAGGGGAAGCAAGAACATGTGTTTTCAAGTAGTTAAAAGTGGGATTTAATAGTGTTACGGGTTCCGTTATTTATATTTCATCATGGAAATAAATAAGGGAATAAGTTTTTGGAATTAACATGAAATCTCATTATTTATACTAATAGATATGTTTGATAATATATTTTTCTTTTGGGGAAATCCTAAAGGTTGGGTGTTTTTTACAACCTTGGTTTTTAAGTTTCCTAGAGTTATTTTTCAAAAAAAATTGGATAATTTAAAAAAAATTACATGTAGAATATTATTTTTTATTTTATATAATTGTAATAACATTTTTATAGTGTATTACTAATATATATTGTGTGTGTGTTTGATTATGTAATATCCCTCATTATTATTTGATTATTTAGTTGTTATTTTAGATTTAAATTGGGTAATTATATAGTGTAAAATTAAAATTGTTTGAATTATTAAATTGTGATCAAGTGGGTAATTATTCTTGGTGTTTTTATAATTTTAAGGCATATTTAGATGCGTGAATATGTATAGTAAATTTTAGAGGTGAAATTTTTAAATTTTGTAGAAAGAAAGAAATTGGGAATTAGCTACAAGTGGCGCATAGGTACCTGGTGGACTAACAACTTCATTTACCTTTTCATATCATATTCCTTTTTTATTTTATTTTATTTTAATTTTAAATAGTCAGGCAAGGGATTTGATATTATATTTCACTAATTCATAATGAAATCCATCTAAAATGAATGAGATATCAGGTATGATATCTACATAACATAATATAAGGACAAAAAAAGCTTTTTATTTTAGTTTCAATTAATGTAAGTTGTTAGGTGAATTATTTTGGGACTCCATTGATTTTAGATTAAATTATTAGTTTTTAAGTTGAGTGGATTTAGGTATTTTGTGTGTGTAAATTTCATGAGTTCGTTAGGATTCATTAATTGATATTTTATCTTTCTATTTTTGATTATTTATTTTTAAAACATGATTTATTATTTTTATAGATTTTTTTTCATTTTTAAAATTATGATAATTGAAAAATATAGTTATTTAGATCAGTGTTCATATCCCTATGGGTATTTAAAAAGTGTTTGTGTGTTATTTTCATGCTAAATATTTTCCAAAAGTCTTATTTAATTTAAACTTTTATTTTATAAATGCAAATGAATAGTGGGTAAAAATATTTTTTCATAATTAAATTTAAATAATGAATTGAATTAATTTTTAGTAATGTAACAATATAAAGATAAATTATTCTCTAAGTATTTTATTCTTTTATTAACCCTTATTATATTTCATTATAGAATTATTTAATTAATTATAATATATGATAATTTCAAATTTGAATTTGGATACTCTGGTAAAAAGTTATTTTATTAATTTTGTTTAAAATTATGGTTTATTGATTTTTGTTTATGTAATGTAGCCTTTCATATTTTTACCTATTGTTAAAAAATATCTATAACACCCCAAGATTTCATTGTATGTTATTTCTTCAAAGTAATTCAATAACTTGGACTACACGCAACACCGAGTTCAAGCGCACCACGACTTACAAAACTAGTCGTTCAAAAGCGGCTATGAATAGTATTAACTTAATTTTGAACTTTATATAATCCTTATAATTTGAGAATCCTTATTATGATTTTATTAGAAATAATGTAAGAACAAATTTATTTTTTCAGATAAAAGAAATATTTTTCAGAAAATGAAATTATATCGTCTTTTAATAGAGAACCCTTTTTAAATCCAGTATTTGAAACTTTTATATATTAAATTTTACAAAATAAACTTATTCTTTTGAATCAGGACATAATAATTTATTTTTAATAAATTTTGGGTATTTTTATGATAACTTTTTATATTTGGGTGAATAGGGAAAAGTACTATATTTTAACTTAAAATAACTATTTTAATAAAAATAATGTACAGTGTTAAATTATACATTTTAATGGTTTGGAAGTATAAATAGATTATATTTTTACCATTTAATCCAATCCTATTCCTTATAAGTAAATTCTCTTTTAAATTGGACATAAACAAGTGTCAATCTTTTGATAATTATTATTTCTTAAAAATAGGCCTTTTTGTTTTGACAACGGGAATTAATTTTAAATTAATTTCTTCCACTTATGTGTCTTGAATTTGGAAAAATGAATTCCATATTTGAAATAAGGAGGTTCAAATTGTGTAATTAGGTAACTTTTATTTTTAGACATTAGGAATATTTACTTCATTAAATATTTTATTTACCGTGGTTAAAGGGGTAAATTC
Organism: Viscum album; assembly: GCA_963277665.1. Taxonomy (NCBI): domain Eukaryota; kingdom Viridiplantae; phylum Streptophyta; class Magnoliopsida; order Santalales; family Viscaceae; genus Viscum; species Viscum album. The sequence goes on from CAUJRU010000226.1 coordinate 368,019, forward strand.
TGTAAATAAAGTTAACAAATAATATTATAATAATCTTAAATTACCCTAACACATGTCCTAACCCTATTGGATGATACATTACAGATAATGGAAATACTTGGGTAGATTTTGGGACCCCATGGAGCCACTTGGGAGTGATAATGACATTTTATATTAAATAATCTAAAGTAAAGACAAAAATAACAAAAGCAAATATATTTTAGTAAAAAAAATTATATGAAGTTATATAGTTGATATATTCTACTATAAATAGTCATTATAAATATAAAAATATTTACTACCTTAGGATATTTTATTTATAATTTTTAGACATAAAATATATATTTACATATGACACAATAATCATGCAATATTTTTCTTTATTAGTGGAACAATCGAATAAATGATATTATAAATACAAATATAAATATAATATGAAAGTTTTGATGCTATCCAACACTTTTATAGGTTAATATGAAATTTTAGTGTTGATTATGTGTATTTAGTTAGATGTAATAAAGTCTTTAGGACTTTAACAAAAATCAATTATTAAATAATGTCAGAATTGACAAAAATGAGTTCTTAAAAAAAATATTATTGGTTGATATAATAATACTAAAAATATAGGGTTCTTCCAAAACACTTATATAATGATATTTTTAATATTAAAGAACTAATTGGGGTTCTCTTGGATGTTTATATTAAGTTTATTAACCATATAATATAAAAATACAAAGAGGCATGGTAAATTTCAAACTATTTAACTAAGAGTAAAATCTAAAAGATAAGGTCAATATATTGACCCAAAACTGTCTAAAAACTATTGTTTGAGTGTTTTTTGACCCATAATTACTTAAACCTATAAATAATTCATTTTTGAGCCATTACACACCGAAAATGATATTATTATAAAATAATATTTCAATCTTTTCCTAAGGTTCCCCTCTCCCTCTTGTAAAAGAGAACTTCCCCTTATCTCAAATTAACACATTCACAGTCATTTTTCTCAGCCAACCCCTGAAAACATATATTCTCCACTTTCCTACTTTAATCCTAGAGTCCTTAATTTGGTCATAAAGCCAACCTATGGATCCCTTTTTATCAAATTAAAAGGAAGAACCCGAAAAAAGGTAAATATTCCATCACCTCTTTCATGTTTTTTCTTCTTCCACATATTATTTCCTTATTGTTTCCATTATAAAATAATAAATATAGTGTATTCTATATACTGTGATGTTATTATAATTATGGTACAAACATATTCATTATTCTATCCATCCTTTGAATGACATTTCACGATGCGTGTGTACGTACGACTTACCGTCTTCGTGTCGTGGTGTAGTTGTTATTAAATACATTATTACTTGGATAGGTGTAATAATGATGTATAACTGATGTAAATAATAAATATAACATGATATTTAATCATTATATATGATATACCATCCAATTATATATGATTTTAATATCAAAATAATGATATCGTCGCTCATGTGTACGTACAGATTACCGTCTCCATGAACGTGATGAGATTAATTTCCCATCGTATCCATTCATGATTAATTGTCACTATATCATAAAAAATAATTTTTAAAGACTTAATATGATTCGAAATATGAATATGATACATCCTATCAATTTAAAACATTACTTATGTGACAAATCATATAAAGAAAAATGAATCAGTTAACACCTGAAACAATGATACTACTGAAATATCATAAACAAAGCAATATTAGCAGATCATATATGAAATCATATTAATGTGTATGGTTATTTTATAATTTAATAATTATTATTTCACCATTATACAGGAGGTTAAACTACCCTAGGCCAAGTAAAAGTACAAGGTAAAGGATAATTTTACAATATCTTTATTATCCAAGGTTGTTTTTACGTAAGTATCAATTATGACCTCTTTATCATCAAAATCCATGATCTTTTAAAATGTATTTAATTTTTTTTAGTATTTACTAGAAAATGGGTTAATGTCATTTATACCATTAATTTAACTTATATGTTTTGAAATAAATCATTCAGTCATTTTCCAAACAAGGTACTTTGAGACCATCTCAACAAAATTAAGGTAAGAATGTTTTTTTAACTTATACGGTGGGTGCGGTTATTCTCCGCCATTATAACATCATCAAATATTCCCTTACGAGATTATAATAATATTTTCAAAATAAATTTTTTCTTTTATAATTATATAACTTTAAGTGATTTTAAAAAAAAAATAAAGAGATATTTCTCTCAAATAGTTTTGATTTCATCTATGTCAACATCCTTTGAAGGATTTTATACTTGTTTGAAGTCGATTGATTATAATAAAAATCATCGATATTGTATTGAAGGTCATGATATATTATTGACTGTGTATTTGTTATTTTTATACCATTCATGGTTTATGGTTAAAGTATTGACATTTTGTTTGCTAGTTTTAATATGAATGTTTATGTTATATTTCAACATTTTCTTATGAGAAATGTATTGGACTTAGTAAGTGACTCATGGAGACCGTTATAGCTCTCGATGCATCTGTAGGTCTCACGAGAAAACTAGACTTGGAATTGGATGAGGCCTTTCCCAATTTGGTATATGGTTTTGGCTAAGGCCTTAATCATTTTTAGACGTCTTGGTCGAGGCCTTGACAAAATGTTTCAGAATGTTCGGCATTATACATTCCCTCATAATGAAAATAATATTGATGGTTCATGTGGTCACCAGACTAGTAGAATATCCATGATTATATTTTATTATGGAATTATTCACTCATCTCATATTCATTTTATAAAATTGTTCATGTTTATTATTGGTAAAGGGATGTGTTTTTAATTATGCACCATGCTTAATATTTATGTTATCTTGCTCTTTATTTCTTACCCTTACGTAGTGTTTGAGCTCACCACTTTGTTATGTTTCATTTTCCCTGGATATGAAAACGTTATTTATAAGTGACTTGTAGACATAATATAGGAGGCTTGGATGTTTCTAATGGAATAAATTACTGTTTTATTTCTTTTCAAGTTGTAATGTTGAACTTATGTATGAATCTTGTTTCCAATAATACTAAACTGATCGGTCTTTTGGGATATGATTTCCTTTTTATCATGCCAATGTTATGTAATAATGCATCGACTCTGGGAAACTAGGGTCGGGGTGTAACATTTTCATTTTACTTATTATGGTTTATAGATTATACCATTCCTTTTTATTTATTAACGGAATGAATCACAATTCAAATAATGATACATAACTTTTTATTAAGTGGTCACAACAGTGGAAATATAATGGTTGGGTTTGGCGGTATAATGATGCATAATATAATCAACCAATAATTTTATGATTTATAAATAGATTTGTTCATTTTTTTTACATTTCTAGGTTATTTTTATTTTATAGTTTTAGATAATGTGGAAAATCATTACATAAAAAATTGTAAATTTCCACAAAATATACATTTTTTTAAGGGATTTTTAATTGACACCTTTGTTTCATTCAAGACAGAGCTTTATCATTAAAGAACAATTTACATGGTGGAATTATTGAACTAGATATATTTCCTTTTCATCCTTAAATCCTATGAAAAAATATTTGAAAATTTACAATGATCCAAAAAAGCTTGATAATGTTTAGAAGAATAAAACAGTCTCATTAGTCTTGTGAGAAAACATAAAACCCCATGAAAATGTTATCATTTTCATAATAAAATTATGAACACCTAGATAAAACAAATCTACATAAAAAAATAAACCATTGATAAAAAACCCCAATGAAACCCATTAGTAGCATAGAAAATCTTAAAGGAAACATTAGGTATTTGATAACTCGTTAAAACATTCCTTGTGCCAAGAATGTTTAACCTTTGGTAGGTATACACCAAAATAATATTTAATAAGACTACCCAACTATTTAGAATCATGAAACCCACTAACACATCAAGGGGAAATAAAAATTTGGGTCCCACATTTTATTAAATAATTCTAATGAATTCATCATATTAATAAATAATATAACATAATCAATGTCCCTTAAAAATAAATAATTTTCTATATTGGAAGAACTAGCACACATAATGTCAATACCATCCCCATAAAAACTAAACATAAAAAATCCATAAAAATATTATGGATGCTATATTTAGATTATAAACTTATTAAATAATAAAATTCAATGAATTATTTAGCAATTTATCAACATAAGTTAAAAATATCATTGGAGAATTTCATTAGTAAAGTACCCTTTTCACTTTAAAAGATCTTATTTAAAATATAAAAATTTCTCTAATATTAAGAAAATAGTTTTCTTTGAAAAAACCTTCTAAATTGGTAAAGTAATCTTCATATCATGGAGTGGTAATAATTGGGGGAAATTCCATTCATGTTGTATAAGTTAAAAAATCATTTCTTTCACACCTCTATAAGAAACTTCAAAAATTACCTTGTTCCAAAAATGATAGGAATATTTTTTTAAACCATTTTTTAAAATTCAAACATGTGTAAAAATGTCTACTAAGTTATTTTAGTATAGTAAAAATATTCATTAAAACATTTTAAATAAAATATGGATATGGGTGATAATTGCATACTTTTTCATGAATGTTTTTGTTTTGTAGTATTGGTACTAATAAATTGCTCATAGTTCTATAAATTATATAATTTTAGTAATTATATAAATTTATTAATTAATTATATATTTATTTAAAATCATTCCAAAAAGTTACACATAGAAAAATTAACAACACCTTCAATAGATATGGTAAGTCGTACATAAGCATGAATGTTGTTTTCACTTTTCAAAGGATAGAAAAATAATAAAGGTAAATAATAGTTCACATTTCCATGACCATTTTTATATCATATATGTTATATATATTCATTAAATACATCCTTATTACCACCCATGTAAAGAAAAAACAATAATGGAATCACATATCATCGTAGAGATAGTAGTCCACACGTACACACGAGCAACATTATCATTTTATAAAATATTGGAAGGTAATAAGTTAGATATGATATTATCATACTATAATAATATTTATTTCATTAATATAATATATATTCATTATTTACATATTTATAACCATCTAAGTAAAGGGGTGATGAAAAATAAATTACACCACTATGTGGATACAATAAGTCGTATGTACACCTGAGTGATGTTTTCACTTTCCATAGGGTGAAAAATAGAAATAATTTTTTATAACATAATCATAATTAAAATCATAGAATATTTATGATACATAAAATATTATTTGATAATTTTTAAAACATTAATAGTTTATACGAGAATAAATAAAACTTAATGAGTTGATACAGACAATTACATTTTCTTCAGTGGACTTCCTTTTGATATCCTATTAAGGGACCTAGGGTTAGTATTATGGAAACAAAAGTACCTATATCACTTTAATAAGGATGTTGATAAGTAAATTTTTTAGTTTTTGGTTGATCTTGATTTCTCAAAGTGTTGTGAGGAAAATAGATAAGGGGGGTAAATTTATATAAGTGAGGGGAAGGGAATTCTTGAAATTCATACGGTATTAAATTCATATAAATTATTTATTAGGACCAAATAGCCCTAAATTGATATATTAATCTATAATATAACTACTGGTCTAAATCATCTCATATATCAAAATTTTTACAAGTTTCGGTTATGTTTCACACTTATATTTTATTTTTAACCTCTTGCTGTCCCTTTTTATAATTAGCATAATTTTAATTTTTTCTACCTCTTAATGGTCAAGAATCTTACCATAAAAAGAAAAAAAGACCATAAATGGACCATGTTTGATAACTTATAAAAAAATTATCTAATTTTTCTGGTTATAATATTTTTATAAACATTAAATAATTTAAAAAAAATATTTATTATATAATATCAATAATATAATTTTTGACACTAGTATTTTAATTTAGCTTTAACTATATCCAAAAAAGGAGGGAATTGGAATATAATCCATTAAAACCTCCATAACCTCTCATATGTATCTAAAAAATTATGTTTAAACAAAAAAAATCCAATTTGTATAGCCTTTAATATTCTTATATTAATTAATTTTTCCTATTAACTCAATTATTATTGTGTCTATAATGAATAGTAATTTAATCTAATTATTCAATCACTAAAAATTAAAAATAAATTACAAAAATAAAAAATCAATTATATTTAAAATAAACTTTTCTAACTAATCATGTTTTTTATTTATCCCTATCAAATAATATTTTAGCTATTAAATGAATGAAAATGATATTTTTTGCTATATATTTTGCTTAAATATTATCAATGAAAAAATAAAAAAAGGCACCAAGTTTCCATATTTCATAAAAAGACTGAAATGGAAAAACTATAATCATCCAGTTAGATAAATGTATTTTTTAGGATCTTTTCTAATCCTAATCATATTATTGTTTGTAAAGACCTAGAAATTTTGTGAAAAATATTTTCTTAAATACATGGGATTTTTACGAGTCCGGAAAAATTTAGGTCCCTTAATTCTGAGGCCCGGTGTCCCCGGAATCAATTTCTAAAGTTTTGTTTGGGTACGTTTAGTAAACGTACAAGAGGGATTTTATAACTTTTGAACAAGTTCTCCAAACTGAAATCTGAGGTCACCGTTGAACTCGCATCGTCGGTATTTTCTTAAGAAGACTTTCACCTTGATGGCATAGGGTCGAGAATAAAAGTTAGTTTTTGTCTTTTAATAAAAAATAATAATAAAATAAAGTGTACAACACTTTATTATATTTTACGTTGCCTTGTGTGTGATTTTTGGTTAAAACCTCAACTTGGGAGTTGGAGGTGGGACAACCACACCCTAACCTCCCATGAGAGGTTATGGTGGTGGGGCACACCCGAATTCAACCTCCAGCAAGAGGTTATTACATGGGGACCACCCAAGACCATAACCTCTCATTTAAATAATTTTGGTGGGGACTACCCAAGGTTACACCTCTTGAACTCCCCATTAAGTGGAGAGAAACCTCTTGTGCTCCCTACTTAATGGTGCCACCGCCCCTTCACTTTAATTATGTTCCAACACCTTAATTAATTAAATGGTGCCTACCAAATTAATTTATCCAATTTTAATATTGTTCCAATGAATAAATAGGATATTTCAATCTATTATTTTGTTAGAATATTCTTTTTGGTGGAAGCCTGGGAGAAGAGAGAAAAGACGTTATCCTACAAAGAATGCTTCTCACCAACAAATAACAAAGAACACCTTCGACTACGTAGAATACCGACCTTCTTCCCTGGACTCCTACCGACGTGCGAGCTCAGAATTGAGAGTGTGCGTTGGAAATGATGAACGACGACGCCTTCTTCTTTGTGACCTCTATCAACGAACAAGGTATGTGTGTGATTTGGTTTTTAGGAACATTAGTTCTTCCTTCCATGATTGAATTGTTTCCTCTTGTCTACTTGTTATCAAACTAATGTGGAAGGTTCAGGCCAAACTAACACGGCCTGATTCCTTTCACCATTCTTGTGAATATTGGTGTGTTCTTCATGTTCTTCTTCGGTAACGAAAAACAACTCGTTGTGGGTTCGTTTTGCAACAAAACAATCTCAGAAAGAATACCTGACATTACGCTGACCTAACGGAGGTGTGGTGACAATATAGGGTGACAAATCGGACCGAAACGGAAAGACCATTCTTCGACCCCTTTCTCACGCGGGAGAATCAAAACGTGTTTTTAGAGCCGATCGGAGGCTCAAAAACACCGACAATGACTTCAGAACATCGTGGAAACCTAAAGTTTGTGGTTTCGTGACAATTGGACCATCAGAATGAAGAACGGGTATCACGGGAGGTGCGTTGGCCAGAGGCGTCATTTCTTGAAAATTCCAGAATACATGGCGTACACTCTCGAAGGACACGCCATGAAGTGTGGGCGTACTATAGTTGGGGTTCGAGTATCAAATGGGTAGCACACGGCGTGTGACCCCGGTCACATGGAGTGCCCTTTCAACACGGCCCAGCAGACACGGCTACGCGACACACGATGTGTATTTTGGGAAATAAACGGACAGAGGAATAATCACATGGCCCGAAGACATGCGTGTACTCTCTAATGTAGCATGATAGAGGTGACTTCACGAGACTCGGTGTGTATCCTGAAAATACACTGACATGGGTGAAGTACACATGAATGTACTCCACTACGTGGACAGGAAAGGTCAATGACATGGGATACCCCGTGAACCAATTACACGGGTTGGCGAACAAGGCTTGAGGTCGTGTACGGGCTCATGGCCAGCGTACATGGAGATGACCCCAGATGCTTGGACACGATGTGTAAATATACCACACACCATGTACTTACTTTTCTACATGACCATCCTTTTGACATGTTCTGTTGTACACGAACAGTACCGAGTTATGAAGACACGGCGTGTAACCATACCAACACGCCGTGTACTTTTTGGAAAATGGTTTGGTCATCTCATATTTGTGTCTTGGACACGTATTTCTTGGATTCACCCCCTAAGACATGGAAGATCATTGAGATACTTCTTTGTGGGACATCGTGGTAGTTTGGGTATCGACTAGTAGCTCGTGGAGGAGATTCTTCTAGAGGCGAGCAGACAGAGTACGGAGACATAGTAGTTTACTAACACATGATGACTGATTGACTGATTCGACTCGGAGTGACTCGACTAGCCCAGTGGGAAGCGCCTCTGTGTGACGCGGTAGACCCATGGTGGTGAGTGCCTCTATGTGAGCGTGGTAGACCCCCGTTACTCGACAGGAGGATTACCTCAGCAGGCTACAAGGGGGAGCACCTATGTGTGAGTGCGACAGACCCATGGTGGGGACTGCCTCGGTGTGACATGGCAAACCCATGGTACTCGACAAGAGGAGTACCTTAGTCATCCAATGATAGAGGGAAGTGCCTTGGTGTGACATGGCAGGCCCACTGTACTCGATAGAGGAGGAGTACCACACCAGTCGTGGTTTTGATAATAAAAATCCTTGTTTGAGGAGATTTAATGAATTTTGTGTTTTCCTCATGATTGAGATGGGTTACTAGATAACTTAGGTATATGTATGGGCATATACCTAAGTAATGGTTATCCATTGATTTAATACTTTGTGGTTTATCCTTGTTGGATTTTGTGAGACCTTGAGGGTCTCGGGGTCCCTATTGAGTATCATTATACTCACCCCTGCACGAGATTTGCACGCACCTCTTTGTGTTGGTTACAGATGAAGAACAACACTAACTGAGGAAGAGAGCTGTGGGACTGGACGATACCCAGAGGTGGACCACTCAATGTGATGGTACACGAAGGATATGGACTGACGAGAGTGTTGAGGAGGCCATTTGTACCAGCCCTTCAGGTAGGAACCCCGGAGGACAACCCAGTAGCTACTTTAATTTTGTTTAGTTGTACTTGATTTCAGTTATACTTATACTTTCTTGTTGGGATTGTATTTCCAGCCCCTTTTACTTTCCATCACTTCTTTTGTATACAGTTTTTACATAGTGGTTTGCTTCAAGTTGTGTACTCTGATGTGTCTGTTTACAGTTATAAAGGAAATTCCTTCCCAATTAAGGGATTTTCGCCTTTGGTGCTAGTCGTCAGCCCCTGGCCTATGGAATGCGGGCTTGGGGTAGTCACGATATGGACCTCGGGGGAAGGTTCGTGACAAATTGGTATCAAAGGAGTCATTTCGACCGTACAACATGGAACTCTGATATTTCTTTTCTATGAAGCAAGAGTGTTAAGGTTACTTAGTGTGGTTTCAGTTCAAGGATTCTAGTATTGGTGATTGCAGTCGACGTATCCATACCCCAGGACACTGACTTCTGATTTCTGACTCAGTGCACAAAAACAATGATTGTGTGCATGTTTCCAAAACTTTTCCTTAAGTCAGCTCAAATAGGTGAGATCACCAGGTATAATATTTTGACCATGTCGCATCTGTTTCTTTCAGGATGCCTCCCCACGGACGACCAGTTAGAGCCCTGAGAGTCGTATATACTGAAATCCATCCGAGCGTTGAGGGCTCAGGGAAGGGCCCTTTTCCATCGGAGGCACCAGCGATACTACTACCCGTTGGGCCACCGATTCCACCATCCTTAGTAGCAGACAATTCACACCGCTAAACAGTGTTGTTGGAGTTCCCGCACTAGAGGCCACCTAGGTTCAGTGGAGAGACAGACCCACATGTGGTTGAGGATTGGCTGGAGGCTGTGGTGAGAGTATTTAAGCAAGTAGAGACACCAGCAGACTTCATGGTGATCTTTTCCATGAGTCTCCTTCAGGAAACAGCAAGCAGATGGTGGAGCCTGATTCTCTAGGTGTATGACGAGGTGACACTTCTCTGGGAAAATTTCGAGAGCCTATTTTGGGTGTATTTTGTTCCAGCGACCCTACAAATGGTGCGGATACCGGAGCTACTGCATCTACAATAGGGTAGCATGATGATAGCTCAGTACTCAGCGAGGTTCCCCGACCTCTCATGCTACTCCATGGATATGGTACGAGACCCATTCTTCAGGGCCTAGACCTTCGAGAAGGGGCTCAGGAAAGAGATCAGGGCTTTGATGATCTCCCTCACCATCCCGATGTAGGAAGGGGTGTTGAAGCGATCCCTCTTAGTGGAGAGCTTCCTTGCTGAGTAGTCTCCTATAGTGAGACCCACTACTAGTCGACATGCAATGGAGTCTTCTGCAACTGGAAGTAGACAAATTTCGTAGAGGTCCAAGAGAACTAGACCTACAGGTAGTCGATCGCAAGACTCAGGATCGTTTGTGCGGGGCGCGAGGAGTAGAGACACACATGCCAGTAGCAGGTAGTGTTACTCATGTGGCGGGCAGGGTCACATGGCTCGTGATTGTCCGACCTGCTGTTCAGATGATTAGAAGACAGTTTAGAGACCTCCCATGCAGAGGCAGAGGTTCGAATGAGGTGGTCCTTAGGGAGGAGGCGGACGAGGCAGAGAAGATGGATGTGCAGCTGGCGGGGGATGACATTATGAGGTGTTACCACCACCACCATCAGGAGGTCCCCTACTGGAATTCTTGGTATTTGCGACAGGATCCCGTTGCAAATAAGCTTTAGCGACGGGGCACCGTCACAAATAACCTATTATAGAAAACGCTATCACAAATACCATTATTTGTGACGGGAAACATCATCATCGCAAATAAGTCTCCTATTATATGCATTATATATACATAAAATTTTTCGTGACGGGCCCATCGCAAATAGTTTGGGTGACGGGCCCGCCATCCCATCGCAATATATATATATATATATATATACCATTCTGCGACAGGCCCGTCGCAACAAAGTATTTGAGATGGTTTAGTAGTCACGTCGCAAATATGTTTTTTAAAAATATTTATTTAGACTATTTGAGATGGGGTCCCATCGCAAAAGGTCTCGTCGCAAATAATAAATTAATTCTAAAAAAATAAATTTAATAAAATTACGATTAATGAAAAAATAATATTACTATTATTAACAAAATAAAAATTATTAAAATTCCCAATATTTGCAAAAATAAACTAAAAAACTCATAAAATATTATTATTATTATTGGTAAATAAATAAACTAAAAAATATAATACTAACAAACTATATTTAAGAAAATAATATTAATATTATTAAAATAATATAAAAATATAAAATATAAATATTCTCAATATTCAAAAAAATAAATAAATAATATTATAAAATATTTTAAATTAAATTATGTAATATTTAAACCGATATAAAAGACAAAAAATGTAAATAATTTATATTACAATGTCAAATTCAAATGTTTTTAACATAAAATATCACTGGGGGAGTCGTCTTCTTGAGGAGGTGGAGGAGCTGAAGGAGATGGTGGAGAAAACTCCATCCATAAACTTTGAGCCAAACGGCGCATGTACTCCATCTGCTTGTGATGTTGCTGCTGCCATCGATGCATCTCCTCCTCATGATGTTGCTGCTACTGCTGCCATCGACACATCTTCTCCACGTGATGTTGCTCCTACAACTACTGTCGTCGACTCTTCTCTTTGTCATGCTTCTTCAAAGTCTCTATAAGCTCAGCCTGAGTTCGCAACTACTCCTGATACTGTGAGCGAGAAGATGATGTCTCTTCATGAGCTCCTCTCGAGCTCGATGCCGACATCGCAGAAGTACCATAATAATTTCTAAGAGTCAAATTAGAGTCGATACCAACTACTCGGCCCTTCTCAAAGCCTTACTGAGTCGCCTGCATTCATGCCGCCTCAATGAAATGGTGAGCACCGTTAGGCTCGGTCGTCTCGTCCTGATCCTCAGCCTGTGTCTGAGAGGTCGTAGCCTCATATGACTCCTTCAATTCCAATTTAAAATTAAAATTGTGAAAATATTATATACAGTTAATTGTCAAACTGAAAAAATAATACTAACCACAATCTGATGTTGGCGATTGCCTCTAATCTCTCCAGTGGCTGGGTCATTGTACATCCTATGATAAACGTCGAACTTTGTAATATCGGGATGCTCGACTGCCAACAGAAATATAAAATAAACTGTTTATATTTAATGTTATTTAAAATATTTAAAAAATTTACTTACCATATGCTCTCTATGTGAACTGAATGTACGGCTACCAGCTCGATGTGTCACCTTCTATCTCCCCCAGTTATGTCATCCCACTGATGATCTCCTCTGAAATATACCACCCAACCAGTGTAAACAAAATCTATCCCAAACATGAGATGAAATGTACTCTGGTTGGTGATCCCTACACGACTCATCAAATTCTATCACTCCTGCTTTCTTAATGGTGGTCCTTCTAAAATTGTGTAAAAACTAACGGAAATGGTCGAGCATAGAAACCTTCCATGCCGCGTGGATAGCGTCGCGCATGATATAATCGATAGAATACTATAATCCCTACAAATAATTTATAATATTAAGTTATTAATAAAATAAATTTAAAAATAAATATTATTTATTTACATACCAGCCAATGATGGAACAAGTCGCGTCACACATCAATGGGAATATGTTCCCATGTGATCCATGGCTGAGAAAAATACACTATTAGAAAAGGAGGATTTTCCAATAGTTTTGAACCATTGGGAAAGTCCAGGGAACCGTTAGTATACCTTATACCAACGGTTCTTTGAACTGTTGATAAGTAAGCCGTTGGGATTGCTTTTCCCAATGGTTTACATAAAACTGTTGGGATAGGTTAGAAAAAATAGACTACCCCAATGGTTCCCTAAACCTTTGGGAAATGTTTTTCCCAATAGTTTCCCCCGGAACCGTTGGGAAAACCAATATTTTCCTATGGTTCCCAATGGATTCTAAAACCATTGGGAATGTATGTTTACCAACGGTTCCCTTTGAACCGTTGGTAAAAACTTTCTATGAATCCTATGCCAACGGTTTGAAACTGTTGGCATAGGCTATGTTGTGAAAATTGGACAGCAGCCTGCAATTTTCACAGCATTGGTAATTTTCCAATCTCCTTGTACCTGCAATAACCAACTAACACATACATATGAAGAACAAATTCATACACATTTAACATATAATGCATCTAGAACTATACACATCCAGAATAAAATCATAATTCATAACTTAATTATAAACATACATAATTCATTTAAACATACACATTTAAATGTTTTTTCTAGAAATAAAGTCCATTTTAAATAGAATATATACACTTGGAGTGATACCGGCCACACTATGCCTCATATTGAGGCATGGTTGACTCATACACATCACAAATGACCCATGGATCATTTTCCTAAAGTATCAACATATTTCAAAATCATTTGGTCCATTTTCCTTATACCATTTATTGTCACTTAAAATGTTTCTCATTTCAAAAAACAAATGAGACACTTTGAGTGGTTCCAGCCACACCATGACTCGGATTCAGGCTGGGTTGACTTTTACGAATCACATATGATGCATTGATAGTTGTGATAATGTTTCAACACATTCTGAATGCGTTTGGTTAGTTTTCCGTATGCTAGTTGTTTTTAATTAAAATGTTTTCTATTTCAAATAAACATGACACTTTGAGTGGTTCCAGCCACATCACACCTCGTATTGAGTTGGTTTTGACTCGTACAGATCACATATGACCCACGGATCTTTTTACTAATGTTTTAATGGAATCCAAATGTGTTAGGTCGGTTTTCTGTATGTCAGTTGTTGTTTTCACTTAAAATGACATCCTTTTGAAACAAAAAAGAGACACTTTGAGTGGTGTCAGCCACACCATGACTCGTAGTGAGGCAGTGTTGACTATTATATGGAATAGATGAGCCATGGATTGTTTTCCTAAAGTATTAATAGAAACCAAATTCATTGGGTCAGTTTTCCGTATGTCAGTTGTTGTTTTCACTTAAAATATTCTCCATTTTAAACAAAAGAGAAACACTTTGAGTGGTTCCAGAAACACCATGCCTCAGATTGAGGTGGGGTTGACTTGTTCACATCATATATGACCCATGGATCATTTTTCTAAATTATCAACACAATCAGAATCCGTTTGTTCTATTTTCCGTATATACTTAAAATATTGTCCATTTTAAACAAAAGAGAGACACTTAGAGTGATCTCAGCCACACTGTGACTTGGATTGAGGCCTGGTTGACTCGTACACGTCACATATGACCCATTGATCATTGTCCTAATGTTTTAAAAGAATCTGAATGCATTTGGTTGGTTTACCGTATGTCAGTTGTTGTTTTCAATTAAAATGAAGTCCATTTTAAACTATAGAAAGACACTTCGAGTGGTGTCGACCACTCTGCACCTCGGATTGAGGTTGGGTTAACATTTACACCTCACATATGACCCATTTATTGTTTTCCTAATGTTTAAATATAATCCTAATGTGTTTCATTGGTTTTCCGTATGTCAGTTTTTGTTTTCACTTAAAATGTTTTCCATTTCAAATAAACCTGAGACACTTTGAGTGATGTAGGCCACACTGGGCCTCAGATTGAGGCAGGGTTTACTTTTACATGTCACAAATGACTCATGGAACTTCTTCCTAAAGTTTCAACAAAAACTGAATGTGTTTGGTCAGTTTTCCGTATGTTAGTTGTTCTTTTCACCTAAAATGTTGTCCATTTTAAACTATAGAGAGATATTTCAAGTGGTGTCGGCCACACCACACCTTAGATTGTGGATGGGTTGACTATTACATGTCACATATGACTCATTTATTGTTTCCCTAATGTTTCGATGGAATCCTAATGCGTTTGGTCAGTTTTTCTTATGTCAGTTGTTGTTTCCACTTAAAATGATGTCCTTTTGAAACAAAATAGAGACACTTTTAGTGGTTATGGCCACACCGTGCCTTTGATTCAGGAAAGGTTTACTCATACACGTCACATATTACTCATGGATTGTTTTTCTAAATTATCAACACAATACGAATGTGGTTGGTTGGTCTTACATATGCTAGTTGTTATTTTCACTTAAAATGTTGTCCATTTCAAATAAACCTTAGACACTTTGAGTGGTTCCATCCACATCGGGCCTCAGATTGAGGCGGGGTTGGCTATTACACATCACAAATTAATCATGTAATGTTTTACTAATGTTTCAACTCATTCAGAATGTCTTTCGTCAGTTTTTTGTATGTCAGTTGTTGTTTCCAGTTAAAATGATGTCCATTTTAAACAAAAGAATGACACTTTGAGTGGTGCCGGAAAAACCGTGCCTCTTATTGAGGAGAGATTGACTCGTACAAATCACATATGACCCATGGATCATTGTGCTAAAGTATCAACATAATCTGAATGCATTTGGTCGGTTTTCCGTATGCTAGTTGTTATTTTCACTTAAAATGTTTTTCATTTCAAATAAACCTGAGACACTTTGAGTGGTTCCAGTCACACCAGGCCTCGGATTGAGGCGAGGTTGACTCGTACACGTCACAAATGACCCATGTATCATTTTATTAAAGTATCAACAGAATCCGAATGCGTTTGGTTCATTTTCCATATGTTAGTTGTACTTTTCACTTAAAATGTTATACATTTCAAACAAAAGTGAGACACTTCGAATGGTGTCAGACTCACCGCACATTGGATTGAGATAGGGTTGACTCTTACACGTCACATATGACCCA
The DNA here is from genome assembly GCA_963277665.1 of Viscum album. NCBI lineage: Eukaryota > Viridiplantae > Streptophyta > Magnoliopsida > Santalales > Viscaceae > Viscum > Viscum album. Next base: position 384,106 of record CAUJRU010000226.1, read on the forward strand.
TGGATCATTTTGTTACAGTATCAACACAATCAGAATCTATTTGGTTGGTTTTCTATATGTACTTAAAATGTTGTTCATTTTAATCATGAGAGAGACACTTAGAATGATCATGACCACACCGCGACTCATATTGAGTCGGGTTGACTCGAACACATCACATATGACCCATGGATAGTTTTGATAAAGTATCAATAGAATATGAATGCATTTTGTTGGTTTTCTGTATGCCAGTTGTTCTTTTCACTTAAAATACCATCAATTTTAAAAAAAAGATACACAATTAGAGTGCTACCGGCCACACCACGCCTTAGATTTAGACGAGGTTGACTCGTACACATCCCAAATGACCCATGGATAATTTTCCTAAAGTATAAAAACAATACAAATGAGTTTCGTTGGTTTTCCGTAGGCGAGTTATTATTTTCACTTAAAATGATATCTATTTCAAATAAACCTGAGAGATTTTGAGTGGTGTCGGACACACCTGAGGCATGGTATTGCCTTCATGCAAAACAGACATTTCCTCAGTTTACTTTTGAGGAACCAATATCACTCATGAGAAATAGAAACCATCCTGGTAGCCCTCACCTAGAAACCAAAGCATACATCCTGGATTTTCAAGTCTAGATTCCATGAGCATGACGAGTCCGTCCATGAGTCCTTAACATGTAACCCATGTCTTATCCTAAAAATTGACAAGTAAACCAAATCAAACAAGGCATAATTCAAAAAACATGGAGAACGTACAACAAGGATTTTTATTCAAATTAAATCATATCATCACATGTATTTGATGAGCATGAGCTAATAAGCTTACCAAGACATTCATATAATTAAAGACATTCAAAAATGGAATAATCCTAAATAACATTGCATGATCAGAGAAATAAAAAAGGAATGTGAAATCAAGGAGGTGGGTGGGGGGAGTCTCAGCCGATTTATAAACTAAAATAAGGGTAGAGGTTGCATACATTGTGCATGGTGGGAGAGTCTTAGCCGATTTAAAACTAAAATAAATTCCCATCATAGGTATCAATAAAAACATCATCATCAAAAGAAACTCCAAATAAAAAAGGACTAAAAACATCAAACATTTCAATAATTCACTATTATGCATGGTTTATCCACATGTTTTGTAGTAATTATATGTCTTAATCATGAACCACCTCTACAGATCCTAGTTTTCACCAATAAATATAAGATAAATATCTCAAAATATCTTTAAAACTACTCATTAATTGGCTCAAAACGTAAATATAATTTGAACCAACCATGGGATCTCTTTCACAACACATCCTAACACACAGTTATCTCATGTGTTACTAAATAAAAAACATAGTCACATAACAAGTGTACTATATCAAATTACATTACATAAGCCTTATTAAAAAAATCTCATTTTAATAAAACACTTTCCTCAAGATTAAACTATTTCTGAAATATCTTTCGAAATCCATTTTAAATCAACTATGTCTGCATTTACCAAGGGTTTTATGAAACCATTAGTAAAGGCCTCCTTGATGAACCGTTGGTATAGTAGTGTTGGGAAAACCTATATTTGCAGTAGTGGATTCCACTAGATGTGGTATGAGTCCACTAGTGAATCATAAATCTAGACTTTCCCATCTAATTATCTAAGTCACCATGACTAGTAAAAAGAGGTGAGTAAGATAATGAAGTTATGAGGATCACAATGAGTATCCTTATCAATATCAATCATATTATTCAGACCTTAAATCATATCTCAATCTCACCCCAATCTCCATCAATGTGAATAATCCCATTTTCAACACCAATCAATTATAATTACAAGAATTGAGCAAGTAACATTAATGAATTATTACAATTAAGGATATTCATAATGTTCTAACTGAGTGGTAAAAAATCATCAATTCAATTAAAAACCCCTTATTTAATTCAATATTTAAAAGGTTATCTATACCAACTTCCTTCCAAATACTAACATGTAATTATAAACAGGCCTTTTAAAAATCCTTTATTTCAAAATATCCCAAAGGCATTAAAGGATGTTTTACAATTAAAATTTATCAATATTAATTGAAAACCTGGGATTACAACTTATTTCCACATGAAAAATATCTATTTAAAATTAACAAAGAAATCTCATTTAAAAAAAATCATTCTAAGAGGTTTCATTTTCATTTCACAAATTAAATCATTCTATACTACTTACAAAATATTAAATAAGTCAACTCATTTCATACAAATCAACTTATTTCACTCCTTGAATAAAAACTTGAGACAAAGACTCAATTTCACCAATTCATTCCTTAAATTTTCTTTGAAAATAAATCTAAACAGTCATGGAATTGAATAATTAATAAATACTTAAAATAAGTCAAAATTATAGTCATCAAATTCATGACTTGTTAAATTCAATGAGAATAGCGATAAATAATATTTCACAATTACTTTCAAGGAAAACATTCATCGAAAATTTGCTAAAAATTAATAAATACATATAAATAAATTTTAAAGTATCAGGGTCTTAAATTCTACCCCATCAATAAATTTAATCCTCTCAACATTAAATTGTTCTCAGTTTTACAATTGAAAATTTCTTTTTGTAAAACCCACACTATAGAAAGAGTAAATAAAACATCCTCCTAAGAAGAGGGAAGGGGAAATATGAAGGTCATCTAGAATAAAAAAAATAAGTTTATATATAGGAAAAAAATTAGTGGGAAGTAATAATATGTATTAGTGGGAAAAAACTAACATGAATAGAATAATAGAGAGTGATAGAGAACATGGTGGAGAAAAATTTATCAACCAAAATCAATAAATCCTATTTGGGTGGAAAACACATTAATTCATCCAAAATAATGGTATATTTATAAAATTATTATTGGAACACCAGTTTCTTGAATTTTAAGAATTATTTAACTATAAAGATAAAGAACACCAAAAAATATACTTACTTTATATCTTTCTCTTTCCAAAAAATAATTTCATCCTTTGGTTGTTCTTCGATGAATTTCCACTTCATCTTTTATTCTAAAAAATGTAAATTCTAGACGAATATTTAATTCATAAAGAAATAAAATTAACTATTAATATAAAATAATATCTATAAAATAATGAAAAGAATTTCCATTAGTATCTAAATATTTTTCATAACCAAATTATTATTATAAGTTATCAAATATAATAAATTAATCTCTATGACATTAATAGTAAGACCAAAACATCAACTTAATTCTTTAGAAACGTATTTATCCATAAATAACATATAAAAACCGTCTGAAAAAATTAAAAAATAAAAAATGGAAGAAGGCCACTAAATTTACAAAAATAAATGTATCATTTATCACTTAAAGAAAATAATGTAAATATTAATGTAACAAATAAAATATTTGAATACCTTGATCACCACAAAATCTAAATAAAAAGATAACTACTTTAAAAAAATTAATTGTTGCCTTATTCCATAAATATAATCATATATTTTCAAATATAGTCCATGATTATAAAATTTCATTAAACTCCATAATAAATTACTTTGTCATCAAATAACTGATCATTTCCATGGTTAATAGAACTCTATGGTTTAATTCATTAATTTCAACCAACTCTTTATCCCATCTAAAAGTTATTTCTTCATCATAAGGAATATATTAAGGGTTATCCTTACCCCAATAATATATATTTTTTATAAAATATTAACCTAGTATTAAATAACTTTTTTAGTTCATTAGTATCAATCAAAATATGATTTCAAATCCTTAAAGTAAAACTACTATGGAATAATAATTATATTTTACATTATTATTATAACAAAAAAATCATTGATATAACACTTCAACAACATAATTATCAAATCCAAATACATAAAAAAATTAAATACTTCAACTTTAATGATTGAAATAGAATCGGTCCTTCCTTGCTCTAGGAGTAAATCATTTAGATTAGGATATTTAATTAGAAAATTATGATCTTCTATTAACATAGTTCATTGAACTCTTTGGTTATTTGAGGATTAATAAAAATAATTTCTACATAGAAAATATATTCCCATTCCATTGATACATTCCATATGGTGTCTCTTCCACATTTATTCCATGATGTATATTGAGTTTTCATTCCTCCATAGTCTCCACTGCATGATCTCTCATAAATCCCAATCCTTTTCGTCTTTAGTGAGTCCAAGATTTGTTTAAGGTTTAATTTTTTAATCATGATTGTGATAACTGATTAAAAATAATCACAATATATTTCACATGAGTCATTATCCCATTTGGCATCTCATAGTCACCAAATTTTTTACCACATTCAATAATAACAATATTCATTTTAGTTCTATACATTTACTAAAACCAACAATCATAGTGGTAAATCATGAAATATCTTTCATAAGATGTCTAAATCCTGACACTTTATTTCAGTTTTTTGACACCTTAGTTTTAACCAAAAATATACTTGGTTATCATTTATTCAAATCCTTTATAATTATTCATAATGAAAATATGAACTAGCCCAATAATATTTATTATAAGTGTCAAACTTGCTGCGCAGCAAGGTCATACAAACTATAAACCATAATTATGTCCAAGATATACACGAACAACTATTTTGGGGTTATTACCCGTAGTTGAATTTGTTCCAAAATAATTTCCAATTTCAGTATCAATATAGGGATATAAAGCTAGAAAATTCAAATAATTTCTACATTAACAAGAACATTATAATATTTTTCTATACATAGAATTTTACACAAAATCCTTCATTGGTTTATGTTCCCTAATCTATGTTTTCATAAATCTAGTTTTCAAGGTTTCTACTAATCATCCACTAACACCAACTATAAATAACAGGACCCCAAAATCCCAGATCTGTTGGTAAACTTATTACATTAGAATTAGATACAAAAAATTAAATCCTTTAGGAAAAATAGTTTAGTAGACTTGGTAAACTAGATACAAACATGAATCTCGCATTATATTTGAAAACATAAAATATAAATCATAATAAAAGTAAATATTTTGAATCCTTGAACTCATTCAAAAATTATTTCTCCATATCCTAGGGAAAAGAAAAAAATAAAGGTGTGAAAATATGCATAATAAGGTCCAAGAACAATGGAAAGTACCAAGAGTAATTAGTCATAATCAATATGGAAAGGAAAATAATTAAAAAAATGTCATTTAATCAATCACTAGAGCATTAAGAATAATATGGAAGGATTAAATGATGATCAAACGGTGGTATATAAATAATAAGATAATATTGAAACTAATAGCTAAATATTATTCAAAATAATCTCATGGATATTAATTAGTGATTTAATAATTATGGAATATGTAATTTTAGACATTTAAAACTTAACATAGAGGCATTATGCCAAGACAGTTTGAAATATAGGTAAGTATACACCAAAAATACATTTAATAGTAATATAAAACATATTTTTCTTATAATACCTATTGATTCATCAAGGAGTTAAAAAAATATAGTCCCAAACCATTATATAACAAGTCCAATTCATTCATCATATGAATAAACAATATAGCTTAATCAATATTCCTTAAAATCATTATATATCTATATTAGAAGGACTAGCATATGAAATGTAAATAATTTTCCTAAAACATAATTTAAATAATCCAAAAATATATTGTGGATTTTATCATTGTATTAATTCCTATATAAATTATATTATTCAACAAAGCATATTGATATAGATGAAGATTCTATAAGAATATCACGAGAAAATAAATTAATGAAAATACAAATTTCATTTTAAAATCGCATATTTAAAATAAAAAAATTACTAAATATTAAGGGAAAATTTTCTTTGAAAAAAACCCTTTATAAATTTATAGGAATATTCAAATAATTGGGCATTCATTTTGGTGGTAAATTTCATTCATGTCATAAAAGATAAAAAAACATTCCTTTCAAACTTTTGTAAGAAAAGAAATAAATTGACTCATTTTTAAAATAGTGTGAAGATTATTATTAATCCATTTTTAAAAGTCAAAAATGGGTAAAATATTATTTAATAAATTATTTTATAATTTTAAAAAGTAATTAAAATGATTTAACTAAAATTTGGACATTGATGAAAAATATTTTCGACTAAGCATAAAAATGTCTACTTTCCTTAAAAACATGATTTTGATATCTTGAGTACCTAAAGAGTGGAAAATAAAAGGAAATTTGTAATTTATACAAATAACTGTATGGAAATAGAATATATTATACTTAATAAATAATTATCAAATAAGAACCCCAAAAGACACTTTAACATAAACAAACATGAATACTGATGACATAGTGAAATAAAACCTTATCTTTGTGGTAACTTTTAAATCAAAACCAAAATAGAATAAATAAAATTTAATAAAAATTGAAATAAGATTTATATAAACATATATATTATATAAAATATTAAATATAAATTAAAAAAGCCACATAAAATAAACAATTGGAATATGTCTCATGGAAACAAAAGTGAAATGAGAAACCCTTACCTAATGTTTGAGTTATGTCATATGTGTTAAAACCTCCAATATAATAAATATATATTTATTATAAATAAATTAAAAACCTGTTTTAATATATATCATACCATATATGATTTACTTAAGACATTCTATCTCAAATTTATTATAAAATCATTAAAAATTGTAGTTTCGTGTGATAACTGTTTCATTTTTCATATATGTTTTGGTTCGATGGTTTTTTTTTCTTTCAATTTGATCATGGATAAATTATTTATAAAATTATAATAATTATATATATATTTATATTCATTATATATTTATTTATGATCATTCATAATTTTTTTATATAGAAAATTTAGTTACACGTTTATAGAGACAGCAGGCCATACGTAAGCACAAACGTTGTATTCACTTTTTAAAGGATTGAAGGAAATAAAGATAATGAATAGTTTACAAATTAATGATCATTTTTATACAATATATATCATATATAATTAGTAAATTCATCCTTATTACCATCCATGTAAATTATAAATGAAAAAAAATCACATTGCTTCGAGGTGGTGGTAGTCAACAAGTACGCATGAGCGATGTTATAATTTTCCAATAGATTGGAAGGTAAGAAGGTAGATATGATATTCTAATTATAAAATAATATTTATTTCATAAATATCATATATTTTAATTAGATCCATATTTATAACTGTTTAAGTAAATTGATGATGAAAAATTAATTACATCGTTATGTGTGGATGGTAAGTTGTACGTATGTACGAGCGATGTTTTTGATTTTTTTATAATTGAAAAGAGATTAAAAATTGTTTTCAAATAATAAAAATAACATCTCAGTATAATTATGATTTATTATTTATTATTTTTTTAGGTTTTAAACACTTTAATATGTATTAAAATAAGAAATAAATTTGAAAGAGTTGATAATGAAAATTACTTCTTCTTTAGTGGACTTCCTTAAGATCTCCTATAAACGAGACACAAGACTGGTCTTTTATAATGAAATAAACTATATAAATTATATAAGGATTTCTATAAAGTAAAATTTTTAGGGTTTTGTTGATGTATATTTCTTAAAGTGGTGTAAGGAAAAGGGAGAAGGGGTGACCTTTTTTAAGAGATGAGAGGGGTATTCTTGGAATTTCATATTGTATTAAATTAATATAAATTACTTTTTATCTCCAAATTAATATAATTTGAAGATAAGACAAGTGTTAGTAGAAATAATCCCATCCAACAAAATTGGGATATGTTTTGGTTTTGTTTTCACCCTTATCTTGTATTTTTAACCAGTCATTGACCCTTTTTATAATTAGAATGCTATTAAAGTGTTCTACCATTAAGTGTAAAAAATGTTACCATAAAACTCAAAAAGACTCATAAATTTAATATGTTTTATATTTTCAGCCATATCCAATTCAATTGGGTGAATATAAGATTTGTTTAAATTTTAAATAATTTTATAAAATATTATTTATTATCCAATATTGTTAATGTAATGTTTGACACTATTCATTTAATTTAACTATAACTACATCAAGACAAAGAGGGAATTAAAATATAGTTCTTTATAAAATAACTAATATTTCATATATATCTATAAAATTGATGGAAATAAATTATCCTGTTTTTATTTCTTTAACAATATTTAAAATCATTTATTTTATTTTTCTGGTAATTGATTTAATATTCTGTCGATGTTGCGTGAGCATTTAAAAGAATTATTAAATCAATGAATATTTAAAATAACTTGAAAATATAAAACCAATAAATTTAACTTTAGAATAATGTTTTATAATTGAACATAATTTTTTTTATTCCTATCACAAAATATTATAAATATCAAATGTAAGAAAGTGAAATTTTTAGCATTATTTTCTAATTAAATATTATAAATGTCAAACTCAATGAAATATGGCACTAAGTAGCCATAATTTTGAAATGTGGATGGAAATGGCTGAACTTAACACATAAAATAGGATAAAGGAAAGTTTTAGGGTCATGTTTTGTCCTTATCATATTATTTTAACCTTAATTATCCAAATTTACCCATACCGCATTGATAATTATTTATTATGGATACTATTCATAATGAAAAAAATTAAAAGGTACATATTTATATAATTTGGAAATCTAGATACAAAATATGAAATCTATTTCTCAAGATTAAGTTTTTATATGTGGTTGGAATTAATTTAATATTAAAACAAAAAATATAAAATAAATATTTACAAAATTCCATTTTAAATCATAAAAATTATCTAATATTAAAATAAATAAATTTTTTTTACTAAAATTAGATTATTCTGAATAAAATGGACCATATGGGTAATGCTGTGATATTTTAAAATAATAACATCTTCTTTAATATCATATATGACATGAAACACCACTCTTAGAAGAGAATGTAACACAATGAGACATTTTGATATATTTATTGTTAATAAATTCAATTTCATTGATAGCATGTGTGACTTTAAACTCTATCTTTAATATACCATGATATATTATTAATATATTATTCAAAACAGCCCATTATACCCAAGTCATTATGTTTTTTGGTATGAATTTTATTAACTAAATAATGAATATATTTTTTTTACACATGTATAATATAAATTGAATGGTTATCTATTGATTTTAAATAAAATAAGAACCATATGAATAAAAAATAATTGTTTTCAAAAATATATATATTTATTTTTCTAAAATAATTTTTAGTGAACTCTTTGAATATAATTTTAAATTATTTTATATAACATTTAGAAAATGTATTTGGATAAAATAAACTTCATTTTCAGAATCTATACTTCAAAATTAGACTTGTGGTAATTTTTAGTATTTTTTGAAAAGATTAAATTTTTAATGAATTGTGAAAAATACTGAATTTTAATGAAAATAGAATTTTAGTTTAAATTAGTTAAAAAGATAAATTATATATCTAAAAGCTTTTGAAAATTAAATTAGTTAAATTATATCATAATTTTAATAATTTATTTCATTATAATCAATTTGATTTTGAATTATGATATAAATTTTATTAATATTTGGAATGTTTTTATTGGATAACCCATTTTTTCGACGCCTCTACAAGTTTAATTTTAAATTTATTTCTTATAATTTTGTGAATTGGATTTATAAAAATAAATTCCATATTTGGAATCAAAATAATTAACATTTTATAATATTTTCCACAAAAAGTTTTATCTTAATAAATAGTATAAGCAATAAAAATTAATTAGCATGGATAAGGTAAAAATTGGGTTTACTAGGTGTTAAACTAAGAAGATAAGGTTTCAAATGACTTAAATAATTTTCCATAAATTTTTTTATGGAAATATTTAGACCTTATAACCGTTAATGTTAGATAATCACCCATTTTGTATGTAACACCATATGATTTCATAATACATTATCTCTTTAATGTAATTCAATAGTTTGTGGCACACGCAACACCGAGTTTGACCACCCCAAGACTTACCAAACTAGCCATTTAAAAAAGAGTTTAAGAATTGTATTAATTGAATTTTGAATTTTATATAATCCATATAATTTTATCATCTATATTATGTGACATAATAAAAGAACAAATTCAATTTTTTAGATGAAAGAAGAGTTTTTCAAAAAAAATGCAATTTTACCGCCTTTTAATGGAGAACCCTTTTTAAATCCAATATTTGATATTTTATATATTAAATTTGACAAAATTAACTTCTTCTTTAAAATAAGGATAGAAAAATTTATTTTGGATAAATTTTTTGTGTTTTTTTGAAACCTTTCATATTTTGATGAATAGTGAAAATTACTAAATTTTAATTAAAAACAACTTTTTTTAATCAAAATAATTTATAATGTTAAATTATAAATTTTAGGTTTTTTAAGAATAATTAGATTATATTTTTATCCTTTAATCAAATTTTGGTCATTGAAATCCATTTTATATTTAAATTGGACATAAACACATGCCAATCTTTTGATAGTTTTTAATTCTCAAAAACCTGCTTTCTGGTTTTTGACAACGGGAATTAATTTTAAATTAATTAATGAAACTTATGTGTTTTAAATTTGGTAAAATAGATGACATTTTTTAATTCAGAATATCATAATTGTCTTAGCTTGAAGTTTTGGTATTTTTCTGTAAACATTTAATTTTTGATGAATAGTGAAAAATATTACATAGTAAATAAAGGCCAACTTTTTCTTTTAAATAGTGATTTTTAATTAAAATTTTATCTTAAAATAGAAACATAATTCATATATTAGTTCAATTTAAATCATTAGAGTCATTTTATAATAATAATAGATATATAAAATTTTATTGAACCATTTTAACGTCTTTTTACCCACCTCCTAGGCACATTTGTAAATTTGCATAAAACGTAATTTTACCACTTCTATGAAATGAATTAAAAAAAATATGAGAGACACGGTTGAAATCAGTAAGTAAAATGGGGTTCAACATGATGAAAATAATTTTTTGTGAATGGTAACTTTTGAATTTTATTTACCACGGTTAAAATTAAATAGAGTAATTAAAGGTAAAAATGATATTATAATTACCATAACACATGTCTTATTTATATTGGATAAGTGAATTTAGACCAAAATAATCCTTATGAATAAAATATGATCCTTTTTTATCCATTTTTATTATATTAAGATATTTATTATATTTTTTTCAAGGAAGAGTTAAAAGTGTTAAATTCAAATTTTAATTACTAAAACATTTTTAATATAGTGTTTTACATAAGATAAAAAACTATAAATATTCACTAGAATTATAACAAGATTTTATATATCATGGTATTTTATTTATACTTTTTAGAAAATAAATAATTAAATTTATTGATGACACAATGATGATGCAGTAATTATATTATTAATGGAAGATTAAAATAATTGAAATTATAAATATTAAAATAAATGTAAATCCAGACTTTTGATGCATTACACAAATTTTATAGTTTAAAATGGGATGTTAGGATTGGTTAAATCTATTTTTTGAAATTAATATATTTTATATGACTTTCACAAAAACCAAATACAAAATAGTGTCAAAATAAACATAAATGAGTTTTTAAGATAAATAATATTTTATTAAATGATATAATTTTACAAAAAATCTAAGGCTAGAGAAAATGACTTATATAATGATAGATATATCATTCATAAATAACTTTAGTTTCTCTTTCCATTTTATTGTATTTTTATTAACCATATAATATAAAAATACAAGTAGACATGGTAAATATTAGACTATTTAACCAAGAGGTAAATCTAAAAGATAAGGTTAATATAGTGACTTAAACATATCTAAAACCTATTGGTTTAGAGGATTTTTACCCATAAAAACCTTATCCTCTAAATAAATCCATTTACAACTATTATAAATATCATATTATTTTTGAATAAATTAATATTTCAATCTTTTCCTAAAATGACTCTCACCTCTCTTATAAATGGGTAGTTCCCCTTCTCTTAATTTTACACCTCTAAAGACATTTTCCTTAGCCAAACCTAGATCATATCTCCTTCCAACTACCCTCACATAAACCTAGAGGCCTTACTTTGATAATAAATCTAACTAAGGAGCCCTTTTGTTCAAATCAAAAGAAAGAACCTGAAGAAGAGTCAATTATTTCATCACCTTTTTCAAAGTTCTTTTCTTCTTCCACTTCATCTTTCTTTGTTATTTCCATACCAAAATAATACCTCCAGTAACTTCAACATATTGTGATGTTATTATAAATATGGTACAATCATATTCATTATTTTATCCATCATATGAATGAAAAAGTCACTATGTGTGCCTATGTACGGCTTATCGTCTCCACGTCATGGTGTAGTTTGTTATTCATTACTTCATTGTTTGGATGGGTATAATAATGTGTATAATTGATGTAAATAATAAATATAACATGTTAATGATTTTTTATATATATAATATACCATCCAAATATATATTTTTTTACCTTAAATAGAATGATATTTTCGCTCGTACGTGCGTACGGCTTACCATCTCCGCGACGTGATTAGATTTCATTCCCCATCATAATAATTAAAGAAAAATTTAAATTTTATGATTATAAATAATGTTTAAGAACTTAATATCATTCTGGATATGAATAAAATACATGATATCCATAACAAATAATATTGATGTAATAAAACATATAAAATAAAATGAATCGGTTAAAACCTGAAACAATGATACTACTAAAATATTATTAACAAAGAAATATTAGAGGATAATATTCGATATCATAATTATATATGTGGATTATTTTATAATTTAATAAATATTATTTAACCATTATATATGAGGTTAAAGTATCCTAGAATAAGGAATAATACAAGGTAAGGGTTAATTTTACAAACACACTTTATTATCTGAGGTTGTTTATACGTAAGTTTCTACTATGACCTCTTTATCATAGACATAGGTGTTTCTCAAAAATGTATTTCAAAACATTTTTACTATTTAATAGACTATTGGTTAAATTCATTTATACCCTTGTTTTACTTTTTATAATATTATTTGAAATTAATCTTTCCATCTCTTTCCCAAGAATGTACTTTGTGACCTTTTCAATAAATTAAAGAAAGAATGTTTTTTAACTTATACAGTGGGTGAGGAAATTTTCCACCATTATAAGACCTCCAAATCTTCCCCTATAATCTTATAAGATTATTTTAAAAATAAATATTTTCTTTACTTTTAAATTATTTCAAATTATAAAGAGATATTTTACTCATATAGTTTTTGGATTGATTTCATCTATGTCAACATCCTTTTTTGGATTTTATATTTGTTAAAAGTTGATTTATTATGATACAATCATCCATATTGTATTGAAGGTTTTGTTATATATTTGACTGTGGATGTTCTATTTTTATACCTTTCATGGTTAATGGTTAAAGTAGTGATATTTTTTATGCTGTTTTTAATATGATTTTTTGTATTATGTTTCAAACTTTTCATATGTTGAATGTATTGGACTTAGTAAATGACAGGTAGGGCCCGCTATAGCCCCTCGATGCATCAGTAGGTATCATGAGACAAATATGTGTCTTGGAACAAGGCCTTGATAAAAATTTTATTTGTATTGTTGGGATGGTGTCTTGACTATGTGGTTATGATGTCTGGCATTATGCATTCCATCATTATGAAATTAGCTATTAATATTACATGTGATTACTCGACTAGTAAGATATCCAAGTGAATAAGTAAATGGAATTATTTGATTTATCTTTTCCATATTATGCTGAAGTTTATGTTTAATAGGATTGTGTTTTAATCTTATACGTTTCCTTAAATGTTTATGTTTTCTTATAATATTTTCCCCGATATTTTAATCCTTACTAAGTATGTGATCTCACCCCTTTCTTATGTTTTCGTTTTTTAGGATGTGAAGAGGTGTATTATGATTGACCTACAGGATAGGATATGGGATATGAGTGTGTTCTAAGGAGACACAATGCTTTTAATTTCATTTCATAATGTAATTTAAAAATTAGGTTTGTATCTATTAATTCCAAAGCTACTAAACTACTAGTTTTTTCAGGACTTGATCTCTTGTGATCATGCCAATGTTATGTAATAATGCACCGACTATGGGTAACTGGGTTTGAGGCACTATAGTTGGTATCAGAGGTAGATTAGCACAAACCTTTAAAACTATATTTAGAAAAACATGGATTAGATAACATTACACTAAGATAAACGTTGAGGATTAGTATAGAAGAACTTCTTAGAATTTTGGTAATGTATAGATTTTGTGAATCTTCCAAGAAATACATCCTTGACTGGACACGAGCTGGTAGACGCAGCTCTGGCACAGATGTATCTAGGGGTAAAATTTAAAAACTCCTCTTTGATATATACTTGAACGGGAACTGGTGCATAATAATGGGCCTCGTTTCACTCTTGGTTATGAAACACCCAGGGGATATCATTAGGATAATTTGCATTTTCCTTACAAACCATTTTGAAGGATTTATGAATAAATATGTCAGTAAAGAAACTATATTTATTATTATGAGACTAAATGTGTGAAAATATTCAATTAATGTTTAAATTTTACTAGGTTTTTAATTAAATTTTTTGATATGATCTAATATAGTACATTTCATCATTTAGAAATGATGTCTAATAGAAGGAATGAAAACTCCAGCAATATGCATGATCCAAATAGTAAGAGGAATCATATATTTCATGGTCTTAATCCATCATTTATAAGGAAAATAGTCCCTCATGTATTCTCATCATATAAAAAAAGTAACATGTGTTAATAAGATAAGTATTGAATTATCTAAGTTGTATGGCTTTGAAGGGAATCCACAAAAGAAGAGTTTGTTAGAGGGAATAATGGATAAAGGGAAGAAAGGAAAGAAGGATTTTCCCATATGTGATAATTGTGGAAAGAGTCACCCTAAGGAGTTCTTGAAAGTAATGGTATTTTTTTGTATCCATGGAGAAAAAGGACACCAAGTTCCAGATTTCAAGGGTAATAAAAAGGTTTGATATGTACAATGCTTCATCTGCAAGGAGTTGGGACACTACATGAATCAATGTCCCAATCATCATAGTATTCCCTAAATGTTGGATAATAGTCAAGTTATCATATTATCACAGATGAAGAGGAATAATTAGTGTTCTTCTGTTTTTATTAAATAATTGTGTCATTTGAGTATTGTATTAATGTTTTACAAGTTATAAGAATTATAAAGTATAAAAGGATTTTACTGCAGTACGTTTTCATTAAGGATTTGAGATTTTATGGTAACAAGTAAAGTGGAATAGTTTCAAGTTAAAAATTTTGGAAAATATATGTTCGGGGGAAATATAACACTTAATATGTTTCTAGAACTTACAAAATGATTTTGGAATAAGATATGATTGATTTGGAAGAATTATTTTAGATATTCATTACTACCTTGAAACTAATTAATTGTTTGTTTATTCCATCATTGTTGTAGTTAACAATCTTTTGGAATATAAAGATTATATCTAGTATTCTATAAGGGATAAGGGAACATGAATGTAATCAATAAGGTTTTAGGGTAATTAAGTGTGTTAATATGTTTTAAGAGAATACATGATGAAGGTATTCACATGTTTTTACATGGAAAAAAAGATCTTTAATATATGTACCTTACTTATAAATTTTGGACTGTGAGTTTAGAAAAAATTATTTTGGATAAGTCTAAAGGTCGTAATGAATTATGTTGGACATTAAATACTATTAAATAATGTTAAAACATTTCTTAATATTATTTTTTGGAATGTTATAAAAAATTCAACCTAAAGGTCGGGCAAAAACGTGTCTCATCCAGCAAGGTCATGAGACTTGAACCCGCAACTGAAGGGTGACAGGGTGCATCACCTACACTGGACTACATGATGTTCAAGTTTGTATAATTTAGTTTTTCTTTAAATTTTCTGACAGATAAATTAGAAATTCATTTTTTTACACAAAATGATTTGGATAAGTAGAATATTTTTGAGTTATATTATCTTTTGCAGTGAATGATGAGTTTGTGGTAGAAATTAGTTAAAGGATGGAACTCTACTTATCAGGTATTTTTTTCTTATTATATGAAAAAATTAATTCTTAAACATTAGGTAAATGATATTAATCCAAAAAATATGTCATCTTAATACCATATGTTTTGTTGAACTCACAATATTTTAAATCATCAGAGATTTATGGCTTTGAGGGCGTCAATTTTCCATTCACTTGTTTGTGATTAATGACCTCAATTACTCCCTATAAATATTTACTTTTTTTCCTCTAATTATAATTTCTACCAATGTTATCCTTTTCAAAATCCTAATTTGGTGATGAATTTTTCATTTCCCTTTCCCACTAATGAATACAAAATTTTAGTAACCCTATTTTCAATGTGGGTTTTCAACAAAGGTATTTTCTATTTTAAACCTTTAATTTTAGAAAAAAAATTCGAATTTTTATGACACAATTTATTTAAGTAGGGGAGAATGTAACACCCCCGGGTTTCATAATATGTTATCTCTTTAAAGTAATTCAATAGCGTGTGCTACACGCAGCACTGAGTTCAACTGCACCATAACTTACCAAACTAATAGTTTAAAAAGCTGTTATGAATTCTATTAACCGCCTTTTGAATTTTATATACTCTACATATTTTTAGCATCCATATTATGTGACATAAATATAATAAAAAAATTCAATTTTTCATACAAAAGAAGTGTTCTTCAAAAAAATGAAATTATACCGTCTTTTAATGTAGAACCATTTTTAAATCCAATATTTGAAACTTTATATACTAAATTTGACAAAATAAACTTCTTGTTTCTAATTGAGACATACAAAATTAGTTTGGATAAATATTTCACATTTTTCGAATAACTTTCATATTTTGATGAATAGTGAAAATACTATATTTTAATTAGAAAAAATTTTTTTATTAAAAATAATTTATAATGTTAAATTATAGCTTTTAATGTGTTTTAAGTGAAATTAGATGATATTTTTATCATTTAATCCAATTTTGGTCATTATAGGTAATTTTACATTTAAATTGGACACAAACACATATCAATATTTTGATAGTTTTTACTTCTCAAAAACCCACTTTCTGGTTTTGAAAATCAAATTTAATTTTAAATTAATTAATGAAACTTATATGTTTTCAATTTGGTAAAATAGAAATCAATTTTAATTCAGAATATCAAAATTATCTTTGGGTGAATTTTTGATATTTTTCTGAAAACATTCATTTTTTGATGAATAGTGAAAAATACTACCTAATAATTAAAAACCAAATTTTTCATTTAAATAATTATTATTAATTAAATATTTATTTTAATATTGATACATAATACATATATTAGTACAATTTATATCATTGGAGTCATTTTATAATAATGTTATATATATAAAATTTTATTGAACCATTTTAAAGTCTTTTTACCCACCTTCTAGGCACATTTTCTAATTTGCATAAAAACTACTTTTACCGCTTCTGTGAATTGAATTTCAAAACTATAAGAGCCATAGTTGACATAAGTGAGTAAAATTTGGCTCAATAGGATGAAAATAATTTTTGGTGAATATTAACTTTTGAATTTTATTTTCCACAATTAAAACTAAATTGGGTATTTAAAGGTAAAAATGATATTATAATTACCCTAACACATGTCCTATTTCTATTTTATAATTGTATTTCGACCAAAATCATTGTTAGAAATAAAATATGATCCTTTTTTATCCACTTGAATTACATTAGGACATTTATTATATTTTATTTAAAGAAGAGTTAAAATTTTTAAATTTTAATTTTAATTACTAAATCATCATCAATATAGGTTTATACATAAGATAAATTAGACTATAAATATTCATTTTAAATATAAAAATATTTCCTACATCATGGTATTTTATTTAATTTTTTTAAAAAGTAAATAATTAAATTTATTTATGACACAAGGATGATGCAATAATTACCATATTAATGAATGATTAAAATAATTGATATTTTAAATATTAAAATAAATTTAAATTGAGACTTTTGATGCATTCCAAAAAATTTCTAGAAGAATATGACTTGTTAGGTTTGGTTAAATGTATTTTTTTCTAATTAATAATGTTTTTAGGACTTTCACAAAATCCAAATACGAAATAGTGTCAAAATTGACATAAATGAGTTTTTCAAATAAATACTATTTTGTTAAATGATATAATATTGCTAAAAATTTAGGTTTTTGATAAATTACATATATAATTATAGATATATCAATAATTAACCCCTTTAGGTTCTCATGGAATTTTATAGTATGTTTATTAAACATATAATATAAAAATTCAAAGAGGCGTGATAAATGTTAAACTATTTAACCAAGAGTTAAATCTAAAAGATAAGGTTAATATGGTGACTAAAACTTGTACAGAAACTATTTTTTGAGAGGATTGAGACCCATAACCACCTTTTCCTATAATTAAATCTATTTGGGGATATTAGAAACCGAAAATGATTTTAGAAAAAATTATTATTTCATGCTTTTCATAAAATGACCCTCACATCTATTATAAAAGGGTTTTTTCCCTTATCTTCATTCCACATCTCCAAAGCCATTGTTCCTTACCATAACCTACTAAAATTTAATCCAAAATAACCTTAATTCAACCTAGAAGAATTAAATTTAACATAAATCCATCAAAAGGATAACTTTTTTTCAAATCAAAAGGAAAAACTCGAAGAAGAGGTAATTATTTCATCACCTCTTTCAAAGTTTTTTTCTTCTTCCACTTCCTTTTTCTTTGTTGTTTCCATACCAAAATAATAACTCTAGTTCCTTATACATACATTGATATTAATATAAATTTAGTACAACCATATTCATTATTCTATCTATCCTAGGGAGGAAAAATTCACCATACAAGTGTACGTACGACTTACTGTCTCCACATCGTGGTGTAGTTTGTTATTCTACAGTTCATTATTTGGATAGGTATAATAATGATTATAATTCATTTAAATAATAATTATAACATGTTAAAGATTATTTTTATATATATTATACCATAAAACTACATTTTATTTTACCATCAATAGAATGATATTGTCGCTCGTGCGTACGTATGGGTTACCGTTTCAACGACGCGATGAGATTTTGTTCCTCATCGTAACCATTCAAGAATAATTTTCATTTGATGATTAAAAATAATTTTTAAAGAACTTAATATAATTACGTATATGAATCAATTACAACCTATCCATAACAAATAATAATTTTGTAACCAAACATATAAAATAAAATGAATCAGTTAACACCTGAAATAAAGATACTACTGAAATATCATTAATAAAGAAATATTAGAGGATCATATATGATATCATATTTATGTATGAGGATTCTTGTATAATTTAATAACAATTATTTAACCACTATACCAGAGGTTAACTTACACTCAACTAAGGAAGAATACAATTTTATGGTTAATTTTTCAATCTCAATTTATTATTTGAGGATATTTATACGTAACTGTCTACTAGGACACCTTTATCATACACATCCATGTTTCTTAAAAATATATTTCAAAAAAATTACTATTTACTAGAATATGGTTTAAATTCATTTATACCATTGCTTGAATTTTTATAAAATGGTTTGAAATGAATCTTTCCGTCTTTTTCCAAACAAGGTACTTTATGACCTTTTCAACAAATTAAGAAAAGAATTTTTATTAACTTATACGGTGTGTGGGGATATTTTACACCATTATAACACCTCAAAAGCTTCCCCTATAAGCTTATAAGAATATTTTAACAATAAATATTTTATTTACTTTTAAATTATTTCAAAGTATAAATAGATATTTCACTTATATAGTTTTTTGATTGATTTCATCTACGTCAACATCCTTCATTGGATTTTACGTTTGTTTGAAGTTGATTTATTATTATATAATCATCCATATTGTATTGAAGTTTTTGTGATATTTTTTACTATAGATGTGATATTTTTATACATTTCATGGTTAATAGTTAAATTATTTACATTTTATGCTAGTTTTAATATAAATTTTTATATTATGTTTCAACCTTTTCATATGAGGAATGCATTAGACTTAGTAAGTGATGAGCGGGGCCCACTGTAGCCCCACGATGAATTGGTAGTTCTCATGACACAAATTAGTGTTTTGGCACAAAGACTTGACAAAAATTTTATTTGTAGTCTTGGCATGAGGCCTTGAATATGTGGTTATGATGTCTGGCATTATGCATTCTATCATTATAGAATTAACTATTGATATTACATGTAATTATTCGACCAATATAATATCAATGTAAATAATTAAATGGAATTATTTGATTTATCTTTTATATATAATGCTGAAGTTTATTTTTAATAGTCTTGTGTTTTAGTCTTATACATTTCCTTAAATGTTTATGTTTTCTTATGATAGTTTCTACTATATTGTTATCCTTACTGAGCGTCTGAGCTCACCCCTTTCTTATATTTTATTTTTTCAAGTATGTGAAGAAGTGATTTATGAATGACCTGTGGGATAGACTATGGGATATGAGTTTTTTCTATGGTGACACAATATTTATCATTTCACCTCATAATGTAATGTCAAACTTATGTATGTATCTATTACTTCCAAGGATACTAAACTAATTGGTATTTTGGGACTAGATCTCTTGTGATCATACCAATGTTATATAATAATGAAACAACTCTGGGTAACTGGGGTTGGGGCAGTACATTAGAGGTTTTTTTCATGGAAAAAACATGGGTATCACTTTTTCTTTAAAAAATGTGAAGTTTATCTTCTCACACACATATAAAAGGCCACCCACAATCAACCCCTCTTCACAATTACAATGACATTTAGTTACAAAAATCCAAACCTAACTCTCTTAATTAATTCCCTACCAATGTTTTATATACCCTAGTTTGAGGAGAATGGCAATATATATAGGATTTATGTAATGACCTAAGGGTGTTCTCCAAATAAGGGATACAATCCTTAACATGCATATTTAATTTATTTCCTCCTCTGCTTCCTTAAAATAATGTTAATATGTGATAATATAATAAAATAATTATCTTATTTATAATAATATTTTATTATGTTATGTTCTTGGCCTATATTTATCTCACCATCCCATAGATGGGAAATGAATCTATCGATCATTTGTGTGGTGGCGTACCACCTCACGAACCGAAGTAATTCATTTTTCATCACTACCTTTCAAGGATATATATATATAATTATGAATTTAACATATTTATATGATATTTATGAAATTTTTATACTATTTTAATAATAATGTCACATATACCTTCTTACTTACCATTCTTTGGGGGAGATGATAATGGTGATTATGTGTATAGAGGACTACCGTCTCATGAAGAGAATTGATTTGTTTTATACTTACTCTTCATATGGATTGTATTGAGGATAAATTTAATAAAATATGTAATATTTTTCTTCAAACCATATTTCTGGAAATATAATATCACATCTAACTTCTTTCCTTCTAATCCATTGATGAAAATAATGGTACTCATACATACGTGTTGACTACTTCCATCACATTTTGATGAGAAATGTTTTTCATTATATTATTACATGGATGGTGGTAAAAGTGGATTTTATTAATATACATGATATATATATAAAAATAGTGATTCTAGATAGGTGTATTAATATTTATTTTCCATTCATTCATTCCTTCTAGAAAAATGAAAATTATATTCATGATACACACGGTCTTCCATCTCTATTAAAGGTGTAATCCATTTTCTATCTATAAATTTTTTAGATTAATAATATTGATATTTATATAATTATTAAAATTTTGTATATTATATAACCATGATTGATATAAATTGACCAAAATTATTGAACTAAAACATACATGAAAAATGGAATAATTATCAACTGAAGCAATGATTTTAACAAAGAATTATTAATAAACTGGTAATAGAATACTATATGTAAATAATATATGGAATGAAATCTATTATTAGTGTTATATAATATATTTATAAAAAACTTATATTTATTATACTGGATGTTCATAAACCTAATAAGTTCAAAAACCTTATCTATGGTTTTCTCATCTCTCTTTTACCTTTTGGAGATATATTCCAAATTAACCATTTATTCCTTTTTATAGAGTATATACTTACCATTTTTCTAATTTATGTCCTGAATCTGTTTCTCTTCATGGTATTTATAGTTTTAGTTTAGGTTATTATTTCATGGGTCTTATCATTTAAATGTTACCAATGTGCGAAGGGTGTATTTCACAATTTAAGTCTCCCTTGGGATAATTATTTGATATTTCATAAACTCAATATAAATGCTTATCCTATAGTAATTCATGAAATTTTTCAAGAAATATTTCCATTATTTATCACTTTGGTACATAAAATTATTGAGAAAATGTTTTTATTAAATTATAATGTTATTTCAAACATCAATCAAAAATCATTTTTCATCCAAATCCATGTTTTATAAAAAAATAAAAATTATTTTTAACACTATAAAAATGATTTATGAAGAAATTTTGGCACATATTTGATAGTTTAAAAAGTATTTTAAAGGTATACTAATTTCATTTTTAAAATAAGGCATGTTTGGGGTTTACTGAAAATTTGAATCAAATCATTATTTTAACTTGTATAAAATGTATGAAATTTTATCCACCATAACCACTCAATTTTTTAATGATTATTTTACAACTTTACAAAGTTATTTTCAATGAAAATTATTTTCAAATTTTTTTAGGAACTTTTAGTTTTAAAAGGATATTTTCAAAATGAAAAGTTTATTTTACTCAAGAATGTTTTAATGACATTTTTATGGTGTTTATATATATCAATTAAAACACACTTTTTTATACATATGATACACTGGGGATATTTTATGTCTATATCATATTTATTATATATTTGTATGGTTTATTATTAGTCTATCAAAGAATGTACTATTTTGTTTCCATTTATCATATTACTTGGAATGGTTTAGGATTTTTTTTATTAATTAGGATAATTATTAAAAGTTTATATGTTATTTTTCCAATATTAATATTCATGTTGAGTTTGTTTCAACCCATTTATATGAGGAATTGATTGGAATAATTTTGTTATAGGTGGGGCCTATAATTACATATCCCCTTAATGCATCGGTATTTCTCATGAGATAAATTAGATTATAAAATTAAATGCCCTTTTACATGTATATTTAAATTGTCTTGTTAATGTTCTTCATAGTATTTTTCATATGTATGGAATTATTCATTCCCTTATTATGATATTAGTTTTTAATATTCTATGTGATTATTCCATTACGTAGAATATAAAGGGTTAAGATTTAAACCCATGAATTCATTATATGTAATTATTTGATCATGAATTATTATTTTCATATGATTTTTTTGTAACTAATTTCATGGAACGTGTTTTATTAATTTACATATCTATATTGATTATTATTATTTATTCAGTGTAGCTTCCATTTTACTCATACTCTCACTATGAATTTGAACTCAACCATTTCTTATGTTTTATTTTCCAAGGGATGCATGGAAGTGTTTCATGATTGGTATTGAGGGATAATCTAAAGGAAAATATATAATTCCCAATGCAAACAATTTTTTATTTTATGATTCAAATTATAATGTGAATTTATAGTATATATCTAGTTTAACAATACTAATAAAATACCAAATCTATCGAGATTTTATTCCTTCTGTCTTATACTTATGTAATAGAGTAACCACTGACCCTATTCTATGGGGTGTAGGGTATTTAATGTTTGTATAAGATGAATATCATAAGAAACCTTACAAATAAGATTTCATAAAACATAGACTAAGGAACATGAAATAATGATTGATATTGAGGAAAAGTATAAAATAACATCCAAAAGTTTTGGTTAGTTAGAGATTATATGTTTTTTTATAAATATATCCATGTATAGTTACTAAAAGTATATGTGGTTTTGGAACAAATATTCCTATGGTTAATAACCCCAAAAATAGGTGTGTTGAGTTTAACTTGAAAATTACCTCGTACATGAAAATGGACCTTACTGTGCACCAGGTTTGAAACACCTGGGGGATGGCATAGGATAATTAATATTTTCTTTACAAATCATTATGAAATATTTGAATATATTTTTATGATTTGAAAATTTTACCTAAGAAACCATGTTTATGATTATGAGAATATCAATGCATAAATTTACTAATTTATGTTAAGAATTTCACAAGTTTGATATTATAAATTATGCATCAAAATGTAATTATAAATTATTTGGTATGACATTGTATATTAATGTCACCTAGATAAAGGAATGAAAACTATATCAATTCATATACCCCTTGTAGAGAATTCCCTCTTGAGAAAGATAATAAAGAAGGAACTAGAGATACTACTGGAACTGATCAAATTATAACTGTATTGGGGAAACTGAATCTAATTATGAGAAGTAACCTTTCCTATATAGAGAATAAAACTGATCCAATATGTGGTGTAATAATTTTAGACCTATTTATGTGTTATAAATATCTATAATTTAATAGGGCAACGAATATATTTGTAACTAAGAAATTGATATGTTTTTTAGAGAGGATATTTCTCACTTTTTTGAAAATGAAATGTAGAAATTTGTCGTTGTAGTTTATCATATCTCAAGAGATGCAGATCAGTAGTGTTAACTGATTCAAAACACTAAGTATGAAGAAGATATATGAAATATATAGTGGAATTATTTTACGTTACAATTCTTGGAAAATTATTTTCCTCATGAAAAATGAGCGGATATAGAGAGGCAATTCATGAATATAAGACAAAACGAATATGAACATGTTTATAAGTATGAATACAACTTGGATTAGTCAGAAATGGTTGATATGGACTACCTATATAATTAAAATATAAATATTGACCATTTAATTTATGATATTAATACAATTATTCAAATGGGACAAGTCTCTGAAACTTTCTCATCATACGAGGACATAGTAACATATGGTATAAAGATATGGAAATAATTATATATATAATATGAATTTAAAGGGATGAAATAGAATAAGCAGGTGGTAGAGAAAATTATGGATAAATTGAATAAGGTAATTAAATATTTCCCCATGAGATAATTATGGAAAGAAACACTTAGTTAATTTTTTGAATGGAATTGATGTTTTTAAAAGTGTTGAGATAAAGTTCACCATGCTTATGATTCCTAGGGAAAGAAAGATGGTTCCAATGTTCAATTATTCAACTGTAAGTATGTGGGGAACTATAAAAATGGAGGCCCCTAACATTAAGTAAATATACCTCAAAATAAGAAAAGGGTTCAAGGTAAAAATTATGTTATTACAACATAAAAAGTGGAATGATTAATTTTCCTCGATTTGGATTCAAGAATTGTGTTATATAAGTATTTTATCAATTATATTATGGTTATAATATTTATAAAATTTATAAGGATTATACTATAGTACTTTTTTTAAGGATTTTGAGGCATATGTTAAATGATAGAGATGACTATGAAAAGTGATTTAGTGTAAAGTTAATCTTTTTTTAAAACACATGATTGAGGTAATAAAACCATTAATGCATGATAAATGTTGAGATAATAATGATAAGGTTATGTATATGGGATTCTATTGGGGACAGAAAAAATGGTTATTTATTATATGGTTTATATTATCTTTGCTGGAGTTTTCTACATTTTATGAGTTATGAAGAAATTTAGACAATTTGATATTTTATTCAAGGAATAAGGGAAAAATAATTTCTTGAATAATTCATGTTTTCGATAAGGTTTTATGGTTATAATTTTATTCACATAATTACAATGTGACATTAAGATACACTTTACTTTTTATAGGGAATATAATGATTTTTTAGTTACCTTCTTTATAAATATTTGGACTTTGAATTTGGTCAGACATATTTTGGAAGAGTCTTAAGGATAACCATTTACGAAATAGATTAAGTATAATTTATAGAGTAACTAATATTGTATTAAATATTAAATTTTTATATTGGATAACGTTTTCTAACCATTTTGGTTTCAGTAATGGCAGGTTGAAAATGTGTCACTCTTTTATAGATCTTATAATCTATTAAAAGTTAATTTTAGTGATTCAGCCATAAAAAATCATTTTTGGATTTTCCTTTCATAGAGTAATGGATTTAGTAAAAATTGATCAAATCATAACAAAATGATTAAATTTTTATTGTGATGTATGAAGATATAATGTAAGAATAATTCCTTATATTCTTATAAAATAAAATAATTCATCAAATTTAGGAAAAAGATCTTGAAACAAAAATGTTACCATATTAAATTTGTATCCAATAAATGAAATTGTATTTTAAATAATTATATATTTATGGTTTTTAGGTCCTTAACATTCCTTTGATCATAAAATATCTCCTCATCGATGATCTTTATCACTACATATGATTATTTACACTTTTCTACCATATCCATAACTTCAATTCCCACCATTATTCTCCAACTTGGAAACCAAGTTATGTGTTATTCTAGATAACCTTTTTACTTCCCATTATCTCTTATAAATTTTATTCTTATTATACCTTTTTAAAATGTGGATTTACAATGAAGGTATTTTCAAATTTCAAACCCTTAATTTTGGAGATCAATATTAAATTGCAATGAAGCAATTTTTTAAAGGGTAGAATGTAATGCATCAAAATTTTAAAAGTGGAACGTCATATTTGATAGTGTATATGACACAAAACACCAAGAATAGAATATAATGTATCATAGTGATAATTTACAATATATTTATTTTTAATAAACTAAATTTCTTTGAGAGTTTTTGTACTATATAACACCATGTTTTAAAAAATCATGGCATACTATTAAAATTATTATTAAAAAAGACCATTATATATTAGTCATTAAGTTAGAGGGTATGAATAGTAGTAAATAAATTATGATACTTATATTTCTTATACATATATAAAATAATTTCTTTGTATATATATTTATTATAAATAAAATAATAACCATTTCAAAATAAAAAAAAGAAATGTTTTCCAAAAAACTATACTTTTTCAAAAAGATTGTTTAGTCACACTTTGAACACCAAGGTTTAAATTAATTTACAACAATTTTAAAAAATTTATTTTGACAAAATATAATTTTTTAAATCTGCATTTTAAAATTATCCTTTGGTTAATTTATGGGTTTTTTCTATGAAGAATAATATTTTCGTTAATAGTTAAAAATACATATATTTTTTTGGAAATTTCATTTTATTTTAAATTATATAAATTGATAAATTATATATTATAATAGTTTTAAATTAAATTTACATAAATTATATTATAATATAAATAATTTATTTCATTTCAATTAGTTTCATATTCAATGGTAAAATAACAACTTTTAAAACTATTGAAAGTTTTTCTTTGTAATATTTTTTTGATGCATTAGTGGGTATAATTTTAAATTGAATTATTCCACTTCTATGAATTTAATTTGAAAAAATGGATTAAATATTTTGAATCATAATAATTATTATTATCTAATAATTACAACTTAAATTTTTTCCATAATTAATAGTATAAAGACTAATAAGTAATTACAATGGTTAAGGAAACAGTGGTTATACCATGGGGAAAACTAACATGATAAGGCTTTAAAATAAACAAAAACATTTCCAGCACCCAATTTTTGGCCTTATTTCTACCTTATATTATCTAAGGTTCGCTAATGTCCTATTTTTAAGTCTTTTAATTATAAATACATGGATTTCAATTTTTCTTTTCAAAAATTCAATTTCTCTTATCTCCCCCACTTAGAAAAGGCCACCCACTCTCCTGTCATATTCAATCTTCCAAAGAACATTAGTTAAGACAATAAAAACCTAATTTTTTTCTTTAATTTCCTCCCAAAATATTATATAACAATTTATAATTTTCAAATCAATCTAAAGGGCTTTATGTATAAACATAAATTTGTTCTCTAAAGAAGATGACAAATATGTAACATGCATATTTTCATTATTTCTTCCTCCATCTCCTTCAAATATTTTTTATATATGATAATATAATAAATTAAATATTTAATAAATATTTAATTTTTTTATGTTAATTTCATAAACTATATCTATCTCCTCTTCCATCAAAAGGGAAACAAAACTATTGATCTTGTGTATGATGGACTACCACCTCGCGAACTAATGTAATTAATTTTCCCTCACCACCTTTCATATATGGATATAATAATGTATATATCATATTAATATTATTTCAATGAAAATATTAGACTTATATAATTATTATATAATATATAGATTCTTACTTAACATAGAGTGGGGGGATATGATAGTGTCACTCGTGTGTATGGAAGACTACCGCCTCATAACACGATGTAATTTATTTTCAATTACGCTTTACATGGAAGGTAGTAATAATATATTTAATGAATATATATGATATTTATTATATGAAAATACCTATTTATATATAATATCAAATTTAACTTTATACCTTTTAATCCTTTGGAAAAACATATTGTCTCTCGTGTGTGTGTGTGGACTACCACCTCTACTTTGTGATTTGAAATGTTTTTTCATTTTATTATTACAATGATTGTAATAAGGATGTATTTTATTAATTTATATTATATATATATAACATGAAAATTATACTAAAAGTGGAAATTAATATTTATTTTTCATTCATTATATCTGTCAAGAAAAATGAAAATAGTGTTCAAGCGTATGTACGGCCAATCATCTCCATGAACAGTGTAATCCATTTTCTATCTCAAACTTTTATATATTACTATAAATTCATATATACATTATATATATATATATAATATAAAGTTTTTAAATTTTTTGATATTATTTAACCCAAATAATATAAAAGGACTAAAATTAATGAGCAAAAACATACATGAAAACAAAGTAATTATCACCCAAAATAGTAATTTTAACAAATAATTATTAATAAAATGGTTATAATATAATATAGGTATATAATATATGGTATAGAATATATGATTATGGTTCAATAATATATGTATAATAAACAAATATTTATTATACATGAGTTTTGGACACATGTGAAGGAAGTTTAACCTAATATAAGGGTTTATCATCTCACTTTTACTTCTATGAGACAAATTCCATATTCACCACATATTCTGTTATGTGGTGAATATTCTTCCCATTCTGATACTTTCTATCATGAATATATTTATTTTCCTTGTATTTAAATTTTCATTGGAATTTGTTTCTATCATGGGTCTTATGATTGAAACATTACTGAAGAGGTAATGGTGTCTTTCACAATCTAATCATTATTTGGGATTGTTTGTGTTTAAGTATCCCTTGGGTAAATTATTTGATATTTCTCAAAATGGATTTTTTTCGTCTAATATAGTTATTCATGATGTTTTTCAGGTTATAGTACCATTTCCCCCACTTTGGTAATTAAAATGATTGATATAATATTTTTTAAGAAAATTTGACTTTAATTCAAGCTTCTGTTGAAAATCCTTTTTCATCCAAAACTATATTTTCTAAAAATGTTTTCAACAACTTTTTTGACAGCCTATAAATTTATTATTAAATTCATTTTTACCTATTTTTTACTTTTAAAAAATCAAATTATTCTTCATTTCTTTTTCCAAACAAGGCATGCTTGGCTTTTACTATTAATGGGAAAGGAATATTTAATTTGACTTATATGGCATGTATGGAATTTCCTCCCTTCATGAATGCTCGATGATTTAAATATTATTTTAAAAAAATTATATGTTATTTTCAAAGATAATTATTATAAAAAATTGAGCTTTATGTTTTAAAAGGTTTTTGAAAATTAAAATGATATCTTCCTAAAGAATTTTTTTTAATCTTATTTTAATGGTATTTATATTCATCAACAACATCAACCCTTTATTGTACTTATGATAAATTGGGTAAATGTTATATTGAGACCATTCTTATTATTTATTATGATGTTTTATATTTATTTTGACTCGGTTTGTACTATTATGATACCATTCATCATTTTACTCTGAAGGGTTTATGATTATGCTTATCGATTGTGGTAAGTATTAAAATTTTATATGTCATTTTTTTCAATATGAATTTTTAAGTTAAATATTATTAACACCTTTCTTATAATGAGTGAATTGGATTTATAAAGTGATGGGTGGGTCTCAGGATTACATATCTTTATGATGCATTGGTCTCGATCTTGAGAAATATTAGTTTGGAAAATTAAGTGACATTTTACCCATAGTTCTAAATTGTCTTGGGAAATTTCTTGAAAATATGTTTTAGATTTCATTATTTATGTTTTCCCTAATTTTAATATTAGTTTTTAATGTTTTGTGTGATTATTATAATAGTTAGAAAAATCATAGTTAGGTTTCAATCCATGTGATTATTTATATTGAATTATGTGATCATCATTTAGTCCTACCATATTATTATCAAGTATTTAATTTAATGGAATGTGTTTCAATTATTTTACTTTCCATATTGATAATGCTTATTATTTTGATAGCTTCCTCTATATTCATACCCTTACTGAGCATCTAAGCTCTTTGATTTATTATGTTTTATTTTCTCCAGGATACCAAGAAGCCTTTTATGGTTGATATATAGGGATATACTAAGAGGAAATATAGTGTTCTCAAAGAGAAGGATTTTTTATCTTATCCCTAAAAAATATATTGAAATTAAAATTTAAATATTTCAATATAGTTTCACTACTGGTTCCACCAATGTCATATCCCTGAGCCCATCGATGAGTTTCAATTCCACTAGACTACTACCTAACACCTCAACATAGAACCCACATCACCATCAATTCAAACAAGACTCTATTGAAAAACAAGTGCCATTGAATAATCAAAAACACCATAAAAATTCATCATTGAAGATCTCAACCAGAAAAGATATTCCTCAGGAAATGTACATGAGAGACAATGTCACTGTACCACCACCGAACAAACAAAAAACAAACGTTGGCTCATCAAATCATCACCAGCAAGAGAAACTAAAACCACAATGGATGACCGAGAAACACACCCAAAAACACAAAAAAAAACTACAACATGAGAAAAAAAACACAAAAACCCACAACAAGGCAGGCCATTGAACATCACCAAAGTCCACAACCATCAGCGGAATCATTAGAGGGTCCACTTGACACCAAATAACTCACACCCCAACTCCACTGAAATCAAATCTATGATTTCTAAAGAACATAGTCTTCACTGGTTCTAGGGGAATCACATAACCAATTTAGGCTAGAATAAAGCCACCATGGCCAGAGGGGACCACTAGATTTGATGTCTATAAAGACCCAGGACTGAGCCCGACACTGAGAAGATACATCGGAATCGGAAACAAAATAGGAGAATAGATAGTGGTTGGTGAAAAAAGTGGTAAGATGCCACATATTAGGGAGTTCAGGAGGAAGATAAAGGGGGATTATATTCCATTAATAATCTTAAACTGAACAGAAATTGAAATGAAAGAAAAATTAGAGCATAGAGATTTGATTCCTTTTCTATTATGCCAATGTTATAAATTAACCATTGAATGTTGGCTATTGGGTTAGAGTTCTTTATAATTTGATATGTTATGACTAAATCCAAAATATAATGGGACATTTAATTTTCTTTGTTTATTTAAAAGAGATGACCATCTTTGTGAAATGGTATTTTTCACTATTCACTAAAAAATCAATCATTTCATAAAAATTCAAAAAATTCACATAATTTAATTTTTATAAAATGAATGCATAATAAATATTCTATAAATTAAAATCTAAATAAGTTGTAGAAATTAATTATAATTCTCACCCATGAAATGAAAAATAAAAGGACTATGTTATAATGGTTATAGTTACATATTAATATAGTGTTTTTCATTTAAGCACAATGTTTCATGTTGTATAAGATATTAAACATAATGTTATTTTAAAATATCAGGGCATCACATTATAGACATCACAAAATCTCAAATATCTTCTCCATTGTATTAATGCAACTTTAATCTTTCTAAAAGTGTGAATATCCATCAAAATTCAGAAGGTGTGGTTTCATAAAATACTCTACTATATACATGTTCCTCTATGGATATTTTTGTTGACCTATTTAATTGGTTACATAGGTAATAATATACATTACTTGAGCTAATAATAGTAAAAACTACTCTATTATGACTCCTCTAGGTTGCTGATATGTATGCTTATTATATGATAGATTCCCCCTACTTCATATTCCCTATTTCCTATATGGAAAACGATTCTGAGTCAACCTGTTTTAGATTAGAAAACATATAAACCATCAAAATATATCTCATGATTAAATAAATATAAACTATAATATCTTAAATGTGTCAATTAATATCAATATTACCTCTAAATTTATCTACACCATTATGATGTACACAGATTAGCGTGAGAGTACTGGGAGGGGGTGAATCATGGATTCATTTTATTTTTACACATTGATTATTTTCAATTAAACCATTGTGAATCATTAAAGACTTAATCAGATCTTCTTTTTTCTTTCAGCCTTACCTTAAATAATATAGCAAATTCAATGAAACATAACACAATGATTTAAAAGGTTCAATAGAAATCCATACTCTTTTCTATGTTGGTTATTCCCCCAATACAAATGATATACTATAATATTATTTCAAAAATTATAATTTTTGATAAATATTAAAATTTTATCTCTCTATAATTTTCACAAGAGGTTATTTATAATGCATCCCACTATGTTACCATACTCCACAGGATCCTGATCCAGAATCTGCACGGGGGACTTCTTCTCCTTAGTCACACAAGAGACTTCTCCTCCCGAATCGACATGGAGAACATCAACATTTATCCAAGGCATGATTTATTGTAGGTTAATCTATTGATCTTACTCCATGAACATGATATATTACACATTGGTAGTAATATTAAAAAACCATTACAAATATTGTTGGTCTAACTCTCAAATCTTTGATCACCTATATTTGATAAGTTTCGTTAGTGAAAAAAATGACCAGGATGACTCTTTATTCTCGTGATTAAGGCCAAAAATATCTTATTATGTGATAATGGGTCTCAAAACTTCTTCAATTATATTTATATACAGTAATTATCTTTCACAATTTTAACTTACTCAGTATTCTTGAATCAAAAACTACTACAAACTCGGATATAAATTCTTATTATATTTTTTCTGGCTATAGTCTCAAATATATTATCCTCATATATTAAGAAATTATCATTATATACACATAGTAATTATCATATAGTACATTTAGTCTAAAAAACAATCTAAACAAGAAACTATTATTATATTGATATCTATACAAGTGGAAATATAATTTCTCATAAAATATACTCAACACTTCATCTCACTCACTATCTCTCAATATATTCCTCATGATTGTCTCACATCATCAACATTGAATGAACTCATTATTTATTGTCAATTATTCACTAGTTACGAAATAATGTTTCGCATGATAATTATAAAAATATGAGAAGTATTTTAAAAGTAATTTTTTCACCAAGAAACATTTAAATTAATCACAGTATAGTATCTCTACAAAAAAACTATTCACATGAAACATTGCATATGCCTTTATACAAATATATTCCATATATAATTTTTATTCTTCTCCACATCACATAATTTATTTCTGACCGCAAATTATAATGTTCACAAAAAAATTCTTTTTCTATGAGGCTTCCCAAGAATGAAGCTCATTCGCATAGAATAACCACAAACACCCATTTTTACAATAAATTCAAAGGACTATCATGGAAATTATTTTGTTTGTAGTTGATTATAGGACCAATTGTAATTCATCAAACCACCTTCCATGAACTCACTTGGATCATTCAAAAATCATCTTAAAATTCATACTGATTTCTACAACCATACCCTCTCCACATTTAAAGAAAACTTGTATCTTATTCACTACCGTAATAGTCTACATAACTCCCATCGGATTTCATCTTTAACATTTTAATTATCCACCATAATTGAAAAGGTTCTCATGTGGTTTTTAAACACTACTGGTTTATCCAAGAAGTATCTTCACCCACATGGCAGTAGGTGCCTAATTCATCTTCCCAAATAGTCCCATCGCAAAGAAGGTTATCACAAAGCAGCTCCATCCACAAATACTTATCTCCATAAAAATCACAAAAAAATTATTTTTTCTACTAAAAAATACATAGCTACATTTAGAAATCTTTAATGGACTTGTGTGATCCAGCATGGAAACCATATGCTTTCTATGTTCTCGGTCTGAAACCCCTCATTCATGAGGGGTTTATTCGCAAAGGCTCATATGTAGAATGTAAAAGATGATCTTCCAGGTTGATCAGATGGCCTAAATTTAACTCATCATTTGGATTGGAAGACTAAATATATTTCCATCATTTTAATGATGTGGTAACAATACCTTCTTAATTTTGAGACACAAAAAAAACACTAATGGGGCTCCATTGAGAGTTTTCAAAAGTGGTGACTACAGCCTCTCGATCCATCATCGAGGTAGACACCATGATTTCACTACATAGCACACCCACATGGATAGAAAAACTTGTAGTCCATGGGATCTTCTCTATGGACTTCTTGAGTAACTCATGAACACTTTCAGATGCACTCTATACAGTCCCAATACATGGTCCCATGTTTAAACTTATTCACATATCACTCCTGCCACTTTCGTGGATTCTTATAGCTATACTTCCCATGGGGGTTGACTCATTGGGAACCCCTACATATGATAGAGGGATATCCTTAGTGGCCCCCTTATTTTTCTCTACATTCTTATATGATGATCCTAATAGATTCTTAGAAACATTTCTTGTATAGATTGACAAACAAAGCCTTCTTGATTAAAATTCCAATCCAAACTTCTAATCTTCACAATTCATCATGAAAAATGAAATTCAAGAAATATGGTATCCTTTAATCTTGTATAAAATATTTTGAAAAATGTTTCCTTCTTAACACTTGTCTTATGCATTAAAGTTTTTCACAATAAATCATCATACCTATACCAAGAATAATTTTCCAAGAGTTACATCTAATTCTATATAAATAATAATTTTCCAAGACTGACATCCATCTATATAAGATAGATCTATAATAATTTAAAAGGTATCAATAATTCATCCATAATAATTTTTATTGAATCACCACTTCATTCATAAAAATTATCCTATAATCACAACTTCAATAATCCTCATCACCATATATAAGTCTTCCAAATATATTGACTTATAATATACTGACAAAAAAGAAAAAATTACTTCATCAAGCATGAACTTCTTCTATTCAATCTCCCCCTTTATATATGTTGTCGATACTTCTTTACTTTATAATGTAAATATTTTCCCCATTTTTGATAATAAATGAAAAGGCTATGTACAGTCTTCTCATCGCATATTTATTCTTAAACACATTCTCTCTCCCTTTTATAAAAATTTCAATATCAATTATAATAGATGAATGGTCTCACATGGTTCCCTTATCAATGATACTTTGGTTAATAAAAATTAAGTTTATATGGGCTAACCAAGTGTACAAAAATAGAGATATTCAGCCATAGATGTCTAATAAATACATAAAATACAATTTCTATGAAATCATGATAAAAAATTATCAATTATTCATTGACGGATTTTAAATAAAATGATTTATCAATAAAATGATAAATCATAAACATACTTTAGAAAAAACATAAGAAAGTTCAAGTGTAAAAGATATAGCTCTCCCTTTTTTCCATCTTGAAATCAATCAAGCACCCCCCCCCTAATTGATATGTTTAATAAAATTAAGATCATGGGACGAAAGTGGGATTTTCAAACCTGAACATCCAATTTTATAAATATATTTATAAGTTTCACATTCTCTTTGTAGTTAAGACTTAATATATTTATATCATCAATGCTCCCCCACAAGGGTTTCATCAATCCTCTTCAATTATCTTTATGGTAGTACCAAATACTTCATATAAAAGGGAATAAGGATAAACCACTTGATTTCTTATAAATAACATTTATAATGAAATATTCCTCTCAATTTGGACTTTTTATTCATTTTATATTCCTCAGAGGGTGTGATCGGTCTTTATTTATCAATTGAAAAATATGATATAAATGTACTTTACTCTTCATTATGAAATACATTGGTTTTTACATTCCACATCTTCTTCATCATTTCATTTTGGGATATTAAAATTTTTATAAAATTTTTTTCATCATGATCAGTTTTCTCACAACTTTCATATTTAATTATTTTCAATTCATCATATATAGATGAATTATTATCAAATACAACTTCGTCAACTGTAACCACTTTATTTAATATTTTATCTATTAGTTTCATTTCATTCTCTAATAATTTAGATTTGGAATGTTGATAAAGCCATATTACTAAGAATTTTTTATTATTGTTCTCATATTTTTTGAGTTTACATATAAGACACTAGTTATTGTTTCTTCCTTCACGAACGTTCATCTCTTCATCTTAACATTCTATTAATTTTTACATGGTTTGATAACTATTAATTTCTCAATTTCATGACCTTATAAACCATATCTAATAAAAATTTCTTTTAAGCATTCAATGTTTTCTATATCAATAGTTGTAATGATGTCTTAGTCATAGGATTATCATTTTGATAATTTGATCTCATTTTTAATCATTTCTCCACCTTTATTCAGACCTCTTTTTTGTTGGTGAAATGTTGTTCTCTCGGAAATAATATTTATGAAAAAACAATCCAAAAAACTAGAAGTAGCCTCTTAACCTTGATCTTATATATTGATGACAATTCTCAAGAATAACTTTAATATTGTCTCTCAAGTATCATTCAAGATAGGTTCTCTCTTCACGTTCTTCACCTTCAAATGTTTCTTTAGCTATTTTTTTCATAACACACATATGATTACTAAATTTGTATTCATATCCTATCCCATTTCTTGACATTGAAGATTAAAAAATCTCCATGTTCTTCATATTCATTAAATTGTCTTTGATTACTTCTTACGTTTCCTCTTATATTCACCCTTTTTGTATTTAATACACTTTTTATTGAAATATTCTTCCTCTTTATCAAATTCAATGACATTGGATTTATTATTTGAATAGTCATCTATAAAATTTCAAAACCAATGATAGTTGGAGCACTTTAGTGGCTTCTTCCCTTTTCATCATTTATATCTATTATGCATCCTTGAAAAAAATCCCTATTTTGACTATGGTCCGCTTTAACGTCCTCATCATTTGTACCACTTGACTATGGTTTCCCTTAAACTCTATTGTTTCCTATCATCATGAATTTAAAAACCATCTATTATTTTTCTTTCTTCTTTAAATCTGGTTTTTTGATTATTTCATAGGCTTTGAAATTTTAATGGAGTTCATCCACTGATTGATCTTATTGGTATTACAATGCATAAATGTTTGAGTAAAATAAATCTGGAAGGTATCTCATCAGCTTCTTCACAGTGTTTGAATCATCAAACTTCTCAACAAAACCTGTTATGATACTAAAAAACTCATTTACTCTAGTAAATTAGTCATAAACACTTTAATCGTCACCCATTTTAATATTTCCAAATCTACTTCACCATATTTTTATTTTATATTATTTGACATTAAGGTTTAATTCATAACTTCTTCTCAATTTATTAAATATTTTATTGGTAGACTAGAGAACCATCACTTTAGTGTATAACATTTTTCATAAATATGTAAATATTGAATTTCGAGCCTTTATTCCTATATATAAGTTCCCTTTATCTTCAAAAGGTGTGGTATTATTCTCAATTTATCGTTGATATTCCACTGTAACTGCATCTCTCACATCTACTCGAAGTGATGGGATCTATGTTATCATCATATTTTTCCAACCATTTTATTTATCATTACTAAAGATGGTAATACCTATATAGTTTAATAATTTTATAATAATCTTCCACAGTGTACTATCAGATATTTCATAGCTGACCTTCACTCTAACATAAGTTGATGTATCCAGATCAGTGTGAGGTCATTGATATGATTATGGGTTGAATTAGTGATCTATTTTCTTTTTTCACATCGATTATTTTTAATTAATAATATGTGGCTAATTAAATCCATGATCCAATATTCTTGTATCTCTCAGTCTTACCTTGAATAAAGAAATAATTTCAAAGGAATAGAACATAAGGATTTACAAGGTTTGATAAAAAGACCTACTCCTTGTCATGTTGTTTGTTCCCCCAACTTGGATTCTCCACTATAATATTATTTTAGTGATTATAGAAATTAATATAGATTCACACTATATCTCCCATGAATTCACATAGGAGGTTCTTTATAATGCATCCCAGAGTGTCTACAGAATCCATATTGGCCTTCTCTAAAATCTTCACTAGAGACTTCGGCTTCTTCTTCTGTTGAATCCAGAGGGGAAACTTCCTCATTTATTCAAGGGTTGATCCACTGTATGTTGATCTATTGATCTTCCTTAAAAAATTCTCAATATAACACTTTCCCATGTACTATTTATGATCCTTTTCAATGTCTATTAGTCTTACTTTCAAATATCTGGAAACTTGTATTTTATGAGGTGCCTTAGTGCCAAAAATGCTCTGGTTGATTAATTATTCTAATGCTGAAGTACCATCCTCACAAATTATGTGGAATTGGAGCACAAAACTTCTTCAACAATAGTTATATGAATGTAGGATCTTTCATAGTTTCAAATGATTCAATCACCTTAAATCAACAACCACTATCAAATTAGATATTAATTCTTCATATATTCTTCTTGGATATAGTCTCAAATATATATTGATCATATATTAGGAAATTATCATTATGTGCATATAATAATAATTGCATGGTACATTTAGGCCACAAAATACTGTATGTATAATAAACTCTTATCAAACTAATATATGAACAAGTTACAGAATATTTTCTCAAAAAATCTTATCTTCACGTCAACACACATACTATTTATCAATATATTTTTGATGAATATATCACATCTTCATCTGTGAATCAACACTCTATTTATAATAAATTATTCACTGGTTATTGAAGAATTTGTCATATGATAATTCTATGAATGTGTGAAGAAGTATAAAATAATTTTATTCACCATAAATTTTTTGATTAATCACTGCATAAAAAATATTCACACAAAACTCTTTGCATGGTAAATTTTATATTCCTTTATAAAAATATATTTCTCATAGAATTTATCTTCTTCTCAACACCTCATAATATATTTCTGAGCACAAATAATCATGTCCACATATCGTATTTTTTTCTATGTGACTTACCATAAATAAATCTCATTCTCATAGAATCATCTCAAACACCCATCTCATAAGCTTACCATAAATTAACATCTCTCACATTATTCCATTTTTTGTTGATTATGTCACCATTTATTCTTCCACAAACCACTATCGGTGAACTCAAATGGATCATCCATAAAGAATATTAAAACTCATAATCATGTCCATGGACTTACCTTCTCTATATGGAAACAATCTAGTATCATCTTTTATAATTTAATAGTCTGCATAACTAATATAACATATAATATTTAATATTTTACTTCTTCATCACAAATAAAATGGTTCTTAGGTGTTTGGGGAACCTTATTGGTTCATCCATGAAGGATATTCACCCAAATGGAAATAGGTTCAAAAAGATTCTACATAAACAATCCCACTTCAATGAATGTTATCACAAAGAATCTCTACCTAAAATAACTTATATTTATAAACATGAAAAACCATTTTTATGTTTTGTGGAAAAACATACATAGTCACATTTTAAACTCCCAAAGTAACATAGAGTATCTTGTATAGAATGCAGATTGTTTTTGGGTTCTCGATCTACAAACCCTCATTTATGAGGGGTACATTCCCAAAGGATCATACATGGGTGGTTCAAGACTATCTCTCATATTGACCAGATTTCTAAAATTTTAATGAGAGATCATATCATATGAATTACTAAATTTAAATCATATTAAGGAAGAGAGAACAGTACCCTCTTACTTTTTCATCCCATATTGAAACTCTAAATTGAATCTTCTATGATTTATCAACCAATTGGTTGCTGGATCGGATTATACTAAATATACACAAGTGGGGGTGAATTATGTCTTTTCAAAAATCTTCTCGAGATCATGTTCTGTCTATTATATTTAATTAGATAGAATAATTTTGTGGAAATATGAAGTGCAGAGACACACAATGTATAGTGGTTCTTGGAATAGAAGTCCCCTAGTCCTCTAAACCAATGCTCTACTCCACGAGCTTGGTCACTTTCACTATCTGGTCCTCATTTCAACACACCTTTCAACAACTGAGTACAGGAAGTTGAAACCATTACAATCTAAGGAAAAAAAATCCTTCTGGTTCACTCACTGAACCTACACATCTTAGTACGAGAAGTCGGTCACTCAATAATAGAAAAGAAATATTTTTGAACTTTGAAAATACTTTCCAAATGTTATTCGCAATTGCAACAACATGAAATTGACCGAAGATGGATCGTCACCATTAGAAATAATGATCTTCACAAAAGAGTCATTCTGAGTTGATCCTATTGAAGTAAATATAGAAATATAATTCACAACTTCAGCAGTAGAAGATTCACAGTATATCTTCGATGTAGAACGAGTAAATATTCTATTTTGATTCTTCTTCTTCAACAAAAAGATCTTTGTCGCTCCTTTGAATCAGCAGGGCTATATTTTTTATAGACTCTATTTTTCTTCCTTTTTATGAATGATTTATTTTTTACAAAACTTATCCTCCTTTATTTTTTTTTCAGAAAAGCTCATATATAATAATGACGAGCACTTCTCCTACAAATTTAGATCCAAAAAAGTCGCCTTTTGACTTGCGATATTCAAACATTTGAATTTAAAAAGTAGTCGTAACTTCCCTGAAGACTCGACATAAAAAATATCATTTTAATTCTATCCATAAACCATTGATAAAACGTCTCTGAATCGGTCAATGTCACGCTTAAAAAATAGCTTTAAATCCGTCTTGAAATCAGCCTAATAATTAGCTTGTTGATCATTGAAAAATAATATTGACTTTAAACTCTCTGACGCCTAACGTATGGTTGAGTTGTATAGTATTCATCCTCTAAATGTAACGTAAATCATAAATGTAAGGTTGATGACGTAGCCTTCACACGTAAGTTTTTCAACGTATGGTTGATCATAAACTTAGGGTTGGCAACGTATGGTTGATCACAAACATAGGGATGGCAACGTATGGTTGATCACAAACATAGGGTTTCCCATCCTTAATTTTTCTCTTCAACTTTCAAACATATGATGAAAGATCCATACTTTTATAAGCATTCAAATGAATGTAACTTGATCCATACTTTTCTAAGAACGTATGTTTGTTCACAGAAGTAAGGTTGATGAACCATACTTTTGAGGTAAAAACGTAACTTTTAACACTTACATACGGTTATCCTTCCATACTTTTCAA
The DNA here is from genome assembly GCA_963277665.1 of Viscum album. NCBI lineage: Eukaryota > Viridiplantae > Streptophyta > Magnoliopsida > Santalales > Viscaceae > Viscum > Viscum album. The sequence goes on from CAUJRU010000226.1 coordinate 425,656, forward strand.
CAACCCAAACGTAGGGTTCCTTCCTAACGTAGGGTTCCTATTCCATACATTTCTAATAAATCATAAAGTATACACTGCATTTCATCCTTATTCTACGTTTCTCTATGTAGGGTATGAATAGTGTTTCCAGAACACGCTAAAACAGATCCTGAATATGTAGATCATGAATAGTGTTTCCAGAATGTGCTAAATGAGAATAACTTAGAAATTAATTATCGTTGTTCAAGAATCTAAATATTTCGTCCAGAAATAAAAATATATTGAATAATAAATTCCTGAAATATTCTTAAAAAATAAAACCATTAGAAAATAATTAAGGGTATTTGTGAGAATCAAAATTATCAAAAATAGATAGAGTATTGTTCTTAAAAATCTCCCCCTTTAAATAACAACATTATGTTTTGTTCAAAACTACACTTTCTCAACAATCTCCCCCTTTTTATGATCAAAAAACCCATAAAATAACCAATGAAATTAACATACAAAAATTAATTACATATAGTTTTGAATGTTGAAAAGATAAATACAATATTAGATTTAACATAATTTCACCCTTTAATTTATCCATTTTAATTTTTCCCCCAATAAAAAAATATAAAATGAAACAGAAAAAATGTTGTTATTATCCAAATTTCTACCACTTTTTTTGATATCAATAAGAATGATAAAAGATGGAACATAACACAGATTAAAGTATCACTGAACATAAGTAAATGCTTTAATTAACTGTTTATCAATTAGTGAATCAGGATTAATGGCTTAGTGAAACAAGGATTGTAAATCAAAATAAAAAATAAATATAATGAAATAAATTTTCATTAAAAGTAAAAAAATCGATAAATATAGGAATCAAGGTTTGGTCAGGGTTCAGATATATTCTATCTAATTTGAACAAATTCCTTGATTTCTGAGAGCTTCTCCCTAAGTCTTCTCATCATTCCATCACCAAGTCTAAAAATAAGATCCATATTCTCTTGAGTCATATGAATGTCTTCTATGAGGTTGACTTTGAAAAACTCATGTAGTCTTTCTTCCTTCTCTACAAATAAAGTCAAATTCTCCATGCATTTATTTAAGACAGATCAGATTTCTGGTTCATTTGAGGTGAGCTGATCAACCAATAAATTTCTGATTGTCTAACAAGACTGAAAAAGGAGCACTGTTTCATTGAAGATCTTGAAATCTGTCATTCATGTTGCACATTGCAGTTGTGATAGCTTGAAACATTCTGATTAAATCAGGTGAAGTACCTGATCCACTATCTTCACTAGTCCTGACAGATGCAAATTTTGTCTCCATAAATAATTTGAGATCTGATAAATCTGACATCCTAACCATTTCAGACATTAATGTTTCAGCCACATTCTGTATATCCTTCTTAAAAATTTCAGCTTCTTGCTTGGAAACTATACTTCCCTTAAGTCTCTGAAATTTCCACTTCTCTGTTTCTAAGGATCTCCTCAAAGTAACATTTTCAGATTCTAACTAAGACAAAAAAAATTACAGCTCTTCGACTTCTTTATTCCCTGAATCAGAGGCACCTTGTTCTTGATTCTCATTCTCTATTTCAGTGTGATGTAGTAGTACTAAAGGCAGTAAATCAGCATCAGACTTTTCTTTTTTCCTTCTCCTAAGTTGGTTGATCCACATATTTTTCCTCAGAGTCTTTTCCAGACTCTTCCACAGAAAAATCCTCATTAATTACTTCAGTGTGAACTTCAGAAACAGTCTCAGCACGAACATCATCAAACTGTTCTTCCATTGGATTTTCTAAAATAATATCTTCTGGAGTTTTCTGAGGGATGGACACTTCCTCACCAGGCTCAGCCTCCTATTCAATGTCGGCATTAGCTTCTGGTTTTGTTCTTTCAACTTCAATTCTATTAGGGTCAAATTCTGTAACAGCCATATCTTGTTCCTGAGTTTCTCCTTCAGCTTCTTCTTGAATTCTAGATTTAATCTGAGGCCCATTTACTGATTCTGACCTCTCAATAATATCTTCCATTACTTTTTCAATAGAATCTTCTCTTACAAAATTGTAAGAGAGTAAATCTCTTGATGTTAGTACAGGGGAAACAAGTTCCTCATTAATAGTTTTTTTTCTTAGAGTCTGAAGTCCCTCCTGACTTATTTCATCTTGCAAAATTTCTTACTCTCGATTCAGCCTATCCCTCTTTGGACTTAGCAGACTGAGCTTGAGAACTATCTTCTTCTTCCTCATCTCCTACTGAAAAAAAATTCCCTTTTAATGTGCTCTATAAATAGCCAATTTTTTTTAATGTTCCACCTCTAAAAACATTACTATGATGACATCTTACTATAGAATCCACCAGTCTCACCATATCCTTTTTGAACAAAAGTTTGGAAATGAATCGACCAAAAGAGTAGAAATTCATTCTGGATTTACTGTGACAGCAGTATCTCAGGTACCTCACCATGTACCAAGGAAAATTTAATTTTATATCACTGAGTAGAAGTTACATTGTGTACGTGTTGGGATACAAAATCTTTTCCATCTCTGACATTCTTGGTGCAATCCCTATTTGTAAAAATTTCACAAAAATCTTCTGATCTGTTTTCAAATACGTAAATAACATTTTCTTTATGTTAGTAGATCAAAACAGAAAAGACATAATGTCTTCCTATTTATGCATAGAATCTCCAATATTTTTCCAATCAAAATGAAACACTCCCTCATGAGGGAAGTTCAGTATCAGACTAATTTCAACTAAAGAGGTCAAAATATCTCTATTCTCTATCTTAGACAGCATGGTGTCAGAATGATCTCCTAAAATTAATTGAATAGTTTAAAATAAATATCGATGTTCTACCATAAACAAAAATTCGGTATTCTCAATATTGATTGTCTGTTCGAGATTCTAAAACAACAGTTCTTGTTTTAACAACAAGTTCATCTGAAATAGCAATTCTAGATCAATCACCTTTCCCTGTAAGATTTTCCTTCCTTCCGAGCGTTGTTTCTTGGCATTGTTGGTCTCATCCTCCTCATCTCTCTTAGTATTTTCCATTTCTGTGAGAATCTCTGAAGGTTTTAAGGTTATGGTTTTAGAGGTTAAAAAATTAGGGTTGACAAGTAGTGGTGCGGTTTCGTGGGTTCGAAAGGGTTTTGGTGGAAATGAAAAGGTTTGGAATTTGAAAGGTTTCTGACAGCCTTGATTCCTGGGTTTTCTTTAATCATTACATAGATTTTAAATATAAATAAAATTGATTACATGGGGAAAATAAGAGAGAGAAAAAACTTATACTGTTTGAAAAAAAATAACTAAATTATTTTAATCCTTATTGAAATAAAGAAACAGTATAGTAAAATAAAACTTTATTTAAAATTAAATAGACCTCGCTCACCCATAATAAAATCAAACCTTATAGTGGGAAGTTGCTTAGTGAAAATATCAGCTAATTGAAATTTAGTAATTACAAATTCCAAAGATTTATCCTTTTTACTAACATGATCTCTTAGAAAATTATGTCTGATATCAATATGCTTAGTCCTAGAATGATTAATAGGATTTTTTGGAAATATTTATAGCACTAGTATTATCACATAAAATAGGCATATTATTAAAATTTAGTCCAAAGTCCATAAGAGTGTTTTTCATCCACAACACTTGTGCACAACAACTTCCAGCAAAAACATATTCTTCCTCAGCTATTGAGAAGGCAACTAAATGTTGTTTCTTACTTGGCCATGACACGAAGGATTTCCCTAAATAGTGACAAGTACCCGAAGTTATTTTCCTATCTAATCTACAACCCCCAATGTCTGCATCTGAATATGAAATAAAATTAAAATCATAAGTTTTGGGGTAATGAAGAGATTGAAATATATTTCCTTTTAAATATCTAAAAATTATCTTAACAGTAGTTAAATGAGATTTTTTAGGATTTGATTGAAATATTTCACAAAGACATACTTAATATATTATATTTGGCTTGATAGTAGTAAGATATAATAAACTACCAATCATACCTATATATAACTTGTTGTCAACTGATTTTCCAGTTTCATCCAAATCATGTTTTATATTACTACACATAAGAGTGGTATATGCCTTGCTATTTTCAAGTCCAAATTTCTTTAATAAATAAGAAATGTATTTTTTTTTGATTCAAAACATTTCCAAAAACTTTTCAATAAATTTGAAGTCCTAAAAAATTAATTCTCCCATCATGCTCATTTCACATTCTTTTTGCATTATCTTTGAAAACTCATGACAAAGGGATTTATTAGTTGATCCAAAAATTACATCATCAACATAAATTTGAACCAATAAAATTATAGTATTTATAGTTTTATTAAAAAGTTTTGGATCTTCCATTCCAACAGTAAAATCATTTTTCAGTAGAACATAGCATAATCTTTCACACCAAGCTCAAGGTGCTGGTTTAAGGCCATAAAGTGGTTTAGTAACTTTAAAAACAGAATTTGGTTTTTGAGAATTTTGAAAACCAGGAGATTGATCAACATAAAATTCATCTATTAAATAACTATTTAGAAAGGCAGACTTAACATCCATCTGAAATAATTTAAAGTTCATATGAGATTCATAGACTAAAAGGATTCTAGTGGATTCTAATCAAGCTACAGGTGCAAAGGTCTCAACAGAATCTATACCTTCTTCCTGATTATATCCTTTTGCTAAAATTCTTGATTTATTTTTATTTATTATTCCTTAATCATCTTACTTATTTCTAAAGACCCATTTGGTTCCTATAACTGGAAAATTATGGGGTCTTTCAACTAATTCCCAGACTTCATTTCTTTTGAACTGGTTTAATTCCTCTTTCATTACTATCATTCAATTTTCATCATCTAAAGATTCTTATATAGACTTGGGATCTAATTGAGATAGAAAGGCAGAGAATTCTACAAGATTCCTTATATTTTTTCTAGTTTGTATTCATGTGTCTAAGTCACAAACTATAGTTTCTAAAGAGTGATTCTTTAGGGTTCTAGACTGTCTAGGTAGTACACTCGTAGGTTCTTTAGTATCATGTTCTTATGAACTGGAATGAATTTAATTTATATCTTTTTCAAAATAATTTTTCAAGATCTCAAGTCTCATGTTATCATTAGAGTCAAATTCATCCATTTTATCTGTCCTTTTCTCAAAGGGATCAGATTCATCAAATTTCACATGAATTTATTCTTCGACAATCCTTGACTTCTAATTATAGAGTCTATAAGATTTGGAGGTAGGTGAATATCCTATGAAAATGCCTTCATCATATTTTGGATCGAACATACCAAGATTTTCCTTGGTGTTCAAGATGTAAACTATACATCCAAAAACTTTAAAGTAATTTACTTTAGGTTTTCTGTTATTCCAAAGTACATAGGGTGTCTTTTCCGAAAGAGGTCTAATTAAAACTCTATTCTTTATATAGCAGTCTGGTCTTATAGTTTCTTCCAAAAAATAGGTAAGAATACTGTATTCATTTAGCATAGTACTAAAAAATTCCTGAATAGTACTATTTATTCTTTCAACAATTCCATTTTGTTGAGGTGTTCTTGGTGAAAATAAGTTGTTTTTAATACCCATATTTGAGCAAAAGGAATTAAATTCATGATTCTAAAATTCTTCACCATGGTCATTTCTTAATGATATTATTTTAAAACCTTTTTCAATTTGAACAGTTTTACAAAAACATCCAAATAAAGTAAAACTTTAATTATTGAATTCTAAAAATAAAATCCAAGTAAATATTGAATAGTAATCACCAAAACATATACATATAATTTACCAGCCAAGACTGATACTCTTGAAATTCCAAAGAAAATAATATGGATAAGTTCTATAGGTTTAGATGTAGCAATTCTATTAACAGATTTGAAGTATGATTTATGTTGCTTACCAAGATGACAAGCAACGCAGAATCTATTACTTTCAAATCTGAGACTAGACAAATCAGAAACTAATTGTTTCTTAGATAATTTATGTAAAACATATACATTAAAATTTCCAAGTCTCCTATTCCATATCCAAGATTTATTCTCTTTAGCAGTTAAGCAGTTTACTTGTTGTTTACAAAAGTAATTTAAATCCCGGGTATACACATTGTCAGTTCTATGTGCTCTAAATTTAAGCAGTTTATTTTTGAAAACAGAATAACAATTGTTAAAAAACTCAACAGCATAACCATCATCACATAGTTGAGAGATACTTATTATATTGTGTTTCAATTCTTGTACATAAAGTACTTTGTTGATTGAGATATCTTCTGGATCTCCAACTATTCCAATACCAATGATCTTCCCTTTGGCATTTTGACCAAATGTAACTAGTCCACCATATTTTTGTGTCAGTGAAGTGAAGTTCGATGAGTTTCCACTCATATGTCTTGAGAAGCCACTATCCATATACCATATGTCCTTTTTTTGTGACATGCTTCCTACAAAGGTATTTACACAATTTTTTCGGTACCCATATTTTGTTGGGTCCATGGGTGTTAGCCAGAAGAGATCTGGGAATCCAGACTTTCTTTGTTTTTCTAATTTCACAAGAGTCAAACAAATCATTTGATACAAAATCTCTCTTAATACAACTTATTTGGGGTTTTCTTAAGATGATTTTTTTAGAAATATTTCCCCTTGTTCCACAGTAATTACAATTATTCTTTTTTCACTTGGAATAAAATAATTCTTGTACATCTTGGGTTTCTCACCTTTACTGCCAATTCCAAATCTTACTTTTTTAATGACATTTTCCCAAGAATTTAATTTAAAGTATTTTCTCCTTTAGTAAAAACAAGGGCTGCATTTTTATAAGATTCCACTTCAGTTTGTTGTGATTTTATCATTGATTCATAATTTGTATTGTTAGTGTTAATTGAGTCAAAATTTTCAATTAACTCCTTATATTGTTTTATCATTGTATCTTTTTCATCAGAAACATCCTTAAGAATGTTCTTTAAAGACTTATTCTTCTTAAGTAAAGAATCATATTTTTCTTCAAGACTATTGCAATAGGTTTCATGTTTTTTATTAGAGTAATTAGATTCAAAACTAGAGTCAGAAGAGTAGTAAGATTGTATCTCATCTGTTACTTCCATGAAACACATGTTGGATTTCAGATTTACTTCTTCCTTCTCTGATTTTGATTCAGAAGTGCTACAGAAGTCTTCATATACACTCCATGTATCTTTCATTTCTTTCTTGTCCTTATGCTCGTAATCATTTCTTTTGATGAATTTCTTTTTCTTGTCTTCTTTTAGCTGAGGACAATCAAGTCTGATGTGCCCCATTTTCTTTAATTCATAACATCTGACTTCCTTGTCATACATTTTGAATGTTTTCTAAAGCCCTTCTTCTTTATATATAATTTTGTGAATTTTATGGCTAGCTAATCCAATTCCACAGTAGAATTTGATAAATTAGGACTTTCTGATTTCACTTTTACACTTTTTTTCATATTTTTGTTTTTTCTCTGTGATGACACTTTCAAGGAAGTGTCATCTCTCTTGATAAGCAATTTATGCTCATTAGATTCATCTTGAATCTCATCTTCATACATCATTAGTGTTCCAATCAGTTCTCTCATGGTGAAGTCTTTGACAGGTGTCGACTTTCTGATTGTAACAGAGATTCCATTCCATCTTGTAGGTAGTACCCTCAGTAATTTTAAAGCTTGATCAACTTGTTTAATGGGATCTCCCAAATCAGTTATCTTATTGAAAATCTCTGTCAATATTCCATTCATTTGAGTAATACATTCACCTTCAATCATTCTGAATGTATCAAATTTAAGCTTAGCAGTAGCATATCTCATTTCCCTTATATTGTTAGTTTCTTCATAAGCAACAGTAATAGTTGTCCACATCTCATATGATGTCGGGCGTTGAGATACTCTGTTGAATTCATCTGGTCTAGACCACATATAATAGCATTCATTTCCTTTGAGTTCATATCATATTCTACTTCAGTAGATGCACTCTGTGTTTCAGGTTTTTATGGTATTTCATATGGAGCCAGAATCATAGAATATACTCTGTATACAAGGTTTTCCAGATAGATAATCATTAGAGACTTCCAGCATCCATAGTTTTCTCCATTTAAGTATGGTTCTCGGACCATAGACATTCCCTTTCTTGTATCAGTCATCTTTCTCGGTGTATAATCAATTTCAGATTGTTAAGGCTTTATTAGAAAGCTCATCCCTTGATAGAAATTGTTGGATCGGAATATACTAAATATACACAAGAGGGGGGTGAATTGTGTCTTTTCAAAAATCTTCATGAGATAATGTTTTGTGCATTATCTTTAATCATATTTATTAATGCAGTGGAAATATGAAGTGCAGAGACATACGATTTATAGTGGTTCGGGGAACGGAAGGCCCCTAGTCCACTCCACCAATGCTCTACTCCACGAGCTTGGTAACTTTCACTATCTAGTCCTCATTTCAACAAACCTTTCAACAACTGAGTACAGGAAGTTGACACCTTTACAATCTAAGGCAAAACAAAGGATTCTGGTTCACTCATAGAACCTACACATCTTAGTACGAGAAGTCGATCACTTATGAATAGAAAATAATGATTTCTGTACTTTGAAAATACTTTCCAGATGTTCTTCACAATTGCAATAGTATGAAATTGATAGTAGATGGATCGTCGCCTTTAGAAATAATTATCTTCACAAAAGAGTCATTATGAGTATATCTTGTTGCAGTAAATATTGAAATATAATTCAAAACATCAGCAGTAGAAGATTCACAGTATATCATCGATGTAGAATGATTAAATCTTCTATCGTGATTCTTGTTATTCAATAAATAGAGCTTTGTTGCTCCTTTTAATCAACAGGTCTGTATTTTTGATAGCCTATGTTTTTCTTCCTTTTTATGAATGATCGATTTTTTACAAAACTTCCCCTCCTTTATTTTTGTTCAGAAAAGCTCATATATAATAATTAAGAGCACTTCTCCTGTAAATTTGGATCCACAAAAGTCACCTTTTGACTTGCGATATTCAAACATTTGAATTTACAGAGTAGTCATAACTTCCCTGAAGACTTAGCATAAAAATATACTTTTATTTTGATCCATAAACCACTGATAAAATGACTTTGAATTAGTCAAATTCACGCTAAAAAATAGCTTTAAATCCGGCTTTAAATCAGTCTAATAATCAGCTTGCTGATCGTTGAAAAATAATATTGACTTTAAACACTCTAACACTAAACGTAAGGTTGAGTTGTATAGTATACATCCTCTGAATGTAATGTAGATCATAAACACAAGGTTGATGATGTAGCCTTCACACGTAAGTTTGTCTACATATGGTTGATCACAAATGTAGGGTTGGAAACGTATGGTTGATCACAAATGTAGCGTTGTCCATCCATACTTTTTCTCTTCATCTTTCAAACATGTGATGAAAGATACATACTTTTATAAGCTTTCAAATAAAAGTAACTTCACCCAAACTTTTCTAAGAACATATGGCTATTCACAATAGTATGGTTGATAAACCATACTTTTGAGAAAAAAACGTAACATTTAACACTTACGTACAATTCTCCTTCCATACTTTTCAACAACCCAAACATAGGGTTCCTTCTTAACGTAGGGTTCCTCTTCCATAATTTTCTGATAACTCATAAAGTATACACTTCACTTCATCCTTACGCTACGTTTCTCCATGTAGGGTATGAACAGTTTTTCCAAAACACACTAAAGCATATCTCGAATATGTAGAGCATGAATAGTGTTTCCAGAATGCGCTAAATGTGAATACCTTAGAAATTAATTCTCATTGTTCAAGAATCTAATTATTTCTTCCAGAAATAAAAATATATTGAATAAAAATTCCTGCAATATTATTAAAAAATAAAACCATTAGAAATAAATTAAGGGTATTTGTGAGCATCAGAGTTATCACAACTAGATAGAGTATTGTTCTCAACAATCTCCCCCTTTAAATAACAACATTATGTTTTGTTCAAAACTACACTTTCTCAACATTTGTGACTAAAGACTCTCGATCTAGAATTAGGGTTAGCACCTAGATTTTACTTTATAGAATGCCATCGTAGGCCATGATAGAAGCAATCCATGGGATCTTCCCAATGGGCATCTGGTCCAACCCATACACACAAGTGGGTGTGTGATCTATGGGACCTATACACCTGCATGTGTGTGGTATTATATAATTACCACTTCTACCACTTTAGGGGATTCTTATAGATGGACTTCCTATAGTGTTTGACTCCTTAGGTCCCCCTACGTGTGGTTGAGGTCTAGCCTTGTTATATCCCTTAGTTGGACATAATTTTTTATATGATGCCCAAAATAAAGTCATATAAATAATTATATGTATATAATAAAATACAATGCCTTCTTGATTAAAATTTCAATTCAAGCTTCTACTATTCTTAATTGATCATGAAAATTGAAATTTTGGTAGCATGGTATCGTTTAATCGTCCAAAAAATGTTGTAAACAATGTGCCTTTCATAACACATGTCTTAAAAATTGAAGATCATCATAATAAATCATTATACTTATACCAAGAATAATTATACATGACTGATATCCAATGACATATAATAAATATTTTTACAAGAATGATATACAATGTTATAAGAAGGATCCAAAAAAATCTCTAGGAATCACCACCTCATCCACAATAATTCTCCTGGAATCACCAATTTATCCAAAATAATTCTACAGGAATCACCACAAAAATAATCATCATCAACCTATATAAGGATTACACATATATTGACTTGACGATATAATGGTTTAAAAGACAATATCATTTCATCAATCATGAACTTTTTCTATTCACTTTGCTCTAATACAAAATATAATACCCTATAAGACAATCAACCCATAATTATGTGGTTTAAAACAATGTTTTCATATTCATATATTTCAAAGATCTTTTTGGATTAATTTTTTAAAAAATTAGGAAAACCATTGCCTAATAGTGGACATTTCTACACTGTGCACAATTTTTTCTACAAAAATAATTTCTTATATTTACACCCTTTTTCATTCAAGGTGATTCAACTTCTATTGAAATGAGTTTTCATAGTGAAAATATTGAAAATTCAATAGTTTTTTATAATCCATATATCTTATGAAAAACATTTTAAAATTTGTTATGGTCAAAAAAATCTTAATAAGGCATATAAATATAAGTTAATATTATTAGTCTAGTGAAACAAACCTGATACACCATTAATATTTCTAGGATTTTCACAATTAAACATTGAATGCATGAGTAAAACATATCAAAACAAGAAAATAAACCTTTGATCAAATAAAACCTTTCAAACCCATTAGTAGTGTAGAGAATAATTATTTTAACATGAAGTATATGAGAAATCAAGAAAAAAAACAAATGAAAAAAAACCATTCACCATTAAATGTTTATAAAAAATAATTTGATTGTGAAATGAAAAGATTTCAATAAAACTTTTAAAAAACACGAAATAAGTATCTTGCATAATCATATTAATTTCCTATATTCATTCACGTTTAACCTATATCAAAATAAGTGATTTTCAATTAATTCTATAGGGGTAACCTTTTAGGTTATCTCCCTCTCTTTTAAACTTTAAAGAATAATCAGTACCCAATGTATTAGAGATCCATATTGGGCTCACCGATCATCATGATCTATATCGAGCTCACACATTATAATCTATAATTATTAATTATTGTATCACAAAAAAAATATTCTTGTTCTTTCCATCAAAAAAACCTTGAAAATATCATTTCAACCCATAAGTTAAAGCACCATCAATTATTTCTTGAAAATATAGAGATGTGTTTATTTATTTTGAAACCTCCTTAAGAATAATATTCCAAGAAGAATGTGAATCTGATATTATTTAAAAAACATGAAGGCTTTTATATGAATATTTATAATGAAATTTTTTTTGATGGTGGCAATATATGGTCAAATCATATATGTTAAAAAACATTATTTTACAGAGGGGTGATAAAAGCCACCCATATGGTAAATGTAAAAAAGTATTATTTTTTAAAACATTTTGAAGAAATAACTTTTCTAAACAACCTTTAATGTTGATTTATGTATAAATAAAAGTATTCTTGGATAATTTTTAATACTATAGAAATAGAGGTGAAATATTTGATATGAATTCTTTAAAACATAGTTTTAATGAAAAATCGATAACCTTATGTCTCATCTAGGGGTGTACATTCACTAACAAGTGAATAATAAAAATATATTAGTTATTCAATTTATTAATAAACTTTTTAAATTTTAATAAATTATAATTATTTATTTTATTTCATTTATTACCATGATTTTTCAATTACAAAATCAATTATGTTTACATGACATATTTTTAGTTCATTCTGTTTTTTACCTCTAAATAATATTAGTGAATTGACTATGGTCAACTGGATTATTTTTAAATCATTTAAAAAATATTAAATATGTCATAATGATAATTTTATACATTAAATAATATTTTAATACCATATATTTAATGAATTCATGAAAAATTAAGCACATTATTTTCTGGAGATGACAGTCTTTACGTACGCATGAATGATGTTTCCATTTTTCCATCGGGGGGAAAATAAATAAAGTACCTATATTTTATTTTGAAGAATAGTATTTTCAATATATATACATATTTATTAATTATTTCCATATTTATAACTATAAATTTGAGTCATTAATGAAAACTTAATCACATCGCTTTATAGAGGTGGAAGCCCACATGTACACATGGGTGATATTATCATTTTATAACAGATTTAAGTGTAACAATATAAGTAACATTTCATCGTAAAAGATAATAATTATTTCATAAATATTATATATATATATATTAATTTAATCCATCATTATATTCATCCATATAAGTTTCTTATTAGGAAATGGGACACATCACTTTATGATTGTAGTAGTCCACAAATACACATGAGAGAAGCTTACATTTCTCATATGATTGAAAAATAGTGGTAAAAGTATTCTTACATAAACATATTAACCATTAATTAAATTTAATATGTTTATTTCATTATATCATAATTATTGATTATTATTTGAAAGTGGTGGAAGAATAAATAAATATGAAAACACTCGATTAAGAGTTATACCTCTTTTTCGGAAAACCGCTTGGGGGTTACACATTAATCCTTTTAATATTGATCCTTTGGTGAGACAAAGACATTTATCATGTAACGCCCTGACCCTAGTTACCCAGAGTCGGTGCATTATTAAATAACATTGGCATGATCACAAGAAAGATCAAATCTCGAAAGACCGATTGGTTTAGTAGCCTTGGAAACACTAGATATATTCATATGTCTTACATTACATCATAAAATGAAAAACTACTACAACAACATATTGTCTCCATAATCCACACTCATATCCCCACATAATATCCCTGCAGGTCATTCATAATTTACTTCTTCACATCCTAGGAAAAATAAAACATAGAAAAGGGGTGAGCTCAAATGCCCAGTAAGGATAACAATATAGAGGAACATTCAAAATAAACATAAACATTTAAGGCAATGCATTACTAAAACAAAAGCCTTTTAAACTTGAACTTCAACATAGTATGGAAAAAGTAAAATGAAATAATTCCATTTACTTGTTCACATGGATATTCTACTAATCGAATAATCACATTCAATATCAATAACGACTTTCATAATGTTGGAATGCATAATGCCAGACTATCAAAACCACATAGCCAAGGCCTCATGCCAAGACTACAAATAAGATTTTGCCAAGGCCTTGTGCCAATACACTAGTTTTCTCATGAGACCTACCGATGCATCGAGGAGATATAGCGGGCTCCACCCGTCACATATTAAGTCCAATGAATTCCCATACGAAAAGGTTTAAACATAACATAAACATTCGTATTAAAACTAGAATAAGAAATGTCAATAATTTCACCATAAACTATGAATGGTATAAAAATAGCACATCCACAGTCAAACATATCACAAAACCTTCAATACAATATAGAAGTTTTGTATCATAATAAATCAATTTCACATAAGCGTAAAATCCATCAAAGGATGTTGACATAGATGAAATCAAAACTCTTTTTAGAGAAATATCTCTTTCTATTTTGAAATCATTTAAGAGTTATATATTTATAAAATGAAACATTTTATTTGAAAATATTCTTATAAGCTTGTAAGGGAATCTTCGACGATTTTATAAAGGTGGAAAATAACCGCACCCTTCGTATAAGTTAAAAAAACATTCTTACCTTAATTCTATCGAAAAGGTTAAAAAGTACCTTGTTTGGAAAACGACAGAAAGATTCCTTTATAAACCTCTTATAAAAAGTCAAAAAATGGTATAAATGACTTTAACCCATATTCTAGTAAATAGTAAAAATGTTTTGAAATTCATTTTTAAGAAACATGGACGTGGATGATAAAGAGATCGGAGTAGATTATTATGTATAAACAACCTCGGATAATGAAGAGATTGTGAAATAATCATTACCTTGAAATTTTCCTTGGTTGGGGTAGTTTAACCTCCTGTATAATGGTGAAATAATTGTTATTAAATTATACAAGAATCATATATATTAATATGATATCATATATGATCTTTTCATATTGATTTGATAATAATATCTTAGTATTATCGTTGTTTCGGGTGTTAACTTACTTGTTTTCTTTTATATGTTTTGTTACATAAGTCATGTTTGTAATGGATAGGTTGTATATTATTCATATCCAGAATGATATCAAGTCCTTAAACATCATTTTTAAATCATCAAATGATAATTATACTTGAATGGATACGATGGAGAATGAATCTTATCGCGTTCGTGGAGACGGTAGTCCGTACGTACGCACGAGCGACAATATCATTCTTTTGATATTAAAATAATATATAAATGGATGGTATATCATATATACAGAATAATTAACATGTTATATTTATTATTTACATGAGTTACACATTCATTATTATACCCATCCAAATAATAATATATTGAATAACAATTACACCACGACGTGGAGACGGTAAGCCGTACGTACGCACGTATGGTGACATGATATTCAAAGGGTGGATAGAATACTGAATATGGTTGTACCATATTTATAATAACATCACAGTATATATATGATACTGGAGTTATTATTTTAGAATGGTAACAACAAAGGAAGAAGAAGTGGAAGAAGAAAGGAACTTAGAAAAGGGTGGTGAAATCATTACCTCTTCTTAGGGTTCTTCATTTTGATTTGATCAAAAGGGCTCCTTAGGTTGGATTTATGATCAAAATAAGTCCTGTAGGTTGTAGTGAGGGAATTTGGGAGAGTATTTGGGAAGAGTTTCTCCGATCCGAAAGGATTTGAAGGTGTGAAGAAATGAGAAGGAGGAGTGCCCTTTTATAAGAGGGGTGAGGGGCACCTTTGGAAAAGCTAGAGATATTAGTTTATAATAAATTCATATTAGGTTTACAATGGATCCAAAGTTTATTCTTCAAAGTTTAAGGTGGGAATGGGTAGAAAAAAACTCAACCAATATAACTTAGACAGGTTTGGGTACTTATATTAACCTTACCTTTAAGTATTAACTCTAAGTAAATTAGTTTCACTTTTACAATGTCTCTTTGTATTCTTATATAACATGGTTAATAAACTTACTATATACATCCAAGAGACCCCCAAGTGGTCCATTAATGATTCAATTATCATGTTATAAGTCTATTGGCCGAACCTTAGATTTTTAGGAATTGAATATCAATTAATAATATAATATTTTTTTTAAGAACTCTTTTATGTCAATTTTGACACTATTCAATAGTTGATTTTTGTGAAACTCATAACAGAATGATTACTTCAAAAAAATTCAATTAAATCAATCCTAATATATCATATTATCCTATAAAATTAGTTTAATTCATTAAAAGTTTCATATTATATTTATTTGTGTATTTATAATATCAATTATTTTAATTTTTTACTATTATAGTAATTAATTCATCATCATTGTGTCATAAATAAATTAAATTATTTAATTTCTAAAAATTATAAATAAAATATAATTATGTAATAAATCTTTTTATCTTTCTAATTAATATTTATAATCTAAAATCTAACATATATAACCCTATGTAAAAAATATTTTTCTAAAAGATATATGCTTGTGTCATTTTTGTATTCATTTTAACTTAATTAAAATAAAGTGTCCCTATCACCTACAAGTGGCACCATGTGGTCCCAAAATCGACCCAAAGATTCCTATGGTCGAACATGTATCAACCAATAAGTCTAGGACACGTTTTAGGGTAATTTATTATTATTATAATATTATTTTTTAACCCTCATTTACCGGATTTACCCTTAACCATGGTAAATAAAATTTTTACGGCAGTAATTATTCAAAATGTCTAAAAATAAAAGTTACCTATTTAAACAATTTGAACATCCTGATTCCAAATATGGAATCCATTTTTTTAAATTCAAAACACATAAGTGGAAGAAATTAATTTAAAATTAATTCCCGCTGTCAAAACAAAAAGCGTGTTTTTAAGAGATAATAACTATCAAAAGATTGACACTTGTTTATGTTTGGTTTAATTGTAAAATTATGTCCAATGACCAACATTATATTAAATGGTAAGAATATATTCTAAATATACTTTAAAACCACTCAAATTCATAATTTATCACTATTAATTATTTTGATTAAAAAATTTGTTTTAAATTAAAATTTGGTAATTTTCATTATTCATCAAAATATTAAAGTTATCCGAAAAGTACCAAAATTTCACCTTAGGCTAAATTCGATATTCCAAATCCAAAAATGAAGTCCATTTTAAAAAATATATAATTTCAAAAAGTAGGTATTACTATTCATAATGGCTAGTTTGATTGGTTATGGTGTGTTAGAAATCGGTGTTGCGTACAACACACGCTATCACATTATTCAAAGAGAAGCGTACTGTAGAAGCTTGGGGTGTTACATTCTCCCCTCCATCAAATAATTTCGTCCTCGAAATTTCTAGAATACTACTGCATGAAATGACTTGGGTGGTTTTTCATCATAATTTCCTCAGGTTCCCACGTTGCCTCTTCCATCTTATGGTTTCTCCACAAAACATTTACCAGACACGTCGTCCGGTTTCTCACCACTTGTTCTCTCGTATCAAGAATCTTGACGGGCTCTTCGCAATAAGACATATCGGGTTCTAGTTCTAATTCTTCATAGGTGAGTACATGTGTTGGGTCAGGCATGTATTTCCTCAACAGAGATATGTGGAACACATCGTGAACTTTAGAGAGACTTGGCGGCATTGCCAATCGGTAAGCTACAGCCCCAATTCGTTCTAGAATTTTGAAAGGTCTGATGTACCTGGGACTCAATTTACCTTTCTTACCAAAACGTATGACTCCCTTACATGGAGATACCTTCAAGAAAACATGATCACTGACTTGAAATTCCAAATCCTTCCTTCGATTATCGGCATAGCTCTTCTGCCTACTTTGAGCTGCTTTGATGTGATTTTGGATTACCTTCAACTTTTCCATCGTTTCCTCCACCAGTTCTGGACCTACAAGTTTTCTTTCACTGACGTCATCCCAAGAGGTTGGTGTACGACATCTCTTTCCATATAAATCTTCATATGGTGCCATCTGAATACTCGAATGGAAGCTATTGTTATAGGAAAATTCTACCAGAGGTAAATATTGATCCCACATACCCTGAAAGTCAAGTGAGCAAGATCTCAACATGTCTTCTAAGGTTTGAATAGTCCGTTCTGATTGTCCGTCTATCTGACGGTGGTAAGAAGTGATCAAATGAAGTTCAGTATCTAGGGATTTCTGAAGACTTTTCCAGAATCTTGAAGTAAATGGGGATCACGATCAGAAACAATCGATAGGGGTACTCCATGAAGTCTCACAACTTCATTAATATATAGTCTTACTAAACGTTCCAGGGGTAGATCTTCTCTTATAGCAATAAAATGTGCTGACTTGGTAAGACGATCAACAATAACCCATATTGCATCGTTCCTTCTAGGAGTCTTTGGTAGCCCCATGACAAAGTCCATCGTAATATTGTCCCATTTCCACTCCGGTATGGGAAGAGGTTGCATGACTCCTCCAGGCTGTTTCCTTCCAGATTTAACTTGCTGACAAACCATACATCTTGACACAAAATCAGCAATCTCCCTCTTCATGTTGTCCCACCAAAAATGTTCCTTCAAATCTCTATACATTTTGGTGCTCCCAGGGTGTATAGAGAAATTGGAACTATGAGAATCATCCAGCAATTCCCTTTTTAGATCAGGTATATTGTGAACACAAAGTCTCCTCCCAAATTTCAAAATTCCATCTTCATACACAAAGTCTCTCAATCTCCCATCATTCACAGCTTTAATCTTCTTTTGAAATTCTTCATCATCGGTCTAAGAACTCTTAATCCTTTCTAGTAAAGATGGTTTGGCAACCATTTGAAAAAGCATTGATGTTTCACCTTCCCTGGTTATTCCCATGTCCATCGTCACTAGATCCATGAAAATTGGATCCCTTTCAATTCTCATATTGTTCAAAACTCCATGGTCTTTTCTACTCAAAGCATGTTCCACCTTGTTTTCTTTCCCCAGGTGGTATTGTATCTTGCAATCATAATCCTTGTGTAATTCTGGCCATCTCCTTTGCCTCATGTTGAGTTCTTTTTGTGAGAAAATATACTTCAAACTCTTGTGATCAGTATAAATCTCACATTTTTCACCATAGAGGTAGTGCCTCCATATCTTCAAAGAAAATATTACAGCTGCTAACTCGAGATCATGAGTAGGATAGTTTTTTTCATGAATTTTCAACTGTCGTGATGCATATGCAATAACTCTATCATTCTGCATAAGGACACAACCAATTCCTTTCTTTGATGCATCACTATAAATAACGAACCCATCATTCCCAGATGGTAGAGTCAATATAGGAGCATTGACTAATCTTCTCTTCAGTTCTTTGAAACATTCTTCACACTCTTTTTTCCAAGAAAATTGAACCCCTTTACGTGTGAGCTTCGTTAATGGGTTATCCAATCGGGCAAAATTCTGGATGAAACGTCGATAATAACCTGCCAAACCAATAAAACTACGTACCTCAGTTATACTCGTAGGTGCTGGCCATTCTTGGATTGCCTTGGTCTTAGAAGGATCAACAGAGATTCCATCTTTAGAGACAATATGGCCAAGAAAAGAAATCTCCTGAAGCCAGAATTCACACTTGCTAAACTTCCCATATAATTCATGTCTTCTCAGAGTCTTCAAGATAATACGCAAGTGATTTTCATGATTTTCGTAGCTTTTAGAGTATACTAAGATATCATCAATAAATACTACCACAAATTCATCGAGATACTCCTTGAAAACTCTATTCATCAGATCCATGAATACAGAGGGTGCATTAGTCAATCCAAATGGCATTACAGTAAACTCATAATGACCGTACCTAGTTCGAAATGTTGTCTTTGAAATGTCTTCCTTCTTCACACACAACTGATGGTATCCAGATCGAAGGTCAATATTTGAAAAGTATTGAGCTCCATGAAGTTGGTCAAATAAATCATCAATGCAAGGTAGGGGATACTTGTTCTTTATCTTTATAGCATTGATCTCCCTGTAGTCGATACATAACCTCATAGATCCATCTTTCTTTTTAACAAAAAGAACAGGGGCTCCCCATGGAGAAACACTAGGGCGAATAAATCCTTTATTACTCAATTCCTCTAGTTGTTTCTTTAGTTCGACTAACTCTACAGTGGCCATTCTATAAGGGGTCTTCGATATAGGCCTTGATCCAGGAATTAAATCAATGGAAAACTCAACTTCTCGTTCTGGAAGATGTCCAGGTAAATCTTCTGGAAATACATCTACAAATTCTTTCACAACAGGTACATCTTCTATTTGAACATTCCTTTCCTCACCGACAGTTATCTCATTCTCTTCCTCCCCAATAATTGAATTTAGTTGAGCTACTGGGGGTGGATCTAAATAAGAATTAGGTGGTGATGATTCTGCTCTAAAGATAAGGTGTTCCTTATCATTATCATCGAGAATCGTAACCTCTTTGTTCTTACAATAAATCTTCACATCATAGTCCGAAAGCCATTCCATACCGAGGATTATATCAAACTCAATCATAGGTATGACGATGAGATCAGCAGATAAAGAAAATTTATGTGCTCTAATGGGGACTGATTCACAAAACTTTGTTGCAATGATACTTCCCTTAGGAGTTTTAACTGACAACTCCCTTGTTAAATCAAATTGGAAATATCTAATTTTCTTAGCAAACTGGGAAGATATGAAACAATGCGATGATCCAGAATCAAATAATGCATTTGCTAAACTTGAGAAAACCATTAAATTACCTGCCACCACGTCTTTCAGAGCTTCTACCTCAGTAGTAGTGATAGCATAAGTTGGCCTTGATCCCTTGGCCTTTTTTGAGGTAAGTTCTCCTAACGCTTAGGACATTCATTTTCATAATATCCCATCTCCCTACAATTGTAGCACTGAACGTTGGTGGCTTCCTTCTTCCCTTTGCAATCACGAGCTTGGTGGCATTTTTCACCACACTTGTAACAGACTCCCATTCCCTTCAAGCAGGTACCGGGGTGTTTCTTCCCGCATTTACCACAAGATGGATATTCAACCTTTCCCTTCATCCCCTTATTTCCATTCCCAGATTGATCAGCAGGTCTCTTCTTCTCTTGCTTTGCTTTAAAGTCATAAGACTTAGAGAATTCCTTTTCGGTCTTGATAGCACATGAGACAATGTCTTCGTACGATGAAAAGGATTGTAAGACTAATGCTTGACGGAGAAATGGTTTTAACCCATCAAAGAAACGATCAATCTTACTTCTTGGGTTACGTATATAATCTCCAGAATACCTTGCTAACCTTGTAAAGTTAGCCTCATACTTTGTGACATTCTCATCCTCCTTCTGTCTCAGACAAAGAAATTGTCTTTCCATATCTGCTCGATGGTCGCGAGGAAAGTATTTTTCTAAAAACAGTTCTTTGAACTCCCCCCATTCCATATTTGATACTTCATCATCTTCCTTCATATTTTTAATTAATGACCACCATTGATCAGCATCTCCAGTGAGGCGGTAAACTTCCATGATAACTTTTTCCCTTTTATTACTCCCCAAAGCCTGAAATATTTTCTCTAGGGAAAATATCCATTGCTCATCTACTAAGGGATTTGTACTCCCATTGAATGTTGGTGGTTGTTTCCTCATGAATCGATTAAACATTGATCCTCCACGCTGTGGATCAGGGTGCTCCATATGGGTAAGGTTATTATTCATAACCTGAGTAAGTTGTCCTAGTATGGTGATTAGCTGATCGGAACCAGTTGCATCACCAGCTCCACTATAATTATCTTGAGCAGGAGGGCAATCCCTACATGGAGTGCGTGCATTGATACGGTTTCCATTTCTTCCACTAGGCGCCATTTCAAAACAATGGCATAAACTAGATCAGTTTATGAATAAAAATACATAATCCCATACTTATAAAACACTTAACATAAATTGAACTATTTATGGATATAATCCATAATCATAAAAATGTTTTCTTTGAGGAAGTATATACTCATAAACCCTTCATAATGATTTGTAAAGAAAATGAGAGTTATCCTAAGCATATCCACCGGAAGTGTCGTAACCAAGAGTGCAGCAAGGCCTGTTGTCATGCACCAGTTCTCATTCGAGTCTAGCTCAAAGCGGTGTTTTCAGGTTTTACCCCTGGGTACATCTGTGTCAGAGCCGCCTCTACATGCTCGTATCCAGACAGGGATGTATTGCTCGGAAAACTCACCAAATCTCTACAATACCAAAATTCTAGGAAGTTCTTCTATACTAATCCTCAAAGTTCATCTTAGTTCTACGTGTTCTAATTAGAGTTTATCTAAATCTAGATTCCAAGGATTGTACTAAACTTCCTCTGATACCAACTGTAACTCCCCGACCCAAGTTACCCAGAGTCAGTGCATTATTACATAACATTGGCATGATCACAAGAAAGATCAAATCTCGAAAGACCGATTGGTTTAGTAGCCTTGTAAACACTAGATATATTCATATGTCTTACATTACATCATAAAATGAAAAAATACTACAACAACATATTTTCTCCATAATCTACACTCATATCCCCACATAATATCCCTGCAAGTCATTCATAATTTACTTCTTCACATACTGGGAAAAATAAAACATAGAAAAGGGGTGAGCTCAAATGCCCAGTAAGGATAACAATATAGAGGAACATTCAAAATAAGCATAAACATTTAAGGCAATGCATTACTAAAACAAAAGCCTTTTAAACTTGAACTTCAACATAGTATGGAAAAAGTAAAATGAAATAATGCCATTTACTTGTTCACATGGATATTCTACTAATCGAATAATCACATGCAATATCAATAACCACTTTCATAATGTTGGAATGCATAATGCCAGACTATCATAACCACATAGCCAAGGCCTCGTGCCAAGACTACAAATAAGATTTTGCCAAGGCCTTGTGCCAAGACACTAGTTTGTATCATGAGACCTACTGATGCATCGAGGAGCTATAGCGGGCTCCACCCATCACATATTAAGTCCAATGCATTCCCATATGAAAAGGTTTAAACATAACATAAACATTCGTATTAAAACTAGCATAAGAAATGTCAATAATTTCACCATAAACTATGAATGGTATAAAAATAGCACATCCAAAGTCAAACATATCACAAAACCTTCAATACAATATAGAAGTTTTGTATCATAATAAATCAATTTCACATAAGCGTAAAATCCATCAAAGGATGTTGACATAGATGAAATAAAAAATCTTTTTAGAGAAATATCTCTTTCTATTTTGAAATCATTTAAGAGTAATATATTTATAAAATAAAACATTTTCTTTGAAAATATTCTTATAATCTTGTAAGGGAAGCTTCGACGATTTTATAACGGCAGAAAATAACCGCACCCGCCGTATAAGTTAAAAAAACATTCTTACCTTAATTCTGCCGAAAAGGACAAAAAGCACCTTGTTTGGAAAACGACGGAAAGATTCCTTTATAAACCTCTTATAAAAATTAAAACAAGGGTATAAATGACTTTAACCCATATTCTAGTAAATAGTAAAAATGTTTTGAAATTCATTTTTAAGAAACATGGATGTAGATGATAAAGAGATCCCAGTAGATTATTACATATAAACAACCTCGGATAATGAAGAGATTGCGAAATAACCCTTACCTTGCACTTTTCATTGGTTGGGGTAGGTTAACCTCTTGTATAATGGTTAAATAATTGTTATTAAATTATAAAAGAATCATATATATTAATATGATATCATATATGATCTTTTAATATTGATTTGATAATAATAACTTAGTATTATTGTTGTTTCGGGTGTTAACTTACTTGTTTTCTTTTATATGTTTTGTTACGTAAGACATGTTTGTAATGGATAGGTTGTATATTATTCATATCCAGAATGATATCAAGTCCTTAACATCATTTTTAAATCATCAAATGATAATTATACTTTAATGGATGCGATGGAGAATGAATCTTATCGCGTTCGTGGAGACGGTAGTCCGTACGTACGCACGAGCGACAATATCATTTTTTGATATTAAAATAATATATAAATGGATGGTATATCATATATACAGAATAATTAACATGTTATATTTATTATTTACATGAGTTACACATTCATTATTATACCCATCCAAATAATAATATATTGAATAACAATTACACCACGATGTGGAGACGGTAAGTCGTACGTACGCACGTATGGTGACATGTTATTCAAAGGGTGGATAGAATACTGAATATGGTTGTACCATATTTATAATAACATAACAGTATATATATGATATTGTATTTACTATTTTAGAATGGTAACAACAAAGGAAGAAGAAGTGGAAGAAGAAAGGAACTTGGAAAAGGGTGGTGAAATCATTACCTCTTCTTCGGGTTCTTCCTTTTGATTTGATCAAAAGGGCTCCATAGGTTGGCTTTCTGATCAAAATAAGGCCTCTAGGTTGTAGTGAGGGAAGTTGGGAGAGTATTTGGGCAGAGTTTGTCTGATCCAAAAGGCTTTGAAGGTTTAAAGAAATGAGAAGTAGGAGTGCCCTTTTATAAGAGGGGTGAGGGGCACCTTTGGAAAAGCTAGAGATATTAGTTTATAATAAATTCATATTCGGTTTCCAGTGGCTCCAAAGTTGATTATTCAAAGGTTAAGGTGGGGATGGGTCGAAAAATACTCAACCAATATAATTTAGACAGGTTTGGGTACTTATATTAACCTTATCTTTAAGTATTAGCTCTAAGTTAATTAGTTTCACTTTTACAATGTCTCTTTGTATATTTATATAATATGGTTAATAAACATACTATATACATCCAAGAGACACACAAGTGGTCCATTAATGATGAACTTATCATGTTATAAGTCTCTTGGATTAACCTTATATTTTTAGGAATTTAATATCAATTAATAATATAATATTTCTTTTAATAACTCTTTTATAACAATTTTGACACTATTCAATAGTTGATTTTTTTGAAACTCATAACAGATTGATTACTTCGAACAAATTGAATTAAATCAATACTAATATATCATATTATCCTATAAAATTAGTTTAATTCATTAAAAGGTTAATATTATATTTATTTGGGTATTTATAATATCAATTATTTTAATTTTTCACTATTATAGTAATTAATTCATCATCATTGTGTCATATATAAATTAAATTATTTAATGTCTAATAATTATAAATAAAATATCATTATGTAGTAAATCGTTTTATATTTCTAATTAATATTAATAATCTAAAATCCAACATATATAACCCTATGTAAAAAATTTATTTCTAAAAGATATATGCTTGTGTCATTTTTGTATTCATTTTAACTTAATTAAAATAAAGTGTCCCTGTCACCTACAAGTGGCACCATGGGGTCCCAAAATCGACCCAAAGATGCCTATGGTCGAAAATATATCAACCAATAATGCTAGGACTCGTTTTAGGGTAATTTAGTATTATTATAATATTATTTTTTAACCCTCATTTACCGGATTTACCCTTAACCATGGTAAATAAAATATTTACCGCAGTAATTATTCAAAATGTCTAAAAATAAAAGTTACCTATTTACACAATTTGAACATCCTGATTCCAAATATTGATTCCATTTTTATAAATTCAAAACATTGAAGTGGCAGAAATTAATTTAAAATTAATTTCCGCTGTCAAAACAAAAAGCGTGTTTTTAAGAGATAATAACTATCAAAAGATTGACACTTGTTTATGTTTGGTTTAATTGTAAAATTATGTCCAATGACCAAAATTATATTAAATGGTAAAAATATATTCTAAATATACTTTAAAACCACTCAAATTAATAATTTATCACTATTAATGATTTTTATTAAAAAAGTTGTTTTTAATTAAAATTTAGTAATTTTCACTATTCATCAAAATATTAAAGTTATCCGAAAAGTACCAAAATTTCACCTTAGGATAAATTCGATATTCCGAATCCAAAAATGAAGTCCATTTTAAAATATATATAATTTCAAAAAGTAGGTATTACTATTCATAACGGCTAGTTTGATTGGTTATGGTGTGTTAGAAATCGGTGTTGCGTTCAACACACGCTATCACATTATTCAAAGAGAAGCGTACCGTAGAAGCTTGGGGTGTTACATATAACTCGGGTAAGTATTTTGGAAATTTATTTGGGTATTTATTAGTCAAGAAATATGGTTCAAATTATGTGAATAATAAAGGATAGGGGGTTCTCTTTTATAAGTGAAGGTAGTGAAAATATTGTAATTATTCAGTGTTTTAAAATAAATCTAAGTCACTACAATGTTATGTGGCTCTAAAAAATTATTTTTTGAATTTAAGGTGATAATTTTTAAAATAATAGCATCCAATATGATTAAATAGAAAATTTTTTGACCTCATCACTTAGTTTTAACCTTAATTGACCCAATTTACCCTTTAATATGTGACTTTTTTTTACCATAGTCACTATTCATTTTAAGAAATAAGGGAATTAAAATCATTAATAAATTTGAGCATTTTAAATCTAAATATTAAATCCATATTTCAATATTCAATTTCCATAATTTATAATAATTACTTTTAATATAAGAATTAAAAATACAATGAAAAATTGTTTTTCATAAAAATTTTCATTTTGATCAAAAAATTGATTTTATTCGAATAAACAAGTATATTTATGGTTGATAGGAAATTAATTTTATTAAATTTAATATAGTGGTTCAATTTTTAATTTAAAACCAATAAAAAATATAATAAACCTTTTAAATACAAGAAAATAAATAAAAGTTTTTTATAAAAAATGATATTTTTTCACTATTACCCCAAAAATCAATCTTTTCAAAAAATATCCCAAATATTAAAACTAATATAAATTTGGTCTTATAATATCAAAAATTCATTCCACTTTATAAAATAAAATTTATAATGTTTATACATTTAATTTCAGAATAAACCATACAATCTATGAAAAATATTTTGGTTTGAAAAAGAACATTCTTATTCAACTAAAAAATTACTTCAAATTAGTATAGTGAATATGACTCTATAAAATATAATAATGAATATTAATAAGTCATAAATTTTATTTACATTTTCTTGGTTGTTACATGTGGAATGTGAAGGAATTTTTTTAGAGACCTAGTATTGGTTGAGCATCTTTTAAATGGATTATTTATTTCATTATAATCATTTCATTTGTTGAATATATTATATTTCGATGTAAGTAATATAAATAATGACCTATAGTGGGATCATAAATTTAGAATATTTTTTGACTAGACAAAATTAGGTGGTTAAAAATTTGGTTTCCTAGTCATTATTAGGGAACCTATGATGATTAACTGAGGTTATGTTTTTCGATGGTAGTTAAGATAGAAGTTTTTTTGTTACTTATTTGGTCAGATATATTTTTATTTACTTCCTCAATTTTTTCATAATTAGGATGTCATTGGGTTTTACTTACTAACATTTTTTAGTTTATGTTTTCGTGAAATTGTTATATTGATTACGTAACTCTCTCAAACTCTCTCTTCCATTCACTTTGATTACTGGTTTTGTTTTTCTTTTAATATATATTATCATTACTCCTAGATATTTATTTCATAATTTTTTTAAGAATTTATACAAGTGGGTGATTACATTATCATTATTGATGTTTTTTTAAGAGTTTTATACCATTGTTGTAGCAAGTTAAAGGAAGTTTTTATTTATGTGATGGTTAAAGGGGAGTTGGTTGTGTGTGATTTTGGATTTCCCATTTGGTATTTCTTTAGTTGTATTGGGATTTGGGGATGATGATAATATTAATAGGATATGTGTCCTCAAATATTACGTCTTACCTTTATGTGCTATAAAAAGTGTTGTAAATTCTTGCTAATTTGCGATTTGGGAGGAATATTTTAGGTGTTATTAATTTAAAATGATTAAATATATAGATATTAATGGGGTTTATGTGAAATTGTATCTAGAATATTGGATTTTGAGTGGGATGATATTTGAAATGGTTAGTTTAAATTTTTTTGGAAATACCATATATATTATTGGGTGAGTTGACATGGTTATTTTGGATAGGTGATTCCATCAAGAATTGATTTTAGTGATTTTATATAGAGTAGTTTATATATTGTAATTTGATTAGTATTGAATTACCATTTAATGTATTATTTATATAACTTATTATTTTTTATATATATACAAAATTTCCTTTAAATGGGTATATATGTTGCTGATAATCTAGTTTACATGTTTTTATTCTGTGTGGAGATTTTGTTTCAATTGTTTTATATAATATTATTTTATAAAGGTAGTGTGACTTTTATTTATAATAATAAAATATATTTTATATCATTTTTTGGTATGTATTTTTTGAATAATGGGATGCATACTAGGGTATCCTGACTCATGATGGGAAGGGAACTGAGATGCCTTAATATATGTTGATGAGTTATTTTTCCTCTTCTATCTTTCAAAGCATTGTTAATACTTATTTACCCTCGTGGAATGGACATTGAGGATATACATATAATTTATTATTGTATCATCTAGAGATGGTTGAAGTAGTTATATATCATCTTAATGGTGCATGAGTTATAATACAGTCTCATTATTATAACTCCAAATAGTAGTGAATAGGGACATTATTTTTCTTATGTGATTTGTAATGGGTATCCTTTGGAATATTATTATTATTTACAAAGTTAATATAATATTTTATATTAAATACTAAATAAATACACAAATTAATTCATCTAATTATATATACTAATGGGATTTTAGGTCTCTTACTGTTTCATGTTGAGTCATTGTATACACATGTGATATTTGTGACTCAATAAACAAGAATATTTTTATGTGGAATTACATGTACAACCAGGTTTATAGAGATAGATACTAAGGTAATATATAGTCCAAGAAGTGTTAGTGTAGCATTGTAAGACACCATTGGGTAGTGGAATAATGGTGATCAACATTATTAGGAGGTGTCATCTAGCATATATCTAGAGTCTTTTTAATTTTCTTATTTTTATTATTTGATATTTGTATTTATTTTATATATAAAATCTTATTATATAGTTTCTATGTTCATATAGATTATTTTTACTTTTTAAATATATGGGGACTGTAGAAATCCAATAGAGGGTCCCATTTTTTTGATTTTTTTTTAAATTCAAAAATAATTAAGGTTATTTCTAAAAGAAGGTAAATCATTATCTAGTAATATACATTTATTATTAAAGTTGGTCCTCAACATTGAGTGATCAGGGAATATGCATGGGCATGTGGCGGTCTCGTTTGGGCTATTGAGTGATATAGGTTCTTCATTACATATTTTACTAACTATTAAGAATTGGATATTACAATTATTATTACAATTATAATAATAACCTAGGATTTCCTGTATTAAATCTTCATTCTTATCATATTTATGTGTGTCATATTTTGATTTATATTCTAACATATTATAAGGTATAATATTAATAACACATATGCACTACTAAACACTAATTTATTTCTCTAATATATAACATTACATACTGAGTTTAAATATATTCCCAAAAATAAAAATAAGTAAAATGGGTAAATAAATACAAATAAATATAATCACTAGAATTGGTAAATCCATATTTTCATTTTTTTTTTCTATAAATATCGTCGTCGCAAATACCATTGTAATAATAATGTAGATGATTAAAAGCAAGGTGATAAATTTGTAAAATAAATATAGTGAACCTTGATGGAAAAATAATTGAATGAAATGTGTATTATTTAAGGATAATATATATGTTATTGAAAGTAAATATAACCATTGAAAATATAGTTTCTAAAAAAGTGACCTAATCGTTAGAATAGTGATGTGGCCGCCAGAATAATAAAAAAGTCGTTGGAATAAAAAAATAACTATTGTGGGTTACTGTGTAGATAAAAAAGTAATAAAATAAATAAAAAGTATTACTAAAAAACCATAAATGATTATTTATTAATAAATATAATTATATAATTAATATAACTCAAATAAATAAATTATTTTAAAATGATTTATTAATGACCAGTATTTTAAATTCAATTTAAATTTTCAATTTAAATAATTTTTTAATTATTATGATAAAATAGATTAAAATTTTATATTTAGATCATCATAATTAGTTAATAGTGAATTTCTATAAATTTTCTAAAATATTTGAATATTTAGGTAAATAATAAAATATGTTATTTGATGTATGAAATAATAATTTCAAAATAAAATATGCTTTATTAGTCAAATAAATTATCTGAAAATGTTATATTTAATTTTTGAAAAATTTATTGAAATTTATTAATCTTTGATAAAAACATTAAACAGCTAGAAAATTATTTATACGAAAAAATAAAATCTTTAACAAAATTAAAGAATTTTTTAAAAAATTTGATTTTCTCATCTTTTTTTAAATATATTATTATATAATAGGGTCTATATTTTTAATTATGAAAACAAAAATACGTCAGGGAGATATTTTCGGTTTTTCCAATAAAAATTAATAATATTAATAAATATATTATTAAATATCATTTAATAATGAAGTAACAATGAAATCATTATAAAAAACATTATGAATGATGTCATTTTGTCACAAACCAACCTAGGATATCTTAAACTGATACCTGAGCCACCATGTAGAAATATGTAGAGGGTTTTCCTCTTCCCCATGTAGTAGAAATTAGTTCCAGGACATGAAACAATACTCAATAGGAAAGGATTTTTCCATATAAACAATTTTAAACATTGATCATCATTTTGGATGTCTAAAATAACCACTACATACATTAGAGATCCATTCATGTTTGAAAAAAATTCTATAAGACACCCAACACTAAACATGGAGTAAGAATAAAAATTAAATTCATAAAAAATAAATGATTTAATAAAAAATATAAAACAAACCAAGAATAGTAAAATGGGAGTATCGATGTGGCACAATATGAAGGTTAAACAAAATGAAAAATATAAACAAGACTGCAATCACCTATATTCAACTTCAAAGTGAAATATCTTCACCTTCCATCTCTAACAAACCCAAAACAAATCCAAATCATCATCATTTGTTGCATCAATGTTGAATCTGAACTAAAACTGAAATATGATAGTTGTGTGCACAAAATACCAGTATGTATCATCCCAAAACGTCATTTATAATGTTTAGAAATAAATCCACATACTACTATTTTTAAATACAACTATAAATATTATATTTTTCAAATTATTTAAAAATAACAATAATAAGTCATTATAATTTAAAACCATTCAATATAAAGTATAGGAGTCTCATTTTTAAAACATTTCATTGAAGAATTCCCATAAGTGAATAAAATAAAGAGAAAGTACCAAATACTTTATAAGAAATTTTATTTTAATTAAAACAAATCAACTTTTTATTTTTAGGAAAACAATATATTTATAAAATTAAATAATAATAATAATAATAATGGTAAATGATTAATGATATAGAATATATATTAATCAACTATCACAAAAATAGAGGAAATAATAACTAAAGCTACATATCTGAGAACCAGAAATCATGGTAACACCTAAGAGTTTGTTGGGAAATTTATAAAAAAATGATAAATCCTATTATTATTATTGATTCAATCCAACCAGTATAATTCATGATCATAACCTATTAGGCCTAACAGTGGGAGAAGATCTGAAGGCATGGAAAACACCATATTAGGGACCTCAAGGTAGAGAAAATTAATAAATTGGTGCACCGTGTTTACCAATAAATCCCACTAGGTATTCTTAGTTCTTCATGATAAATAAGATGTATTTGATCTATCAAGAAGTCCCAAAAGCAATATATATGAACAAGTCTCATAATCATACCCTTACTACTACACATCCTTCACTAAGGAAACCCCTCTCATCATGAATATCTATTAAACTAACATATCATATATTGGTGGAAATTTCATCCAATTTAAATACATAACAAAAGAACAACATTCCAATTTTTTTATCAATTAAATATTCTTTGTAAAGTAAAATAAGGCCTCTAAAAAAATAATTTTAGAAACTAAGATATAATTTTTTTAAGAAAAAAAATCACATAAACATTTTTATCATTTCTCAAATAGTTAGAGAGTTTAAAATATTTGTAAAAGAACCAAAATATAACTGTAACTTTAAGACAAATACCTTCAAAATACATTTAAAAAACATAACATGATTATTTAATTACATATTAATTTAGAATAACTGTAAGATGATTTTCTCAAACCCTTTTTGTGCATGGTTATATAAATTCATATTTAATCCATTAAAATATGAAGTACACCCCATTTAAATTTGATTAAAACGAATAAGAAACTATGTTCTTTTAAAAATACTAGTAACTATGATTAATATATGCCATAATATGTCTAAAACATGAATTAAGAAAGGCAATTAATCACAATTTTATGATTAAAGAATCCACCATGGAACAAACTAGCCACAAATCCTAAATTTCATTATACATTTCATTAATCCCCCAAAAGGATACAATAAATCATTTAAATAACCAATATGTTACCTAAAACAGAAACTCCCCCAAGTTAAAATATTAAAACCACAATAACTAGGTTTCCTTAACAATATTAGGTCATGAAATCAAATAAAGGAATGCAAGATATGAATAAAATAGGTTCAGAGAACATTAACTTTTACAATCTTACAAAAAACATGAATAAATCCATGGCGATCACTATGGAGGATAAATAAGTTAATGGGGGTTTAATGAAGCTGAATGGGATGATAAAGTGGATATTGGGGGTAAAAATAAAAAAAATAGAATTGTAAATTTCTACTTCTAATTAAATAAGGTATTCCACATAGTTTAGTTTTTGGGTTTATCAAACCATGATTCAAACATGTGGATAACACTACATGGAATTGGGTAAAACCATATGCTATGGAAACATGGTTTTATATATTGTTCACATACCTATTAAATATTTTAAGCCCTCACATATTTAAGTATCATGATCTGCAATAAACCATGACACATGCACTGATCCCCCAATTCATAAAAGTTTCAATGAAAAAAAGGATAAAGTTCAACTTTGTCCTCTACACATTAATTCAAAAAACCATTAAACACCATAACAATTTCCCAGAAAATATCCACAACACTATACAACTTGATTCATGAGATAAAATTCAATTTATCTCTTAAATATCAATAAAATTTATATCCATTAATCATGTGTTTCTCAACCATCATAAATGTTGAGCCTATATAAAGTTACAAACCTCATCATGTAAGGGAAATTATTAAAGATGAAAAATTAGTTTATTTAAATGGATTTAGGATGAAATGATTACAACCCATCATAGGATAGGGTTAGGTCAATTAATATGAACACCTCAACAAAATCATTTACCCCACTATAGCAAAAGAGCAGTTAAGGACAAGATAGAAAGGAAAATATATATACCACCCCATGTAATACTATTATTTTTATTTTATTTTATTTTATGTTATTATATATTTCCTTGAGTCATCATGGGCTTCAAAGATATTTGGTAAGGAAACTAAAATTTTTATGAAGGGTTTTTAGGCTACACACGGTTTTTTCTTGGTTATGAATAACTATGAATAACCCATTTATAGTGGTATATAGACTTGAAATTGGGTTCTTCTATGGTCTCTAAATATTTTTTTTAAATTTTTTTGTGATTCTAGGGAAATAATGCACTTTTCAATGTTCCTAGGGATATCCCACATAGTTGGTTCATGGTAAAAAACCATGTGTCTTGCCCACGTTTAAAATTTTTTATATTTATTATTCTAACTTAAGACCTATTTACCAAATATTTCTCCTATGCATCCTTCATTTTTCTCATTTAAATAGACCACATATGAAGGGATGTCCCCTTCTTCTCTCTTACTGGACATGATCCATCTCTACCTTTTCTTCTTGTAGATTTTAAAGGTAAATCAATTCTACTTCTATTCCTCCTATCTTATTATTCATTTTTCCATATTTTATTCTACTTTTATTTCACCCTAGAACCCAAAAATGGGATTCCTTAGAATAATTAAGTTTCATGATTATTTTAAATTATAAGTTTTTTTTGTTTTCATTTTCTCATTTCTATGAGGATTATTTGAGTATCTATTTTTAAAGGTGAAAACATCCAATTCATTCTTTATTAAATTGAGGTAGGTTTTTTAATGTCCAATATTTATTTGACAAGTAGTTTTTTCTTAGTGATATAAAATTTATTATTTATCAAATTATAATTTTATGTGATATTTTTATCATGTTTTATAAATGTTTTTTATGATTTCCCACATGGATTAAAGGTTGTTTTAATGGTTTTATAATTTTAAAGTGTGTATTGCATGACATGTGTTTCTAAAAATTCTAAAATGAGTTTATAGTATTGAGTTTTAAAAGAACATTTGAACATATTTGTTTCCCTTAATTGGCGATGATCGGTGACTAACCATAGGGGTAGTTTATAGGGAGAGTGTAGAGGTGAGTGTTAGTTGTGATTTGTTCTTTACAATGATTGATAATATTTATTATCCACTCTCATAATTGATTTTTTATCAATAGTAACCTAGGAATCTATGTGGTAGGTATTGAATTATATAGAACTAGTTAGCTTCATGATACTAGTTTCCCTCTCCAATGTGTTATAACTAGATGGGGTGTGACTATCACTAGGAAAGGTGGTCACTAGTTAGATA
Source organism: Viscum album (assembly GCA_963277665.1). NCBI lineage: Eukaryota > Viridiplantae > Streptophyta > Magnoliopsida > Santalales > Viscaceae > Viscum > Viscum album. The sequence continues at coordinate 459,983 of CAUJRU010000226.1, forward strand.
GCCTAATATATAATGCAATATAGGATAAGTTTTGGCTTCCTTTTGGTACAATCTATGATGAAACCACATTAATACCTAGGGTAGAGTTCAAGACATTTATTCTTGATTCATAGTTCAATATAGGGGGTTCCCCTTTCCATCAATCATTTCACTAACTTCTATCCATTTTGGGAACCATGGTTGTTTATTTAATTTCTATTACCGATCTTCATAGATCACAAGGTTCCATCTTGATTGATCTTATTTTCATATTGTGTGATTGGGTTTTCCAAATAATTTTTGAAACATTTTTTAGAAATTAGTTTTTAAATGAAAATATGATATTTTCAAGGAATGCCTTATTTAAATGAAAATTTTTCAATGTGACCTTTTTACATAATAAAAATAAAGAGAAAATTTTATAAAACCTCCTAATGTATTATTTGATTTTATGTATATATTTTTGGAAAATAGATTTTCTTATTTTATTAAAAACTAAAATAAATAACTTTTCATTAAAAATAAATTCCTTGAAATCATTGGTGTTTACCTATTGATCTTAGTTTTGATCATGCCTTTCTTTCACCATTGATTGTATGTTGTTCATATAGATTACTTTTAGGTTCTTGGGTTTTTTCCTCCTTTACTATTAGATTGGTTTGTGGGAATCAGTTCAAGGGGAGGTGTGTGGCCTTAGGTCTTAGAGAGATATTTGACCTAGTTTGGGTTATTATTTTGGTTTTAGATTTATTTTAGTTCTTAGGATGTTTCTATTGTCTTTTTATTCTGATTTTATATTTTTATTAGGATTTATTTAGGACCCTTTTTTTATTTATAGTTCAGTTTATGTGATGTTTTATTTAACCTTGTTATACTATCTAATTTAGATATTTATTTTTGTATATAGAGGGAGAAATTGTTCCCACTGTATAATCTATCAATACCCTGAATATTTTATCCATCCACGGGATATTGGGAATCTTCCTTTGTCCAAGGGAAGGTCATGTTGGGTGTCATTATGGGCGGGACTATGATTTGGTGTGTTTTAAATAGTATGAAAGCCTAAGATTCAATTAATTTCCTATATTCTAGAGCACCCACTTATTATTTGGGGTGAGTTAAGATAGAATATATACTATGAATGTTGAAATAATTGGGTATATTGTGTAGAAATGTTTTTAAACAACTCTATTTTCATTTTATTTTAGGTTTCCATATGTGTTTGGAATTTAAATCTTTATCTTGACATCGTTTTTGTTTATCTATTATTGAATTTGATATATAGACTTTATCATTGGTCACTAAATCATGTTCTTGTGAGTTCAGATTTCATTGATCATTTCAAAGGTAAAATTAGTGTGATAAAAAGGGATACACGGTTAGTTCACATAGTTTGTAAAGCCATACGGGTCCCAAAAAGTTGGTTCTTGAACCATGAAAAAGCATATCACTTAGTTGGCACATGATTTTCCATCACATTTGGCCAAGACATGAACAATTTTATTTCTTCTATGAGATTTTTTTTACTCTCTTTCCTTATGAATTGACCCCAATGTTTTGTACTGTCAATTTGATATGGGTTAATTTCATTTTGGGAGGAATTGATGAGATTTATTGGGGTCCATTTTTGAGATTTTTGTTTGAATGTTTTATTTTTTTGATTTATGTTTTAATTACATTGGATAAATTGTTTTTGGATTTAAAATATGTTGGGTGATTTGAATTATTTATATAAATAATATTAGGTTGTAAAATTATTTTTGAAAAAATTGTAAACATCATGGTAATTTTTAATATTTGTTGTCTATAATATTTTCAAATTTAATTTTAAAAATATTCTGATAGAAAATAATTTCAAAAATGGGATGCGGAATTTTTTTTACAATGTTTCTAATGATTTTAATTTTCAAACTAATATTTTAAAAGTGTTTTGGAGGGAAAATGGGTTTTATGTTAAGTGAATTTTGTTGTTTGTTTCGAATATCCTAAAAAATTTTAAATAATGTTTCACAAAATATTTTTGGGAGAGAAAACTTTGGGAAAGGTTTTGATGACTGAAAAATGATTTCAAATCCATTGGTTTTGAAAAGTGTTTTGGTGCATGTGAGTGAATTCTTTTTTGAAGTGTTTTAGTTTTCAAAATTACCGAATTCTTGAAATTTTAAAATGATAATTTATTTTTATATGTATAGTTTTATGTGTGGCATCTGATGAATGTTTAATTTGAATGAGTTATATTTTGAGTTTTCCTTGATTTATGAATGTGTGGGGTGATTTTATTTATTTTACATAGACTGGTCGAGGTTCATGTTTTTTGGTAGATATAGTATGCCTCCAAGAGTATGTTTGAATAAAAGTAGTCATTTTGAAAATTAGTTTGATTTTCTATATGGATCTTCTCAGAGTCTAGGAGCTTCTTATTTATTAGCTGATTCTTAACAGACTTAGAACCGAGTAGTGGATGTTGGTTCCTATTTTGACTAATATTTCATAAAAGTAATTTTAAATCATTATCTACATTCATTCTATGAAAACCAAGATACTATTTAAGATATGAACTGGATAAAGGGAATAGAGAAATCATTGATTCAATCAATACACCAAATAAATCAAGATTTATTGTCATGCATTCTCTTATCAAGGGACCTAGATAGGTATTTTGGTAGGACATGGTTCCTTCTAAACTACATGAAGACATGTATTATAATTTTATAAATATCTTATTCTCTGAGTGGTTTTGTTTTTAGGGGAAGTTTCTAAATTACCTTTTATTGGGTATCATTCTAAAAAACCTAGTTTATGTGGTTGAATTTTTATTAGTGGGTGGGGCATGGAATATAGTAAAATAATATGCTGGAGGACCAAGTGTTCTGTTGGAAAAAAATACCTTAAGATAACATTGTAGCATTTTTCGTTTGATTATGTTTGTTGAAAAAGTAGGTTTCCATGGTGAATAGTCAAGTTCCAAAGATGTTGTTGAAAATCCATGTTGACAATGAACTGTGACAGAGGAATGGATGATCTCGAGGCGGTTTAAAGGAATATATATATGGTGGAAAAATATGGTTTGGATTTTGTGAAGACCAGAAGAATGTTGACGGTGATGCTTCGCAATTACGATGAGCTTCACGAACGACATTGTTGAAGGGAAATGAGAGGGAGCTTCATGGCGGTGGCGCAAAGTAATTGATGGAATGCTCCATGATTACGACGAGCTCTGGGATAAGAAAATTGTCATGGTGCTTTGTGATTTTGAGATAATTTCTGTGGGAACTTCGGAGCTTCACGATTTGAGCTAACGTGGAATTGACTTCACGTAGAAGGTTCGAGTGTTAGTGGAATCGCCTATAAATAGACCTAAACCCCCTCAGGAGAAGTAGATAGTTTTTGAAAAACATATTTTCCTCTCAGCTCATGAAGGTAGTTCACAAAGGCAATGTTCTTCGCAAAAGGAAGGGGCTTCGCGACGACTATTTTTGCTCCGCGAAAGTTGGGTGCTTTGCGTTGGCTCAGTGAGATTCATGAAAGAAGTCTCTCTACGATGACTTGCGATCTATGATGGCCTAATATTTGCAAAGGCTTGAGATTTTCGATGGTCTAAGCTTCTTTAAAGCAGTGTGCTCCATGAGGTAGGAGCTCTGCGAAGGAGTGTACTTCACGAAAAGGATGGAGCTTTGCAAAGGGTTATTTGAGCTTTGAAAAATTGGTAGCTTCATGAAGTAGGGTGTTTTGTGATGGTTTTCCCAAATTTTGCTTCCTAGTGTTTAGTGGCAAAGGGGTATTCATCAGTGGATTAAATTTGGACTTCAATAGAGTATATACATGTAGTGTAGGATGCATTCATTAGTGATAATGAAGAGACCTACAGGTCTATAAACTGTGAGTGGATCCCTTCCAAGTGAAATGAGAAAAGGAATAGAAAGAATTTTATCCTTTCTACCAGCAGTGAGCTAGAGAGAGAAGAATAGAGAGTGACCCTTGGAAAAGTAGTGAGTAGACCCTACATATTGTAAAGGCAGTGAGCCTGGGCATTGAAGTGATCTAGCCCAAACATTATTAGCAATGACCATTAATTGATTTGGAACAGCGGCACATCACTATTGTATACTCCTTGTATGTAGCCTTGTGAGGGTGAACCAAGTAAAAATATATTTGTCTTCCTGGTTTCTTCCCTTCATTTCATCTAAAGCATCACCATAAAATAATCATAAAAATAAGTGATCAACATAAACACACAAGAGAAAAAAAGTGACCCTAATAATTAAGTGGTCAAGATCTAGTGGGGTAGGAAGAATTTTGAAAACGAATATCCATACCCTAATTCACCCCCCTCTCAGGGTATCTAGGCCCTTTTTGGTCATAACATGTTTACTAAGTTCCATTTGTCTCTGATTAAAATGAAGCAACTTTTGTGTTTCTTGTGTGGAGAGCCATGAAATTCTCTACTTCCTTAAAGGAAGCATAAAGGTATTTTTGTTGGTGTCACTGTTTGTACTATCTTTATATGTTTTGAAATTGGATTTTAGGAAAGGTATGTTTTAGGTATAGCCTCATTTTGGTAGTTTTGTGTTTTTGGGATTCCATGTGAGTTATTTTTAGGAACTCTGGGTTAAACAAAATTGGATGGTAATGGATTTTGGTTTTATTTATGACTCATAGTGCGGGTTGAATTTCCTTGGGTTTGTTTCTTAAGATATATACATATTTTAAAGATGTTTTGATGATATATTCTTCATAGGTTTGAATGGGTAATGTTTTGTTCTGTGCTTGGGTAATTGGGATAAGAATTGGACTGAATATATTTTTCACTTAATAGAGCTATTTGTTTTGGGGTTCTCATTAGGATCATTCCCAGAATCAAGGTCCTTCTTTACCCTCTTGAGTGTAGTGACCCAATTCTGGATCCCATATTATTTCTTATTAATGCAGTTTTCTTAGATAAAATGTAATGATTTTATCATTAGAAACATGGTTGAGCATTATTGTGACTCTTTTTTATGAATTTTGAGTTACCTTGGGTTGTGATCATCTTATAATTTGGAATTTAATCATTGATGATGCGTCTGGTTGGTAAAGTAATATTGTTTTTCAATTAGTTTTGGAACTATTTTCATTGGGTCGGTGTTTTTCTAGAATTTTGTTAATCATCATCGTACCATTTAGAGGAATTAGAAATGGAAGGGAGTCCATTGAGATATATCATCCTCTTTTAGGTTTAATGTCTCTAGGTGATAGATGGGTCTCATTTGTAAATTTCCCTTGGAATTTGTGGATTTATCCATTCTTTTGGAGGGTTTTTCTTATATTCACAAGTTTCTTATTTTGGATCTTTAATTAGCGGTTTTCCACTCCATCCATCATCATATTTTGAGGTGTTTCTATATCTTTCTCATAATATTCCACTCATACTCTATAGTTTCTATGGGAATAAAGTCACATGGTGGGGATATTTTAACACCCCACATGTTAATATTTTTTATTTTCATTTATTTTTTTATATTTTATGTTTCCTTGAGTCATTGGGAGTCATTGGTAGCTTCAAGCTAAAGAAATAAATTTTTTAAAAGGGTTTTTGGGTTGTGCATGATTAGCGCATGGTTAGGGATAAATTTATATCCCCCATTTGAATGGGTTTGTAATATTGAAAGTGTGACTATTCATATTCTCATCATGGTTTTTCAAAATCGTGCGTTTATTCTAGGAAAAAAAGTATCTCATTTTTTTCTTTGAGATGACCTACACAGATGGTGTAGGGTTTTAGAAAACTATGAATCCAAAACCTACATATTTCTTAGGTATTTTTTTTGTAAATTTTCTATTATACCCCTTTCCATATTTACATTATATTTCCCCTCATTATCCATTATTTGGTTTTTCAAAACACACCATGCATAAAGGGATTTCTAGTATATCTATTATCACTGATCTAAACCATATCCACCTTTTTTTATTCTCATGATAAATCCATATAATTCTCTTCATCCACTCTTATTCTTCCTTCTTAACCATTTTTATTCTAGTACAATTTCATCATGAAACCCTTTAAGGGGAATCCATGGCCAAAATATGGTTCAAAATGATTCTTAATTGGTGGTTTTTCTTCTCTATTGAAAGTATGTGTGCCTCTCCCTTGACTTTACAATCATTAATTGCATTATCCATGTATTTCCTCAAGTTTTGAGGGTAGTTATTCAATTTTATGTGATCCAAACCTCATTCAGTATTCTCATTCCTTTCTTTTCTTTTAGTTTCTTGGCCTAATATATCCATGGAGATGGATGAAATGTGGTTTCTCAGTTTTCATTTTGATATTTTTTTGGGTTTGGATTGGTTAGAAAATTTCTTTTATTAACTCCTTATTATGGATTCATTGTTGGATTTTCTGGAAAGGTATTCAAGATTTCATTAGAAAGAGTCTACTAGATGGAAGGTTATTAGACTATAATGATCATATTGGGATCATTGGATTAAGACCACTAAATAGATGTTTTTTTTGTTGTTTCAGATTGGTTATGGTACATTGGTTTCACTAAATAGACTTCCAATAGATAGATTCATTGAAAAATGATGAAATCATCCGATGATGTTCTCATAGATTATTTTCACCAAGATAGGTGACTCAATGCATTGGATATTTACATGGTGACTGGATATTTGAGATTCCAATGGATTATTCAATAATGTATTGGAGGTTTCCCCTACCAAGGGGAAGATTTCAAAAAATCTGGGTTATTGTTAAAACTAATTGACCATGCAGGTAACTCTATAAAGAGGAAGTGGACCAGATCTAAAATTGGTTTCATTGTGAGGATGAATAGTGTATGTTTTTGAATTAATTTTCTAAGACTTTGTTAAGTTATACAGTGAGTGATGAGTCTTTTACTCACTTTTATCTCCTTAATTAATTTTGTTCATAGTTTTCTCATACAGATGTAGGGTATTTTTCTTAACCATGTAAATATTGTTTGTCTATTTAAATTTTAATTTTTGTGCGAAGTAAAATAATGGAATTTTGTGTGGTAATTAGGAAACATTCATTATTGTTATAGTGTAAAAGATCATAGGATGTGGTTATCAAACAAACATTTATATAATAGAATTGTTTAAATTTTATTACTATGTGAGTTGAGGTGATATAATGAATTTCCATATGGTGTATGTGGTTCTTTCCATGTCATTGCATAGGAGTTAATATATAGAGTTCTTCTTGGATTCACTCCAAAAAAGTGGTATTAAAGGAATTGGTTCTACTTAACTCGCTAATTTTAGGTTATTTCTCTTCTTGGTTTGTAATTTATTTTGATTTTATTTGAATTTTCTTTATCATAAGAATAAATTCAGAGAAAGGGAAGGTCAATATAGTGGGATTCCACACTGATTAACTCTCTTATGGGTTTGAATTAATTTATTATTTCTTTTTCCCTATTATTTACAATTTTATAACATATGTATGTCAATATGATGATTTCACCTACCCTTTTAAGAAACAATTATTTTCAATATCCCGTTTATGATGTTTAAAATATTATAAAAAATATATATTTTTTTCACTCTTCAAAAATAATTCCATTTATATATTCGTTTGTAAGAGTTACCTGAAAATTTTAATTGTCTCTTGTTTTTCTTTATTATTAATATTTTATAAGATTTTATATTAAATTATATTACTTCCTCTGTGGATTATTTCTTATTTCAGACTAGATGAAATTTATGTGAAGTACTCATCTCAATTCTCCTCTTGACATATTCCCATTTATACTTTTTCTTTTTTCATCTCATTAATAGTATATCTTATATATATGATACTAAATTAATATGTAACTATCTTAAATTATTCGTAATTCTTTATATTTACCCTCATTATTTCTTATTTCTCCCTCTAATGATTACATAAAATTTTATAATATTCTATGTTTAAGGGATTTATTTTGAATTGTTTCTCAAAAAGTCATAAATTATTCATATTATTATTATAGATTTATATATTACTATTATATCCTTACGTTTCTATGTATCATTCACGATTGTGGACATATTATAATAAAATTTGTGTCTCTAGAATTATGCATCCCTCTAAAGCTTTGCTTAAAGCTTTTATTTCATGTGATATTATGAATGGGGAATTAGTAGAGAGCCTAAACCAACTATGTTATGTTATCTTGGTAATTAGCCAAAACATATTATTATGATACTTAATTTTTATTAATTCACCACATTCCATGTCTTATTCATATGATTCCTATATTTTTTTATTATGATCTTTTTCTTATGATGTGATAATGACTAATATGGTCAACCATGTACTCGCCCTAGTTTATGTATCTATTTATTTCCTATTTTTCAATCCCTTACTAGGTTGTATAGCTCACCCATTATTTGATATATGTATTCAATAAGGAGATTACAAATACCTATTGGGAGGATATAATGAATGATGTAAATAAAGTTTAAAATTTCATATTCATTACTGCTTAAGGAATATAACATTCCCACACAATAACCTTTATTATTTTCTTATATGTAATAATATGTATATTTTTTTAACCATGATATAATAATCATAAAATTTATGTATGGGTCATTATATTTTTTTTCTTATTATGGATGGTTAAAAAGGTTATCACTTACCATAATGATCATTTGAATCATTCTACACCTTGAAAATATAATCTAAAATTTAATGTTTCTTAGACTGTAAGACACTAAAAAATAACCAATTTCAATATATGAAGTTCAGTATCGATTTTTTATAAAAATATCCCTAATAAAGTAATCTACCATGGGCCAATTTATTTAGGAAACTAAAGTCAATGATTCCTTCTTGGCCTTGAGTTGATATACTTTGATAAGAGTTATCAAGAAGGGATCGATCACACATATCAACATAAACTAGGATATAATTCATGAGAGGATATATCATTAAAAACCTTCAATTGTGGTTCCAATTATTATCCTAAAGGAGGAGAACATTTAAAAAATAAATGATCTAGTTAAAAGGGTATTGGAAATATGGTGGTTTACAAATTGGAGAATGACTACATTTGGTTGTGGATGTTTTCAAGTGGTTTTTGTAAATTATTATTCATATAGGAGAGCATGGGGCTATGATACATTACACTAAAGATAAATATTTTCAACATATAGAAATGGGATATAATATTTAACCCTGATAATTTCATGAACTCCCATGCTCATATGTGGATTTAAAAGTTTCATTTTAATTGGTTTTACTTAAATCATAATATTTTTGAGAAATCACATCATATATAGTTATTGATGTTAAATTTAATCATGAGAAATATAAGTCCATGTGTTGTGATTTTATGATAATATTGGTTGAGATAGATTCCGTTTTAATTTTGGTAAAGTAGGTTGTTATAAAAACTGTAGAGGACACCCTAAAATTAATGGTCTGCTACAAAAACTTACATGTTTTATCATTTATTAAAAAATATTTTGTCATTTTACCTATGAATGTAGAAATAAAAATGTACATTGAAATAAATATGGTAAATAAGGGAACTCTAATAAGTAAAGTTTACTAGAAAACATATATCAAAGAGGAAAGGGAAGCTGGCAAGATAGGTAATTTCCAGAGGGTTTATTAATAGACCCAGGATGACTAGAATAGGAGATGTTGGGAAACATTACCAAACCTCTGTGGAATCTATTCTGCTAGACATGGTGTAAGACTTCAGTGTTTATATAATTACAAAATCTGATACCAATGTCATTCTAGGGGATATTTTGAATTGTAACAAAGGCTATACAATAAACATCATGTAAGATAATCCTATTAAAGTGTAAATAATTCATCCCCCACTAGGATAGGTGACTTTATTAACAAAGAAACATTCCATGGAACTACATGGGAAACCATGGATGGAAATGAGATTAAATCCAAAAATAATAATACTTAGGTGGTTTTTGAACCAAACACTAATGATCATGAGGTTCTAATAATATAATACCAATGTTATGACCCCTTGTGAGGGAAACGATGACTCTAACTTTAATAAATTTTTCACAGGAAAAAGTCTAAAAAATCCAGAGGTTTATAAAAGGATATCCTAGTCCATAAATTATTGACAAAACATTAAACCTAATCAACTCAATGGGATGGTATAAATAGATAAATTATGTTGAAAATAATAGTGATTGAAATAAGAAATAAGGATAGAGGGATGACTCTAAGAAGGTATAGAATCATGGAAAGGGTAGGGGAGAGTAATTCCCACAAATAGTTATCATAATCCCATAAAAAGAAGAAAAATAAATTCACAAGTGAATATTTTTTTCTATCACTATATCGGGTTGAATAATTTAATTAATTCATCATCCCTAAAGAACTTCATTAATGATAATGACCATGATATCATTAGCATTGTAGATCTGATGGTTTTTATTATGAATTTCAAACTTATTAATTTGGATTCACTTCAATATAAGTTTTTTATTTGTAGTATAAAATAAAATTCTACTGAGACTCTATATTTCCTAGTAAAAAACCTAAACTTCTCTGTTCAACATATTTGTAGGTTACAAAAAACATTATGTTTAGATTATTTTGTTTTATAGTGTTTGGTTTCTTTTATTTATACTAGCAGTTTTTAAACCAATACAAGGGATATCTAGGAATAGTTTCTCAATATCCTTGATGCTTGGGATCACAAATGGATCCTTGTTGGGGTATTTAGTGCATTCGTTAATCCTTCTAAAAAACTAGGGAGTGCCTCAGTTAAAATTTAATCAGACAATTTCCAAAGGTGTATTGATCTCTATTTTCACAATGAAATAATAATGATAGGTTCTGAGTTTCAATGGTTTAGATAAACTATCAATGTGGAATAATCTATTAAATATTAAATATTTTTTACCTCTATAATGGTTGTGGTAGCTATCTCTATATATGTTGTCAGAACATTATTAGATTCCACTCATAACAGACCATTCTATTAGTTTCTATAATGAATAAAGAAAGAGAAATAATCCCCTTCCATTTAGGTTTAATAATACTTGGATAATAATGGTTTAATTCTCTAATATAATATCATAGGAAATTAATAGGAAGTATTTATGTAGTGTTAGTAAGATATTAAACTTGACGATTCATATAGATATGTTTTCACTTAAATCAAAGAGTAAAACGAATTTCATCCATTTTTAAGAAGATATTAAGAAATATATATTGTAGAATCATAATTTCCAAAGAATAATATTTCTAAATAAAATCCTTACTCATGAAGAGATACCAAAAAGTAAAATCTTGAAGAAATCCTTATCCTAAAGGAGAGTATTCCCAAAAAATAGTATCACCCATGTTGGTTGACAGATTGAGACAAAACCAAAAAACATATTTCATTCTCATCAGTTTGTATATAAAGGATAATATAATGATGTCATATTTTATTACTAAGGGTAAAACATATTATAATTAGGTTAAGATAATTCATGATTTTATTAGTTACTTTATTCATCTTTTATTTATTAATCTCAAAATAGAACTAGAATGAAAATTTTTGAGTTCTTTGTTCAAGAGCAAATTAATTTATATAATTATTTTATTACTACCATGCCATCTAAAGAATAGATAAAATAATATATATCCACTATAAATGTTGATAACACTATTATCTTGGATGGCTTAAGTATTAAATTATTTAATTAATCTCGGGACATAGTTTATGAAGAGATATTCCAAGATGTTAGAGATCTATTCTCCGTTGAATTTATAAAAGTGTAATTCAATTCTCAATTTCAAATACTAATTCATAATAATGAACATACCTTTTATATCTTGGATTTAAAACCCATTTTTGCAAAATTAATTCCATAAAATCATCAACAAAATCTTAGATTAAAGGATGGTATTTGTTATTGATAATGTTGTGTAATCAAATCAGATGGAATTTTTTCTTATTAAGAAGATATAATAATGTTTATGTACAAGATCATAATATGTTATAATTATCTATAATAATTATGAAAAATCATGTAATTATTCCCCTAAAATTACATTCCAATGGCCTTTGAGACACTCCTATGGTATTTTCTCTTGAGTCACCTTCAGAGACAAGGAAAATATGAATCTTTTCTTAGGATCATCGACTCTCTTCTTTAGATATCTAGAATCTCTATTATAGTTAATATATCGCAATTTTAGTACATAAAATACTAAATTGGGTTGATATAAGAGAACCAACATTTATTTCTTTTTTTGGAATGGTTGAGGATTACTTATGCAAATGATTTTTAAAGGAATTTTCATCTTGATCTCTTTTACCCATTATGTTTGCAAGGATTATAAAGGATCTTAAACATATTTTTTATTAAAATGATCTCCTGGTATTTTATAAAGGCAATAATATTATCTTACAATCCATAAAATATATGATTAGACATTATGAATTTTTTTTGGATAAATTCATTAAATAGATAAATTCATTTTCATTATTTGGTTGGGGGTATCAGTATTTACAAGAAGAATCATGTAATCTAGTTATTCAATATCAAACATGGAAACTTCAACTAAATTTATTCATTGGTCCCACTATTTTGTGACATGATCAAGGCTATAATTCTTGAAGTTGTAGATTCCAAAATCATATTTTTGCTCTCATGTTGGAAGGTAAAATCATATCTCAAGAAGGTGGGATTTATCTTATAAACTTTATAATCACATATTAACTGTTCTATGTTTCCCATATTTAAAAATAACATTTTAAAATAATTAAAAGGATATATAGGCATATCATGAAATTTTTTTACACATTCAAAATTTATGAAAGGATGTTGATTACTTTATATTTGAAAAAATTTCTCAAAACAATGGACTTAGGTAGACTTGGAATCAAACACCTAAAAAAAATTATGAAGATTTGATTTATAGATTCCTCTAGTATCTACTTAGTAGTAAAAAAGAATCAATAATGTTCTTATAATATATACTTATTGATAGACTCATAATGAAAAATTTATTTTTTTCCATGGGTATAATATTGGGTTGGTTACTGGGGATTCCTTTGATAAAGTGAATAATTTAATATAGTGGATCAAATATAATCATTAAATTGTCAATTTACGGAATGTTAAATGGATTGAATTTTTAATTTCATATTTATATAATATCTTCTAATTCCTAGATAACATTTAAATCTTATATGCAATGTAGAAGTGGGATATGGTTATTTTTTATATTCTAAATACACATATAAAAACATAAATAATTTTTACTTTCATGTGAATAATGTGATAAATTTGATTCTTACCATCAGGGGGAATGTAAATACAATGCTATAGTAAAACTTTATATGTGAGGTAGATGTTTCCCCCACAAAAATGGTTCAATCACTTACTAAATAAACATATAAAACCCAGTAGTATGATTCACATGAAGGAAATTTTAACCAATAGGTTGGCCACTGATGATTTGAATCTTGTATTAGGTATACACATTACATCATCATTATCATAGTGTCTTTTTAAATATGAAAGATAAAATAATAACTTCTCTAAGTGATGATTTTATTTAAATATCTACAAAAACTTATTTGTTCAGTTCCAATTGGAATTTCATTATTTCATCGAGCTGAAATCCTTCATGTATAATTTACATGAACTCTAATTGTGAATATAAGTTCAAAGCCTAATCATGATAGTACATTTTTCATTTATCCATTCTATTTTGTAAGTAAGAAACATTATTTTATTTTAATGGAAAGTCATAACATCCAAATTGATCCTTGCTATAATAATTAGTGTTTTTTAATTATCTACAAAATCGTAGTCTTGGATGATTAATAACAAAATCACAAATATAATTATTACAAAAACAATTGGTGTTTCTAGGATACTAAGGTCTCATTTCAGATAAACATATGTCAAAAGAATCCCACATTAAAATAATTTGATCAAGGAAAATTTTGATGTTAGGGAAATGGGTTTAGTAAAACCTTTGGGATGTGATGGAATCTTTTAAAAAAATTAAATCTTGATCTATGACCATTTAAAAAGATTTTGGTCCATTTAATTTCATATTAAGTAGAATTTAAGGCTATTACATATTCTATAGAGTATAATAAGTAGAAAACATTGTACTAATATTTAGATCAAGATTGATTCAATGAATGTTGTAGAGGATCTTGATTCTCATAAATTGATGGTTCCATGGTCACTGATCATAAACTAGATTAATTTTCTAAAATTTTGAGTTTCATGTTAAGATTGACCACACCGATAATCAAGGTAACATAGTAATTGGTGATATCACAAATATGGTAGTGGAAAAAAATCTCTTATATCATTCAATTTATATTTTTTTGAATTAATATATTTACAGAAATATGATCTGTCTAGTGATGTATACACTCATCTTCAGTGTGCTTATTTTTATCCACATTCATATTTTTCTCTAATGATTCTCTTTTGGGGTGGGGGTTTTTGATCCATTCTTCTTTCCATTTTGGATTATTATTATTATTACTATTATTATTATTATACTCTTTTAAGGGGAAGTCTTGATTTATGTTTTAAAATAGGATCATTATTTTAAAAAACATTGTGGAGGTTTTATTGTAGGTAAGGGTGATTTACAGGGGGAATGGTTAATCTAAAATTAAATCAATATTCTATCACCTCCCAACATCACATACGATAACGGAATTATGATCTATTGACAACATTGGTATATAGGAAATTTAACTACGGTAAATATTTGCATATATTTTTAATCATTAAAAATTTCAATTCTTCTCAACCTAATATCCATTATTTTTATTTTTATGGATTTTTCAAGATCTCTATTTTTAATAAAAATTATCATGTGATATTATTGTAAATGGAATATGATATTTTGTTGTGGGTAACCCCTAAAACATCTTACAATTTAAATATTTTTTTATGAGTGGGTGTGTATACTATAATTATAAATTAGACATACAAGACCCAAAAAGGTTCCCATGAGTCCGGATTATTATAAATAAATCAATTTATGATGTAATTACTAACCCATCCATTCAATTTTTTACCAGATTATTTTCATACATTCTTGTGAATTAGACATAATGGATACTATAGGGACAGTTCTAAAATGTGAATTGAATAAAATTTTACGTTTTCTATGTATTTATTAAAAATAATGATAAAATCTATTGAAAATATGATAAAGGGCATATGGATGTATAGTGATGTTTGGATAACCACTGAGGTATTTTCTTATTGTGAATACATGTGGAATTTATCTGAAATGGGATCTGAATAGTTACTCAAGATGTCATGTATTTTATAGATTAATTTATATAATTTTATACTATAGTTGAAAACATTATGAATTAAATGGAACAATTTTTAGATGGCTAATTGTGGTTTTTATCCATTAATCTAATGAGAGATTTTTTAAGAAATTATCCATGAACCAATAGTTTAGTCTATCTAAAAATTATAAAATTATTTTTACACCCTATTATAATAATGAGGGATTTCTTATTTATGATAGAATGTTATTTTGGTAATCTATATACAAAGTAACTCATTGATCCATGGATTCGGTTATAATTTGATATTATTAAATTTTTTAAGGTATTTTTGACAAACAAATTAATTATATGATCTTATAAGTGTAGAATTTGTAATATTAAAATTTTAAAATGACATATATATATGATTATAAAATATATATTCTAATTAAACCGTAGAATGAGATATTAAAAAGTAATGTATTAAATAATTAGGAACAAAAGAAATATAAAAACGTGGAAAGTGAGATCTATAAAAATATATTCACTTTATTGTTATTTTTCTCACATGGTTGTGTTATTCCAAGACATGTCATTGTTTTGAAAATTTTATTAGATAAATGTTTATATTTATTTTCTTTATATTTTTATTAATTTTTGAATAACTATTTCTTGCCATAAAAGGTTGTTTATTTGGGCTATTTGATTTTAAGGTAAGTATAATTAAATTATTATCTCATTATGTAAAACTAATGATTTATTTTAATTTTATTATTGTTTGATCATAATGTGAATTCAAGGTCTATGTGATTCTCATAATTTTTTACAATTTTATAAAATTAAATATGTTTTTATGTTGTCAACAGATTTAATTATTTTTTTCATAAATATTATATTATTCCCTTAATTGATATGTTATAATAATGTTAAAATACATTATATACCTCTCTTGGATTTGAAACAAGGCAGAAGTAAGAATTCATTTATGTTATTATCCTTAGATTTATGTTATTCATCTAAATTCATCACCCTATATGATTGTGAGTAGAATGAATTTAATCATGTGATCTTATTGACCTTCTTTGTAGTTAAATAAGATGAAGTTATTGTATTAAGATTATTATCTCATGAGGATAATACGCAAGAAGTGTTTATTGTATTGTTGTTTTTATCAATTTTGGATGATAATCAAGAGGATAATATCTAATTTATGTCATTATTTGTTACCTTACAATAATAGGATATTAAACTATGTTCTACCAACTGTACCAAAATAACTTAAAGAATGTGAGATCATATAAAAAGTTTCCCCATTAAGCACATAGTGACTTGACTTGTGTGTTTATAGTTTTTCATTAATTCAATCAGACAAACACATATTATAGTATATTTTCTCCCATTAATTCAATTAAATTTATTTAATATTATTAATATTGGGTGGTGAATTTATATCAATATTTTTATGATCATACTCTATATATTCATCATACATGGATGTGTTGACTTTGTGTTTTGTTGTTTTAGGTGATGTGTCAGTTCATTAATAATGTTATAGTGATTTAGGATAGATGGATATAGTGATGGTTTGGTGATTGAAGATATAATTGATCCTCCCTCTAATTATTTACATGTATTTTATAATTTTATTATTTTTTAATATTTTATTGTTGGTCAACCCATGGGTAACCTGGCTTATCATGTATAAGTTTTTATTTTGTGTTACATGTACGCTATTTTTTAGAAATTTTGTTATATTAATTTTATTTTTTATGATGTGATTTATTTTTCAATTCATGATTTATTTATTTGTTTAGTAATTTAATTATTATATATATAGAATTTGAGGATAAATTTCATCTTGACGATGTATAGTTAAACCCTCAATTTTATTCACCAAACTGAGTAGACTAGATAATCACATGGGGTGATGTTTAATTTTTATTTTTGATAGATAGATCTTAATTAGATTTTTATATTACATTAACCACTAACACCATATCCTCTCCCAATATTCCCTAAATAAATCGTGTCTCTACCTGGACACTAACCATCATCATGGTTCTAAGATGTTTTGGTCTAGCAGATGTCTAATCATAATCACATTATTTTATTACCTCATATAAAAATTATTTGTGTCAAAATCTAGAACAATTATAACACATTTTTTGATTTTCTCATTATATGGACCTTCTATCCTTGAAAATTCATGATAAAGATACACAAGGACATTTATACCTATCAACGGGAGATAAGAAAATCACATACTTTGAACACCCTATCATATATACCTCTCTCACATTTCTTCATATATTATTTTTTTATACCTATTTATCCACTCCAAACCCCAAAAAAACAAACATATCCTTCTCCTATAGCTGCCAAATATCTATATTCTATTATAATCCTTTATTAACTACCTACAAATAGGTTGTGAGATAAATACTGGAGTAATTTTTAGAGTATTATCTCAAATAAATATCCCTTAGATTCATTACATTCACCCTTCCATAGAGTTGATAAAAATTTTATAAATTCATTTAAATTAGTGGTATTCTCTATCACAGATATATCTACTACCAAAATTCTATAAAATCATAATCCATTATCTGACATAAGGTGTCAATATAAAACTACTAATGGAATATCTACAGAAAACCATTCCAATAAAATCCCTTATTCTAATAATATACCACTGATAACTCCCACACTATCATTGTGTATCCCCATCCAACATTAAGTCAATCAATAATACCTATAATACCTATAGTAAACCAACTATCTTGAAGATATGCTAGATTATCTCCACCTACTCCTATACCACATGTGATCATAAATATATATAAAAGGTTTGTGATATTTATGTTATATGAACCTGGTTTAATCAATCATAAAATTTTCATTCCTATATATTTCATGGTTTAATACTTGAAGCATCCATATTTATCCCTTTTGGGGCTATGTGTCAACTTGAGGTTTATCTAGTGGGGTATACTCAATCGAACTCTCTGAAGTGTCATGCGATATCATAAAAAATTCATCATTATAAAATGATAATGAACTAATTAAAATCAAATTATTTCAAAAGTATATATATATACATTATAAAATAAAAATCCCCCACCCCTTTCAAATTTCTTTCTATTTTCTACTATTAATGAAAATGTCAACTTGATTTTTTTTTTATTTTTAAGACCACTTTCTTGATTAAATTTAAATAGGAATATAACAATATATTATAACTCTATTAAAAAATTATCTACATTAATTATTTTTTAAAAAATTCCTACCGTCCACAAATTTTATATTATACCATAAATAATAACATGGCATCAGTTAAGGTGTAACACCCTATGATTTTAGTATGTATTTTCCTTTGAAATATATTCAACTTGTTTGGTAGCTTATTATTCAATAAAAATTGAATTAAGGGGAATAAAAATTATCTATGATACAAAACTAAATTTATTAAAATAAAATTAAAAGGCATGTAAATAGTAAAATATGTTAAGTAATTATAAGAAGTACTACTTTAATTACACATAACAAAACAAAAATGTTCTATATAAAAGCATTGTTTTTATAAGTTATAATTTTTTAATTATAACACAAATTTAATAATTTGAATTAGATAAAAAATAAATTCATTTTTTTGATTCATCGAATAAAAATTATATTAGGGTGTATTTTTATGATTTTTTTAAAATGGTTGATTTTTAAGTGAATAGTGAAAAAACTGCTTTTACAAATACCGTAACTTTTATGACATCATTATGATATAATGGATACTTGAAAAATTATAAATCCTTTTTATTGAAAAAATATTAGTTTAAGGAGTATAATATATTCTTTAAAACTATTAATTTTAATTTGTATACCCATGTTTGATTTTTTTAGCCTTGGTTGTTTTTTATATTAATAAAAACCCATTTTACCCATTTTCTGATAATTAATTTTTCAAAACAATGAATTTTGTTTTTTATTGATTTTAAAGTCACAAAAATATTAGTTTTTAATAATAAATCAATAAATTTCAGGGGAATAAATATTATTCTTTATTTAAGTATAAATTCATTTTATGCTTAAAAGGGATGTTTTCTAAAAGTTGTTTTTGTTGCGTTAAGCATATATAACTGAAATATATTTTCACCTCTCATATAAATGAAATAAATGAAATATTTTATTTATATTTTAAATTATCATATTTCAATTAGTTAATAATTTCTATTTCATTTTTTCATGAAAATAATTTACCATGTTAAAAGTTAGTCACCTCAGTAAATGTTAAAATAGTTAGAAAGGGGTTAAACTAACTGATAAGGCACAGAATATCCCAAAAATATTATATACAATTGGTCTGATTAATGAATTATCAAATCCCATATGTTAACTTCCAAATTTTTATATTTTAGTCCCACTTTTATTTGATAACTACATTTATTTTAATTTAATGTAAGATTATTTACCAAAGTATGACCATTATATCTTATAAAAGGACCCCTCCACTTCCCTCCACAAAAAACACCATTCCTTCAAAATTATCTTGAATAAATAACTATATAATCTTCATAATAATCATATCTCAATTTTTTTAATCTATACTCCAAGGAATAATTCTTAAACATATCATTTAAAAGATGTCCTTCAAGAAGATAATTGAGCTCCCAACGTAAGAGATAACTTATTATTATTTATTATTCTATATTTTCACCATATAAACACTCTAAAATCATATTTTTTACTTTAATAATTATTTTTTTAATCATTAAATGTTTTTAAAAGTGATATTATCATAATGAAATTTAATTTATTTACTCATTCATTAATTATTACATACTTGTTTTGGTTGGTTTTACCACCTCTATAAATAAAGTTTTAAATTTTTATGTCCTGAAGGATTAACTAATATTATAAACTAGTAATATTTAGTAAATATAATAAATTTAAATTTTTTTAATGATTCTTTAATGGTTATAAATATATTTTTCAATAAAAAAATTCTTTTATAGAATCTAAATTTAAAAAAATTGTATCTTTATGATTTATAAAAAAAAAATTAAACATAAGTTCCCTGAAATGACCAGGGGAATAAAAAATTATATAAAAATAATAATTTAAACCAGTATTTACTTTCTATTGATGATTAAATGATAACCAAAATGAAATGACTAAAACTTCTAAATTAGAACACGCATACAAAACTAAATATTATCATTAAAATATTGACCTTCATAAATAATTTATATTAAATGGTTTAAAATAAAATATAAGTGATTGGAATATATTAAAATAAAGATAAAATATATATATATATATATATATATATTTATTTATTTATTTATTTATTTATTTATAATAATTAAAATTTATTAGACATTATGTTAGAGTGTGTCTGATCCAACAGAAGTTTGAGTTAAGGGTTTTTCTAATCTCAATTTTCTTTCATTGTGTTGTATTCTATATTAAACATCTTCTTATTTTATATGTGTTATTTGATACCTAATAATTCATTTTATGTGACCTATAATAATAATTATAGTGATTTACAAGTCCCTCTAAATATCTCTCTTATATTATAATTTAATTCAATGGATACCAAATCCATAAGGGATTTAATTTTTAATCATTTCATTAAAAGTTTTGAAGTCTCTTACCTAAAATTTTATCTTATATATCCATATTCTTTATATTTTATAAAAAATTATATATAATTCTATGATTTTTTAAGGTAATTTTCAAATATCATTGAAATTATTTACAATGCTTTTAAAGTGAGTATTTTCAATGTTTTCCATTCAAGTCACTTTGGAACTTCATTGTAAAAGTGTCAAAAAAAACTATTTTTTATAGTTTTACCACTTGAATGAGTTTTCAAACCATCATTAATGTTATTTTTTATTAAAATTCATTTACAAGTTCCCATAGTTCTTAAAATAAAAATACTATTTTTATTATTTTTTTAATTTTTTACTTTTAAAATTTACCAAAAGAAAAATATATTTATTATGAGTTTTCAAAGAATATTTTGTATGCATTTATATAAGTATTTTTAATCTATAAAAATATCCATTAATTATTATTACTATTCCCTGGTGATGTTATCTAAAGATGCTATCCAATATCTGACTATGGATGGATTATGATTACGTTTGAAGGAAATTTTGATTAAACTCATTTCTTTCTCATGGGTTAATTAAGATATAAATTAACGATGAATTATCTTTTGTTTTTATGGCATAAAAATGTATATTTTATTTTTATGTGTTGGTTGATTCTATTATATACCTTCAATGCATTGGGTAAAACTTTATATCTCATAACGTACTATATAAGGGAATGGGTAGTGTGCCCAATACATTTTGGGACTATGTCCAAAATGTAATCATGACATTGGTATTGGTACATGACAAAAGATATTATTTTCTATTTTTATGTATGTTCCACACTTTTGTGCCATGTTCTTATGACTTCTTTATTATATCAAGGATCGTGATTTATTGATGTTTCAACACTCCTATTACCCATTTCAAAGGTCCTCCAAAATCCTTTTACCATTATTCAGGATTTATTATCTATAACTTTTTGCGTATGATTTCTATATGTTTTGTTCATGTACCATTATTATATTCACATACCATTATACTAATCTTATTCTCACTTGTGATATTAAATAATCGATTCATATGTTTACCTTTACATAGAATCCTAGATCACCCCTTCTTATATTTCCATATACCTAGGTTATGTATATGGGTATTATTATAATATTTCTACAACAGTACCCTATTTGAAGATAATTTGCGGTAAATGAAGAAAAGTTTTTGTGAAAATTAAGTATAATGTATCCAATCATTAAATACACTAAATATTCATGTTATAGAATATGATTTATTATGTTATTTATAGAATATTCATATAAAATTATGTGATATATATATGTTATTATTGGGTCACATTAGTTTGTATCATAGTTGTGTTTAGATATTCTTGTGGATTAATTTATAAATAATAATAGTATAAAACCTAAAGAAACCGATGATAAACTATAAGAGATATAGTATGAACCAATATTTTCATTAGCTAAAATAATCTTTCATAATTTATAGAATCCTATAAATAATTTTCCTTATAATATTATTTCTCAATCTGATTACTAATTATTAATACATAAATTAACCATTTTGGATTTAGTCAATGGTTTGAACTAAGGGAAATCATGTTAATAATGAATGTGGGGGATAATATAATGAATATTCACATGTAGACCTAATAGAATGAGATATGGAATAAATAATCTTAGAGTTATATTCACCCAACTCTCTCAAGATATGAATAATAATGTGAACTATGATGAACTTCCAAATAAAAAAATGACTAAATTACTCATTATTCAGTCTTTCATGTGATAATGTTCACCTTTCTTTAGTGGGTTGTTTGATCTACTAATTATTGAGTAGTGGATAAATATGGTGGGGAAGAGATTTTATGTTCTCAAGTTTTTAGATCATGAAAAGTTTTCGTTAAATTTGTATTGTTTAGAAGGTGAAGTTGATCAATGGTAGACTCTTATTAAGAATGATAAGCAATATGAAGAAACTAACTCTATTAAATTGGTGGATTTTAAGATTGTATTTTTCAATAAATATTTCCCCCAAACTCTTTAAACTAAAATGGTATGAGAATTATAAGACTTAAAATATAAGAATGATAAATCTTCTGGTACCTATGAGGAAACATTTATAAGAATTTTAAGCTTTTCTTATGGTATTATCATTAACCCTGAAAGAAAAATTGTTCATTTATTTATTGTATTAAAACTAAGTCTTCAAAAAAATGTCTATAAAGGTATTTTTCACATGTGATAAAATTGATTAATGTTCTCTCAATATAGATTGAGAAATTGTTAACTCCCATTATTCCTGTGTTTTTGTGGACAAGAATAAAAAAGTGGTGTTTTGAGGAAAACCGTATCCTAAAATACATAGAAAAACAAAAATCAACATTCCATTGGGATAAAAATGTGAAAGAAGTTACTTATGGGAAAATGTAAATGCTTTAAAATCCATCCATAAAATTAATATTGAATAAATTTTAAGAGGGTAAAAAATGAAATTAATGGAGATAATTCTAAACAAAATGCATAATTCACACTCTAATGCTTAAATTGAGAGGGGTATAGATATTATACAAACCGGTTCATGATTATTAGGGTTACTAATGATTATTTAAATCACCAACCTCTTAATATAAGGGTAAAATAGAAATCATATGCACTCACAACCACTAAAGTGGTTAATGAGAATAATGTGGTGAAAGGTTCACTTCTCATTCACTCAGGAATTATTAATTTCTTATTTGAATTTTTTTTCCAACTCTTTTATATCTGGAACATTTCCTAAGTGTCTCATATTATCTCCACTAGTGAAATATTCTAATTTCATGATAATTTCATCTCAATTCTATAACTTCTCGCCGATATAATTTTTTGTAGGGAGTCACTTCATGTAGATCTTATTAATCTCCCAATAGTTGAATTTGATGTGAATTTGGGCATGGATTGGCTATGAATATATATCCCATATCAATTTTTTAGAAAGGGATGTAATTTTTCATCTCCCGAATCAACTTATGATTGTTAATCCAGGCAAGGATGATTATAATGTCATAATCAAAATAACTTCCATTATATAGTTCTTAATACCTATTCATAAGGGGTATCTATCTCAAATATATGGGGAGAAACTAAAAATTTAATATACTCCTATTTTTTGGGAGTGTATCGATGTATTTCTTGATGATTTTCCTAATATTCCCCCGAATTATAATTTTTAGTTTTCAATAGAACTCATACCTAGTGTTACACCAATCTTAAGAAATAATAATATAATGGATCTTATTTAGTTGTAATAATTGAACAAACAACTCCAAGAGAATATGGATAAGGTATTTATACAGCCTAGTGTTTCACCATGGTTACACTAGTTTTTTTAGGAAGAAAGATGGGTTAATTTTTATATTCATTGATTTTCAAGAACTAAAAAATATAATGAATAAGATTAGGTATTCTCTTTAACTTATTGATAACTTCTTTTATTGTATATGAGGCGCTCAATGATTTTCAAAGATTGAAATTTTATTTGGATATACTTAATTATTGTTATATTTTGAGAATATACACAATTCAACCTTCTGTAAAAGGCATGGAATCTAAATAATTTATAAAAATTCCATTAAAAAAATTTAATTCCCCTATTATAATCATGGATATAATGAAAATAGGATTCATAGATTACCTCAACAAATTGATGGTAGTCTTTATATAAGATATTATAATATATTACAAGAGTTAGTATGATTATAAAGATCATTTTAGGATTGGGTAAAATACCATGAGGAAGTTTAAAATATATTCCATATTTATCAAGTAAGAATTCAGTGTATAAAAAGTCTCGTTCATGTTTCATATAATCACAATTGATAGCATACATGTGGATACATTAAAAAATAAGTTATTGGAAATTTGACAAGGTCAAACATTGTGACTGACATATATATTTTTCTTGTATTGGATAGATACTATTGACACTATTTGACAAATTTAGCATGGATATCAAATACTCTAAAAAAGTTAACTTAAAAGAGATTAATGTGTCTCTAGATATGTAATAGGAAGAAATCTTCATGGAGACTAAAAATAGGATGATCACAACAGATATACATACATTACTCTATAGTGAGGAAGGGTTTTTTATATACAATGATGATATTAAGTATGGATTGTGAATTATCTTCATGCATAATGATATGGTGGTAGCGTATGCTTCTCACTAAATTATTATTCATGGGAAAAATTACATAAATCATGATTTAAAGATAGAAGCTGTATTTATTTCATTAAAAATATGGAGATATTATATTTATGGTGAAAGGTGAAATACATATACTGATCATAAAATCCGAAATTATATACTCAAAAGGAAGGATTTTAATGTGAGTCAAAGGATATGGTTTTATTTGATAAAGGATTATTATTTCTCAATACATTACCTCTCTATGATAGATAAAAATGTGGTTGATGCTTTGAGTAGAAAGGATCATGAAACCTTATTTATAGTAATGCCTAAAAAGATCCAATAGTCGTTGGATATATAGAGGATAACCCATTAAATCATAAATAAAAGGGAAAAATTATATTTTCTCAAATTTATACTAAATCATTAATCCATGGGAATATTAGAAAGGTGAAAATGAGAATATAAAGTTGTAAAATAAGTCAAGTAATGTTCTAGATTTTAACAATTACTATGAATGAATGGTAATTTTCAAGGACTGAATATGTATTCTATCAATACTAGGATTTAAGAAGGAGATATTAGAAGAAGCGCACAACTCACCATTCTCTATACATTCTAGAAGTAAAAATATTTATAGAGATATAAAGAATAATTATGGTGGGGAACATAAAAAAGGGATATTGTAGAGTATGTATGTCAATACACATTATACCAAATATTTAATAATAAATATCATAATTATAAAGGGATGATATGACCATTACCCATATATAATCCCCCAATCTAAAATTATCTCATGGGGTAAAATATGTTGGTTATGAGACCTCAACTGCGCCTCCCTGTATGAAATAGGTTTCCAACTTGTATCAGGGGGGTTTAATGTGTATAGTGGGGAGATTATATCCCTTGATATAGAGTAAAATACAACATAATAATCCATATTAATAAATATCATAGTAACATAAAAAAAGAATAAACTATATATCATATAACTAGAAAGTGAAAGGAGGAAAAAATAAACTAATAATAAAAGATCATGTAATGACAATATAATATGTATTTAAATATTAAACTAAAAACAATTCAAATAAATGAACTACATGACACAAAATAATTCCAATAAACCTCGGTCTCAAACCCCTTATTGGACCCATCTCGAAACTCCATCACATCCAGCAAGAAAAAATATGTAACATGGTCCCTTTCATTTATCCAAACATGGATCCATGTAATCTTTTTGGGTACCAAATGGAGGCTATAATATGGTGTGATAAAAATCTATTAGTTTAACACCACCATGTCTACAAAATAGTCTGATAATAGGTGTTTGAAATAGAGAAATAAAGAGGTGTATTAACTAATAAATTAATATAGTACATCCATCAACCTACTTTGGCACCATACTGAAATGTCTCTAAGAATGTAAAACAACCATGAAAGACATGTGTACATACCATACACCATTATATAATCAACCATCTAGGTCGAGCCCTCCATATAAGCATTTTGGCCTCTTGGCATAGTCCAATATATAAACATTTAACTATGTAACACTAGATAGATCCTTCTTTATAAGTATTTCGGTCTGTATCGCTTGGCATAGTCTTCTATATAATAAATTTAGAATGTATCTTTGGGAATATCCCACTATATAAAAATTTGAGGATGTATCACTATGAAAATCCTAAAAAATAATAATTTCATCATCCAGGTATTACCCTATATATATTCATTTTAGCATCAACTCCAAAACTCGTTACGGAAACGAAATCACAATATCACACCATAAGCCTAAATGGTTAATTATGGATGTTAACATTTGTCTTTAAATTAAACTTTCATTTATATCTCAAATGATCAAAAGACATATCAATAATAAAATAATACATTACCTATGGATTATATATCAAGTTGTCACCTAAAGTCTCATGTCCTGATAAATACACTTTAAATTATTGTCACAAGTTCTTATTACTTAAACGTTTTCTCACCCAATGGGAATCCATAAGCTAGGTAACATCAAAAATTGAATATAAATGATTCCAACAAATATTATAATATATTATTATCCCTAAATCAATTTATTAATCAGATCACACATTATATTATCTCAATCACAATAGTTCATATACTTCACAATTAAATAGACAGAAGGGTTAGGTTTAGACCCCCTAGCTTTATTTGGAGATAAATGTAATCCTTCCAATAGAAGACACTAATTAGGAAGATGGAACATAATATTTTAAGAAAAAAATAGATCTACTTAAGTTGGGATTAAAATCCAAAACAAATTCATCGTCAAAATATTTCCACTTTCACAACAAGGAATGACAGAAGAGAAAGTAAATCTAAGAAGAAACACTCACTAGGCATTGGATGTGTAATCGAGACTTCCAAAACAACTTTTACATCATCCTAGGTTTAAGAGGTGAGAAATTAACATGATTTAATTAAAAAATTATAAACTTTTCACACTTAAAATTCATGGGTTTGAGGAATACAGAGCGTGTAATCTTTCAACATCATGTATTTCCTCAATTTTAACTTACGCTGAAAAATAAATCACCTTAGGTTAATATTTAACCCAATTGATATTTAAATGATGTGGATTAGGTTCATAGTGTGTAACAAATTCATATCTTGAAATAGTTATTGACATGTTTCTGTAAGTATTTTCACACCATGTAACATATACACGGTGTGTAAATTTCTAACAAATGGATTTCAGTCTAGTTTCTATAAAGGTGACCAAACAAGGTATGAATCCATATAACATCATTAAAAATCCTTATAACCCATTATACACATATATACCTAAACAAAATTAATTTAAATAAACATACATCCTGTACCTTTAGATTATTTTCTCCAATAAAGGCTCTTTGTATCCAAAAAAGACTTATTCACCAAGGTCTAATAAAAACATAATGTGGGATATACCAAGAAAAAATGGGATCTTAAAACATATAACAAAATTTTAATGTTAAAAAATCAGCATGAATTTTTTTATAGGACTCCACAAGACATATAATGTTCATAATGACATTTTTGTTTTAGTCAATCACTATACAAATTCAATGTATTTCAATACTATCAGAGAATATTTTTTATTAACGTACTTATGAAGATATATATTATAGAAGTGGTAGGATTGCGTAGAATATCATTGTAAATTATAATATACTAGGAAATGTGGTTTACCATAAAAATATTTATAATAATTTAGTAAGTATTGAATACAAAGTAGAGAATTATAATTCCATATCATCCTCTGTAACATTCCAGGTAAACAAAGAATAAATCATTTTCATATTTATTAATATTTTCAAAATAAAAATTAATTTTACTTTAAAGGGGTTTCTATGTTCGATAGCATACCCGATACGCAACAAAGAGTTTCTTTGAAATCTTACGTTGCACACTAGTAATAAAATAATATTATTTTAAATGATAGTTAACATGTAGCTGTTTTATTGGTAGGAATGAATAGAAATAACTAAAATATTATTATATATGTTTGTTAAAAGTTTTTACATTTATCCAATAAAGGATTAAAATCTGAAAAAAATTCAATTTTAGGCATATATACTCTAATTTTCACTAAAGGTCGACTTATCGCCTTTTCATGGAGAACCTTCTTTAAATATAGTTTTGGTAACTCTTATACTTTATATTGGACCAAATAAAACTCTTATTTAGAATCGGGACATCAAAATTTACTTTGTGTAAATTTTTGGTATTTTTCTGATAAAGTTCATTTTTTTATGAATAGTGAAAAATGTTGTATTTTAATTCAAAAACTCTTTTTAATCTAATTTATTTATATGATTAGATTATCTTTTGAATTGGTTTTAAAGTGAAATTAGAATATATTTTTACCATTTAATCCAATAGTGGTCGTTGGAATTAATTTCACTTTGAAATCAGACTTAAACTAGTGTCAATCTTTTGATATTTATTATTTCATAAAAATACACTCTTTGCTCTAACAGTGGGAATTAGTTATTAAATTAATTAATGAAACTTATATGTTTTTAATTTTTTAAAATAGGCTTCATTTTTGAATTTAGAATATCAAATATATCTTAGGGTGATGTTTTGGTATTTTTCTGAAAAACTTCAATTTTGATGAATAGTGAAACCACTAAGTGGTACTCAAAAAAACTGATTTTTTGTTTAAATGAAATTTTACCACATCTGTGTTTTTAATTTCAAAAATCCTACATGCGTGGTTGTCATTAAGAAGTAAAATGTGGTTCAATGGGATTAAAATAATTTTTTGGTGAATAGTAACATTTACGTTTATTAATCGCGATTAGAGGTAATTAGTGTAGTTTAAGGTAAAAATAATGTTTTACTAATATCAAATGAACTTGACACATGTCCTAACCTTATTGGATGTGTCATGGAAGACCAATAAAATCCATGGGTAAACTTAGGGGCCCCATGGAGCCTCTTTGGTAGGAAAATGACATTAAAAACTTTTTATTTAAAGTTAAAATAAAAATGTCACAAACATGAGTTGTTTTACTAAAACAATTTTTAAATGAGGTTATACAAGTCTGTTTTTGACTAAAAATATTAATTGGAAAGCTAAAACTATTTCCTACATCATAGTAATTTTTTTATAATTTTTAGACATTAAATAAATTAAATTATTTATGACACCATGATGATGCAATGATTACCTCATTATTTAATGATTTAAATAAAATAAAAATATAATGTAAAATTTAAGACCTACACTTGTCAAAGACCTATTGGATGAGTATATTTCTAACCATTATAACCTTATACTCGAAATAAATTAATGTGGGACCTTTAAAATCTGAAACTCATTTGAAAATAAAGTAACATTTTGTAACTTTCCAAGAGTGCCCCTCCTCTCCTCTTATAAAAGACCCCCACCTCTACCTCCTTACCCACACCTCTCAAGCCTTTGGCTCGGCCAACCCCTGATCATTTTGTCTCTCAACATCCCTCTATTACTCCTAGAAGCCTCACTTTGGGCAGAAGTCTTCACAAGGAAGCCTTTGACCTCAAATCAAAAAGAGGTACCCGATTCAAAGGTAGTGTCTTCTCTTGTGTTCTTATGTTTTATTTTGCTTCTCCAACCCCCTAAAATATTTTTATTCATTTCTTTTGTAACAACACCAGTATATTTTATATACTAGTATGTTGTTATAAGAAGGATTCGAGCTACACTTACACACACCTACATCTAATGGTTAAAGAATATACTGTTTCAGTGGATGGCGAATTTCTGCCTCACGAAACGATGAGTGTTCAATATTATTTTAACACCTCCAAAGGTGGACATTAAGATGACACTATATTTATATATGATGTATAATATGTTTATGTTTTACTTAAGCTTCCGTATTTTTTATTTATGGCATACCTTTATGGTTTCCATTATGGGTAAATGCGATATCTTCATTTTAGGAAGTGCGGACTACTACCCCATCAAGATGATTTTATTCGTTAATTCCAAATGTGGGACATATAAAGGATGTAATTAATGATATTATATATGATATTATACTGGAATTATAATATAACTTTATACCATTATGATTCCATTCCATAAAATACGAAATAGAAATGAAAGTAGCGTTCATGCGTACGTACGGCTTACCGTCTCCATGAACGGTGCATTTCATTTATTACCTCAAAATGATTATGTAATATTATAAATGCATGTATATAATGGATATATATGATATATATGGAATCTACATCATGAATATCATTCTTGAGATAATGGATATTTGACTACATGAACAACCTGTAAATATAGGAAGTTCATTTTTGACTCAAGTACCAATGATCGTTAAAACGACCATTATAAACATAAATAATAACATAGTGTTAATGACATGGTAATAAATGATATAAAAGGAATAATGAACCTGAAAAAGTTTCTTAAGCAAGTATAAATTAACTCAAGTTTATTATTCAGGAGATTAAAGAATGATCAAGTCAAGTCAGATGCGAGGTAAGGGACTTCGTCTCAATCTCCATTCATTGAAGTATATTTTGTTTTATACACAACTTTATTTTATACGGTGTATAAACCCCTTTGACTTTTACATTTATTCAAAAGGAATATTTTTATATGAAGCATTTACTAAACGACAAAAGGGAATGTTTTTGTCGTACGTATGCGGCGACAACGACTTCTCCACCGTCGTGACCATTATTTGATTTTCGGCTTCCTCTAAAAGCCATACCGTTTTTTTAATGAAAAATAAATACCATGTTTTACTTTTATTTTATTTTGGTATTGAAAATGGTTTTTATAATGTTTTTATTATATCAATTTTTTGTATTGATATCTTGTGATTGAAATGTGGAAATGTTATGTTTCCTTTATGTATGTTTTATGTGATACGATTATATTATGGTTCTTGGGAATTATTATGAAGATGGGTGGTTTCGTGATAAACTAAGGGCGGGTGAGCCTGATATAGCTCTCCAATGAATTGGGAAACATGAAGGAGTTAAATGTTAAGGTTTCTCTGAAGAGATTTAGGGAATATACTATGATGGGTATTCCAAACGTAACCAAGAGGGTTACTCCATATGTAAGAATGTTATGAATGCCACAAGTTACCTTTATGTCTTACGATTTCTATGATTTATTCATGATTTGATGAGCTATGTTAAAGTTCTTATGTTTTATGGGTAAAGTATGATTTCATTCTTATGTATATATGTACTCATGTTTCCTTTCCATATTTTTATATCCCTTACTGAGCTTTTTATGCTCATCCCAAGTTTTTGAAATGTTTTTCACAGGTCAAGGGAAAGGTACATGATATAATGGTAGTGTCAAGGAAGTGTCAAGAAAGAATCCATGTTTTATTTTAAATATGTTTCCATTGATGGGAAAAATGAATACTTTCTTTTATGTAACCACTTTGTTTAAATGTGGAATGTAATGCAAGTTTTATGATCTAATTCTCTAAAACTCTAAACCTAAAAAGATCCTCAATGTTTAATCTTGTAATAACTCAAGATTAAGTGTGTTTTAAGGCTGGGGCCTTATAGTTGGTATCGGAGGTCGGTTTAGCCAACTTTAGGAGTTAGAAAACTGTTAAATTATGAATTAATTTATGGTATGATTGAAATGATATAGCATTTAAAGATTACCATGTTGCTTCACCTCAGATATTTATGTGATAAGAATGGTTTCCCATAGAGGAAACAGAAAAGCTTTTCTAGGAAGGCATACAGAGTATAATGACCTTTCGAATCAGCAACCAAAGATGGTCGAAATCATAATTGAGTAGTTTACTGCACTGATGGCTCAGTTGAATCCGGTGATAAATGGTGGTTATGTTTATTGATGATATTTTGGTGTTTTCTAAAAGTAAAGAGGAGCAAGAAATTAAATTAAGTGTTATCTTGAAAACCTTAAAAGAAAATAAACTATATGGAAAATTTAGCAAGTGTGAGTTTTGGTTAAAACAAATTTCTTTCCATGGTCACATTGTTTCAAAAGATGGGATAACTGTTGATTCTGTAAAAACAAAGGTTGTGGAAGAATGGCCAAGACCCACAAATGTCACTGAGATTCGTAGTTTCCTTGGTTTGGCAGGTTATTACCGAAGGTTTGTTAGAAATTTTTCATGGTTATCTAGTCCAATGACTAAGCTAACTCGGAAGCGTGTTAAGTTTATCTAGACAAAAGAATGTGATTATTGTTTTCAGGAGTTGAAAAGAAGATTGGTGAATGCTCCAGTTTTGACACTTTCTTCTAGGAATGGTGAGTTTGTTATATACAGTGATTCTTCGTTGAAGGGAATTCGTTGTGTTCTTATGCATAATGATCAGGTAATTGCATATGCTTCACGTCAGTTGAAAACTCATGAAGAAAATTACCCTACACATGATTTGGAATTAGCTGTTGTTGTTTTTTGCTTTAAAATTTTGGAGGCATCATTTGTATGGAGTAAAGTGTGAAATATATACCGATCACAAAAGTTTAAAGTATATATTTACTCAGAAAGAATTGAACATGAGACAGAGGAGATGGCTATAATTAATCAAGGATTATGATTTTACAATTCATTACCATCCGGGAAAAGAAAATAAAGTGGTTGATGCTTTGAGTCGAAAAAGTAATGCTTCATTAACCATGCTACGTTTGGAATGGGATCCTTTGGTTTTTGATTTGATGAAATTTGGCGTGGAAGTTGTTTGTGAAGGAAGTTCTTCTATTTTGTTTCAGGTATCAGTGAAATCTTCTCTATCAGACAAAATCATGCAAGCACAGAAGCCAGACTGTGAGTTGCAGAAAAAGGTAGAGCTGGTTCAGAAGGGTAAGTTGCCTGAATTCAACATTGATAATGACTGTATTTTGAGGTTTGGGAAGAGATTATGTGTGACTTTTGATTCACAGCTGAAGGGTGAGTTGTTATGTGAGGCTCATAGTTCCCCATTTTCAGTTCATCCTGGCAGTACTAAGATGTACAGAGATCTGTGGGAGTATTACTGGTGGGATGGAATGAAAAGAGATATTTCTGATTTTACTGTAAAGTATTTGACTTGTCAGAAGGTTAAAGCAGAGCGGAAGTTACCGAAAGAGATGTTTCATCCTTTACCAGGGCCAGAGTGGAAATGGGAAAATATATCCATGGACATTGTTGTGGGATTACTGAGGACATCTCGAGGTAATAATGCAATCTTGGTTATTATTGATAGATTGACTAAATCTTCTCATTTCCTTCCTATTCGAGATACTTTGTCTCTAGATCAACTTGCTCGGTTGTATCTTAAAGATACAGTCAGGTTGCATGGAGTTCCCCTATCCATTGTATCTGATCATGATCCTAGGTTTACTTCTAACTTTTGGAAAGGCCTTCAGAAGTCATTGGGTATTTAATTAAATTTTAGTACAGCTTTTCATCCGCAATAAAATGGGAAGTCAGAACGAACAATTCAGACTTTGGAGGTTATGTTACGTGCTTGTTCGATGGATTATCAGGGAATTTGGGACCAACATATTTCGTTGGTTGAATTTTCTTATAATAATACTTTTCATTCCAGCATACATATGGCTCTGTTTGAGGCATTATATGGGAAGCAGTGTCGAACTCTAGATTTTTGGGATGAAGTGGGTGAAAGGAAGCTAATGGGACCAGAATTGGTAGAAGAGATGGCAGAAAAAGTTCATTTGATTCAAAAACACATGAGAACAACTCATAGAAGAAAGAAAAGCAATGCAGATAACCGAAGGAAGGATATCTCTTTCGAGGTAGGTGATCATGTTTTTCTCAAAGTCTCACCGTGGAAAAGTGTAATGCGATTTGGTAAGAGAGGAAAGCTGAGTCCAAGGTTCATTGGACCATATGAAATTCTGGAGAAAGTTGGATCAGTTTCTTACTGATTTGCTTTACCTAAGAGTTTATCTCAGGTACACAATGTTTTTCATGTCTCAATGTTAAGGAAGTACATGCCAGATCCATCTCATGTTTTGAGTCCAGAGGTAGTTCAGCTGGAAGAGAATCTATCTTATGAGGAACAACCGGTCCAGATTCTTGACCACAGGGAGCATGTGTTACGGAATAAGGTAATTCACCAGGTAAAGGTTTTGTGGAAAAACCATATGGTTTAAGAGGCAACGTGGGAATATGAAAATGCTATGAGTGATAAATACCCCACTTATTTTGATAAGTGAAAAAAACTGTGAGGACGCAATTCCAAAAAGGGGGGAAGGATGTAACATCCCAGGTAAATAAAGAAAAAATAATTTTCATATTTATTAATATTTTCAAAATAAATATTAATTTTACTTTAAAGGGGTTGCTATGTTCGATAGCGTACCCGATACGCAACAAAGAGTTTCTTTGAAATCTTACGTTGCACACTAGAAATAAAATAATATTATTTTAAATGGTAGTTAACACGTAGTCGTTGTATTGGCAGGAATGAATAGAAATAACTAAAATATGATTATATATGTTTGTTAAATGTTTTTAAATTTATCCAATAAAGGATAAAGGCTTAAAATCTGAAAAGAATTCAATTTTAGGCATATATACTCTAATTTTCACTAAAGGTTGACTTATCACCTTTTCATGAAGAACCTTCTTTAAGTATAGTTTTGGTCACTCTTATACTTTATATTGGACCAAATAAAACTCTTCTTTAGAATCGGTACATCAAAATTTACTTTGTGGAAATTTTTGGTATTTTTCCGATAAAGTTCATTTTTTATGAATAGTGAAAATGTTATATTTTAATTCAAAACCCCTTTTTAATCTAATTTATTTATTTGATTAGATTATATTTTTAATTGGTTTTCAAGTGAAATTAAAATATATTTTTACCATTTAATCCAATATTGGTCGTTGGAATTAATTTCACTTTGAAATCGGACTTAAACTAGTGTCAATCTTTTGATACTTCTTGTTTCATAAAAACACGATCTTTGCTCAGACAGCGGGAATTAGTTATTAAATTAATTATTGCAAATTATATGTTTTGAATTTTGTAAAATAGGATTCATTTTTTAATTTGGAATATCAAATATATCTTAGGGTGAAATTTTGGTATTTTCTGAAAAACTTCAATATTTGATGAATAGTGAAACCACTAAGTGGTACTTAAAAAAACTGATTTTTCATTTAAATAAAATTTTACCACATCTGTGTTTTGAATTTCAAAAATCCTACATACATTTTTTTCATTAATAATTAAAATGTGTTTCAATGGGATTAAAATAATTTTTTGGTGAATATTAACTTTTAAGTTTATTAATCGCGATTAGAGGTAATTAGTGTAGTTTAAGGTAAAAATAATGTTTTAATAATATGAAATGAACTTGAAACATGTCCTACCCTTATTTTATGTGTCATGTCCGACCAAGAAAATCCATGGGTAAACTTGGGGACCCCATGGAGCCACATTCTTAGGAAAATGACATTAAAAACTTTTTATTCAAAGTTAAAAAAAATGTCACAAACATGAGTTGTTTTAATAAAACACTTTTTAAATGGGGTTATACAAGTCATATGTTTTACTATAAATAGTAATTGGAAAGATAAAAATATTTACTACATCATAGTAGTTTTTTTTATAATTTTTAGACATTAAATAAATTAAATTATTTATGACACCATGATGATGCAACAATTACCTCATTATTTAATGATTTAAATAAAATAAACATATAATGTAAAATATATGTCCTAAACTTGTCAAATACCTATAGGATGATTATATTTAGAACTCTTATCACCTTATCCTCTAAATAAATTAATTTGGGACCTTTAAAATCCGAAACTCATTTGAAAATAAAGTAACATTTTGTAACTTTCCAAGAGTGCCCCTCCTCTCCTCTTATAAAGGCCCCCACCTCTACCTCCTTACCCACACCTCTCAAGCCTTTGGCTCAGCCAAACCCTACTCATTTTTTCTCTCAACATCCCTCTATAACTGTTATAAGCCTCACTTTGGGCAGAAGTCTTCCCAAGGAATCCTTTGAGCTCAAATCAAAAAGATTTACCCGATTTAAAGGTAGTGTCTTCTCTTGTGTTCGTATGTTTTATTTTGCTTCTCCAAACCCCTAAACTCTTTTTATTCATTTCTTTTGTAACAACACCAGTATATTACATATACTAGGATGTTTTTATAAGAAGGATTAGAGCTAAAATTACACACACCTACATCTAATGGTTAAAGAACATACTGTTTCTGTGGATGGAGAATTCCTGCCTCACGAAACGATGATTGTTCAATATTCTTTTAACACCATCAAAGGTGGCCATTAAGATGACAGTATATTTATATATGATATATAATATGTTTATGTTTTACTTAATCTTCTGTATTTTTCATTTATGTCATACCATTATGGTTTCCATTCTGGGTAAATGTGATATCTTCATTTTAGAAGTGCGGACTACCGCCCCCTCAAAAAGATTTGATTCGTTAATGCCATATGTGGGAAGTATAAAGGATATAATTAATGATATTATATATGATATTATACTGGAATTATAATATACCTTTATATCATTGTGATTCCCTTCCATAAAATACGAAATAGAAATGAAAGTAGCGTTCATGCGTACGTACGGCTTACCGTCTCCATGAACGGTGCATTTCATTTCTTACCTATAAATGATTATGTAATATTATAAATGCATGTTTATACTGGATATATATGATATATATGGAATATAAAACATGAATATCAATCTTGAGATAATGGATATTTGACTATGTCAACAACTTGTAAATATAAGAAGTTCATTTTTTACTCAAGTACCAATGATCGTTAAAACAACCATTATAAACTTAAATAATAACTTAGTGTTCATGACATCGTAATAAATGATATAAAAGGAATAATTAACTTGAAAAAGGTTCTTAAGCAAGTAGAAATTAACTCAAGTTTATTATTCAGGAGATTAAATAACGATCAAGTCAAGTCAGATACGAGGTAAGGGAATTCGTCTCAATCTCCATTCATTGAGGCATATTTTGTTTTATACACAACTTTCTTTTATACGGTGTATAAACCACTTTGACTTTTACATTTATTCAAAAGGAATATTTTTATATGAAGCGTTTACTAAACGAAAAAAGGGAATTTTTTTGTCGTACGTATGCGGCGACAACGACTTCTCTGCCGCCGTTACCATTATTTGAGTTTCGGCTTCCTCTACAAGCCATATGGTTTTTTTAAAAGAAAAATAAATACCATGTTTTACTTTTCATTTATTTTGGTATTGAAAATGGTTTTCATAATGTTTTTATTATATCAATGTGTTGTATTGATATATTTTGATTGAAATGTGGAAATTTTATGTTTCCTTTATGTATGTTTTATGAGATACGATTATGTTATGGTTCTTGGGCATTATTATAAAGATGGGTGGTTCTGTGATAAACTAAGGGCGGGTGAGCCCGATAAAGCTCTCCAATTCATTGGGTAACACAAAGGAGTTAAACGTTAAGGTTTCTCTGAAGAGATTTAGGGAATATATTGTGATGGGTATTCTAAACGTAACCAAGAGGGTTACTCCCTACGTAAGAATGTTATGAATTCCTCAAGTTACCTTTATGTCTTATGATTTCTATGATTTATTCATGATTTGATGAGGTATGTTAACGTGATTATGTTTTATGGGTAAAGTATGTTTTCATTCTTATGTATATATGTACTCATGTTTCCTTTCCATATTTTTATATCACTTACTGAGCTTTTTATGCTCATCCCATGTTTTTGAAATGTTTTTCACAGGTCAAGGGAAAGTTACATGATATAATGATAGTGTCAAGGAAGTGTCAAGAAAGAATCCATGCTTTATTTTAAATATGTTTCCATTTATGGGAAAAATGAATACTATCTTTTATGTAACCACTTTGTTTAAATGTGGAATGTAATGAAAGTTTTATGATCTAGTTCTCTAAAACTCTAAACCTGAAAAGATCCTCAATGTGTAATCTTGTAATAACTCAAGATTAAGTATGGTTTAAGGCTGGGGCCTTATATCCTCTGATATATGGATAGCATGAGAGGACCATTCAAACCCTATAAGATATGTTGAGATCATATTCAATTGATTTTAATGGTGGTTTGGATCAACATGGTAGAGTTATCATATTCTAAGATTTTCTATTCTAAACATAATATGGAACCATTTTATGCTCTATATGGGAAGAGATATAGAACTACCATTTTATAATGAAGTTGAATAGTGTAATCTTCTATGAATAGATATTTCTCAATTGATTTTAGAGAATATTAAAACCATTTTGTGGTATTTTAAAATTTCACATTGTCAATTTAAAAGTAATAATAATAATAATTGTTGAAATATTGAGTTCCAATTAATATAAAATGAATTAATTTAAATATTACATTGGAAGAAGTTTATTAGATTTATAAATAAGAGAATGATGACCCAAGGTACATTGGACCTATTGAAATATCTGATCATGTGGGAGCAGTAGCTTATAGTCTTTCACTTCCTTGGAACCTCTCAAATGTTCTAGATGTCTTCCATGTATCACTTTTTAGGAAGCACATACCTAAAAATTCACATGTATATGACTCAGATGCTATATAACTAGATCATGACCTTTCTTACAAGGAGATATTAGTAGAAATAATGGATCTTAGTGATAAAGTAAAATGAAATAGGATCACACACATAGTTATGGTTATATTGAGGAATCATAAGTTCTAAGAAGAAATAGGTAAACAGAAATATGTAATGGGGTTAGGTATCCTCATTTCTTTTCATCAATGTACTTTATTTTCAAGGGTGATATTCTTTTAAGGGGTAGAAAGTAACACTGTGATTTTAGTACATATTCTCCTCTAGGATGAATTCAATGTGTTTGATAGCTTGTGATGCCTGAAACATTGAAATAAATGTAATAATGATTTATAATAATAAAAAATGGAATATATTAACATATTATAAAATAGAACATAGTTAGTAAAATAAATTAAGTAATTATAAGAAGTACTAACATTAATTATTCGTGGAAAAACAAAAATGAATATTTTAAAAAAATTAATTTTATATTATATATGTTTCATTTAAAATATTAATTTATAAATTTTAAAATTCAAATTTTATAAAATAAACATAATTTTTTGATTTATGATATGAAAAGTATCTCTATGTGAATTTTTAGGATTTTTTTGAAATGGTTGATTTTTTCGTTAATAGTGAAATGTATTGTTTTTACAAATATTGTGACTTTTATGAAAGTATAATGATATAATAATGAATTAAAAAAATACAAGAAAATTTTGGCTCAATAAAAAAATAATTTAAGGAGTAAAAAGATATTTAAATATATTTTGTTAAATTTGAATCCATAAATTTGACTTTTCAGAATCTGTGTAATATTTTATTAAAATAAAAAACTCTTGTTATCCATTTAATTTAATTAAGTATTTATAACTATCCATTATGATTTATATTTATATGAAACTCAAAAACGCTCTCTTTTTTACAATAAATTAATAAATTTTATGAGAAACAATAATATATATAATTTTTTTGTAAATCCATTTTATTCATGGAAAGGGATTTAAAAAAATATTGAATTTAGAATTACTATATTAAAATAAATTTTTAATTCCAGCATAGATTTAATATTTTACATTTTTCAAATTTAGAATCATCAAATTCAATTTATTTAATAATTTTCATTTTATTCTTTGTTATAAAAATATGTTGCCTTGGTAAAGGTTTAAATGGTTAAAAAGGGGTTAAACAAAATTATAAAGCCACAAATATCCTAAAAAAAGTCTCCAATTTATTGGGTAATGGTATTATCAAATCCTCTATCATATATTCAAAAAAAATCAATTCTGGTGCCACTTTACTTTTGATAATGACATTTATTTTATTTAAAATATAATATTATTTACAAAAGTGTCACCCATATCTATTATAAAAGGATACCTCCTCTTACCACATCAGACCAGACTATCTATAATGCCTTGAATCCATACAAGTGTTTAGAATTCATGAGGATTTTTTTATTTTTTGGAATATTGGATAGGCCGAATTCTAATCCAAACATCAAAATGTAGTTTCAAGGGTTTTAGTAGAAAGAAATTGTCTTTTTAGATATATTATAGGGGCTCAAGAGGTGGTATTGGTTGTTTAAGATGAATTGATTATTTCTTGGGGTAGTGGGGTTATAGGGTGTCTACAGCCTACACCCTCGGCTAGCCGTTGGAAATCCACCAGCTAGTTGGTGGCCCAATGGAACTAATTGGTTCATCAACCCACCAATGGGGTGTTTTAGGGGTAAATTTACCAAATCCCCCCCCCCATATCCCTCATTTTGTAAGGGGGAACCCCCACTCATTACTACATGTTTTTGACACATGGGTAATAGTCACCCCCCATGTCTTCTTGGTTCCTCGTCATTTTGGGATTTCCTTTAGGTGAACTTGTAGTAGTTAAAGGTATAATCTAACCTCTAGTATCATTCACTCATCGTATTATTACTTCTATCTAATTTTTGAGTTCTCTAATTTAGGATTTGTTATTATTTAATTGAATCATAGTGGAATCACTCAATTATTTTGGGTGTTTCATGTGAATTGCATGGAAGATACCCTATAAAGACATCTTCTTATCATCGCATATTGTTTTGATAGACGTATATGGTGCCACCAGTTTTATATATGACTTCCCTTAAAATTTAAAATTAATTTGTGTTTTTTCCTTTGGTTAGGTAATTAGCCTATAATGTTATTTGGTGTATGTCATGAGTAATTGTAGAGTGTTGGATTTTTTTCTATTGTAGAGAGATAATCAGGTTGTTTTTTTATTTCTTATTTATTTTTAGAGAAAATATTTTAATTAATTATAACTATTTATAATTAATTTTTTGATACTTTATGGGGTGGGTTAGGTGTCCGGATAGTGGGTGTAGACTAGTTTGGTATGGTCAAGGCTCAGAGATAGTATAAAGAAACTACCCACCTGTATAATTAAATGTGGAAAACTTCCTTAAAGGTTGGTGGTCCCAAAATTTTCCCTTATATTCAAATTGTTTTCCTAAGTGTGTGTGTTGGCTATCTTAACAATTTTCTAAGTAATGACACTAGAAATAAATTAAATGTTTTAAATTTTTGTTTGTCAAAATTAATTCCCTTATCCATGTTTAATCGTTAGAAATAGGTACCCCTAGTGGGGTTCCTTTGTAATATATAGGACATGGTTTTTTGAAATAAAAAAATTAGGAAATTATATTGATAACATTTTTTTAGTAATTTGAAATTGGTACTTTGAATATGGAAATTGTGGTGGTATTTAAGAGATGGAACTTGGAAAACATGAATTTGAAATAGTAAATTGATTATGTTTTTTCATTTGTAAGTGGATTAGATTGATGAAATGTGTTTTGTGTTTTGGATTTTTTATTTTGAAATGTTATTTTTAAATTTTATTTGGAAATGGATCATTGAAATTGAAATAAGAAATGCTAATTGGATTTAGTTTTGAAATAGAAATTTTTTGTTTTTATTTGTCTGGGAAAACACCCAAAGGGGTGGTCTATGTTTCTATTGGGATTATGCCTCTAGATTAGAAAAATATAGTAGGGAATGTCTGTGTTACAATTGGTCTTATCATTCAGGTTGGAAAACTCTTTTAAAGGAGGTCCATGTCACTATTAGTCTTAATCCCCTAGCTGAGAAAACTCATGAATGGTTGATTATTGTTACTCATATGTATATTAGGGAAGCTTATGTTAATTATATGGTTCTAATGGTAATCACAATGTGCTCAAATACTCCCCTAAACCAGTCAAAGATGTTAAAGTAAATTGATGTCTTAGACCTAGGGATTAAAGTGGTATATCTAACCTCTAGTGTTGCCACAAACCAGGGGCCGCAGTGGTGGTTTTAGAATCCTAAAAATTGTATTATAACTATTAAATTACTTTTAAATTATTTATTTATTTCACTCCTATATGGAATTTTAATGGACTTGTTTTATTTAGGGGCACCATTTTTGGCAGCCTGGTAAGTTTTCATTACACCATAATCAGACATCCATGGCACTTGGGCACCCAAGAGACACTATTATTGTTTATGGGTACAATTTTCCGGTAAGGCATTATTTTGATGTATATTTTTTACATTCCTAGGTTGGATTTTGTATGATGGGACCAGGTCATAGTCAGAACCAAATATGGATGGGCTATAAGCCTCATATTTATTTTTTTCATTTAATATTACTTGTGTATGATCTTCCCATGGGGATCCTATTTAGTACATATAACACATTCATATATTATCTCATATAATGTTGTTTTTATTTTATCAACACTTTCCATGGTTGTTATTTTTATCAAGATGTGTATTAGATTCATTTATTTACTTTTTTGTTTTACACTATGATAATGATGTCATATTATCCCTCACGATAACCTGGTGGACCCTTGATACAAGTCGGTATCTGATGTGGCTTAATTTCATTACTTTTTTCCACATCAATATTCAATTTTTCTATCTCTTTTTTTATTAAATAATTTATTTTTGGTAAAAATTAACAATTTTCTATATTTTTTAAATTTAATTGTTAAAAAATGTGTTTCTAGGCTAAAAGTGTGTTTTCTAGTGTTTGTTTTTATTGTTTTTCAATAATAAAATTAATTTTTTATTTTTTTCATTTAGTTAATTCTTTATATAATTAATTTTCAACTTAATAATGCTCAATTATTTAATTTAATTAATTAATATTTTAATAAATAAATTTTCACTTTTCTTTTTTATTTTAAATAATTAAATTAATCTTAATAGTTTAATTCTATTATTTAAATCTTTTAAGGCTTAGTTTAGTTTTATTTAAATTTAATTCATTAACTTTATAAATTTATTTAATTAATTTATCGATTAATTAATTTTAGCATACTAAATTTAATTTAATTTTTTGTTAATATAGGTTAATTTATTTGTTAACAAATTCTAATATATATTAAAATATATTTTAAAAAATTAATAATCAAAATAATTTAATAAAAATTACATTCTCTTTTATAAATTTTAAATTGTTATGTTTTAATATTTATTTCTTTGATAATTTATTTAATATTTTTTGGTTTTTTAATTAATTTATTTCATATATTTTTTTGTTGTGCTGGTACATCCCCCTAGTGGTGTCTCCCACACACCGCTAGCCACTTCACATTACCATGATCTTTCTTCTGCCAACTCTACCTTTTTCCACCCTCACTCTAACCCTTCCTCTGGCATTTTCTCCCTTACACCACTAGGCTGGATGGCATTGTCTCAATGACACACTTCCACCCCTGACATTCTCCACTCACTGTCATCTCCCACTCCCACACACCACCGGCCTTATTGGTGTCTCATTTTCACACCACTATCTCTCTGGCAGTGTCTCCTTCACACCATTGAAGCCACCTTACACCACTGCTTAACTCAACGCCAATCACATTAAATTAAATAGATACAGTCACAGACAAAAAGTAGCACAGAGACAACAGAAGCTCAAAATTCAAAAGAAAAGGATAAAGTCAATAAGTAGTAGAACCAATTTGGAATTAAAATAAAAATTCAAAAACAACAGCAAGAACAGTAATAAACTCAAAGAAGACTCCAGAAACAAACCAAATCAAATAAATAAAAATTGAAATCCCCAAATCATAACCATGTTCAAATCATTCCCTCCCCATTGCAGATCTGAGCATCGATTGAAGATTCATTTACTGCCACCTGAGATCTGAAATTCCGCATGCTCCTTCGCTAGACATCCACGAGCTGATGGAATAAAGCCCCTGTGTCGTGATCCCTCTCCTTCGTACGCTGAAACCAAACCCCTTTCACCCCTATCCAGTGACTATCACAATCCAAGAGTTGCCACCTCTTACTACATCCCCACCAAAAACCACCTCCATTGACAAGACCTCCTATGTCCATCCGAGACAACCTCAATGCCTCCCCATCTTCCATTTATGTTTTCACCCCCAACCCGACCCCCATTCTTCCCAACTTCACTATTTCCCCCACCCCCTCTTCCTTCTTTTTTTTAATTTTATATAATAATATATAACATCTAATAATAATATAACATAAAATAATATCTATAATACATAATATAACACATATATATTAATAATAATAAATATAATATAATATAATAATAAATATATTCTTGATTTTAAATAATCATTTTATTTACATAACTATTAAATATAATAAATATTATATTTCTAAATTTTTACATTCATTTATAATTGTATATAAATTTATGAAATTTTATTTATTTTATTTACTTGTATATTTGTTGATATATATTTACATTAAATGCTTTTAATAAATTTTTTTCTAGCCTTTTAATTTATGTTTTGTTTGCAGGAAACAATGGAT
Source organism: Viscum album (assembly GCA_963277665.1). Lineage (NCBI taxonomy): Eukaryota > Viridiplantae > Streptophyta > Magnoliopsida > Santalales > Viscaceae > Viscum > Viscum album. Next base: position 504,877 of record CAUJRU010000226.1, read on the forward strand.
GCATTTAGGTTATACTAGATGGGGACGTCGATCAGTTTGTTACAGGTGGGTCATGCAAGGCATTCAGTTGAGAAGGAGATTCTAGTAGGATCTAAACCATTCTAGAATGGGTAGGGGAATTTATTCATTTGCAACATGTAGTAGATCCAATCATCACACACACCATAATACATTCCATCACCCAAAATATATATCCTTATTCCATACTCTAATCCTGATAATACATCGACACACATCTATTCTTGATCCATTCCATTTGATCCATCTTCTGATCACATATCAGTATTCAACTGGAGCACAGAGAATAAAGGCATTAGAAAAACAATCAAGCAAGAGTATAACATCAATTTAGGATCTTAAGGAGGGGAGAAATATGACAACTCTGTTTTTATTACAACTTAAACATGATTTATTACATAAAAATTAACTTGATACAACAAAGAAGATCGAGAGGTTTAGTGTCTTTGGGGCTTAGGATCATTACATAAAAACATGAAACATGAAATACAACCTCTTTATTGAAAACTTCCTTTACATGACCACTACGTTCACTCGTACTTAGCATTGCATGGGATAACCTCAGGACATGAATAAGAAAAGGGTGAGCTATAATGCCCAGTAAGGGAATACATATGGAATAACATGAGGAGTAAAATACATGTTAGACGTTAGGAATATCAATAGATCACAAGAGAAAAATGAACATAAAGGCATGATAAATCATGATAATCATAACATGGAAATGTGGCGACAGCACTTAACATGGAATTAGCATGAGCCAAGACTCATTGCACTTGGAGCATGAGTAAATCCTCATTGCACATGAAACACGAGTAAACCCTCATTTCACTTTAATTATCATGAGTAAACACTAATTTCACATGATGTATCAGGATACTATAATTTACCCAATGCTTTGGAGCGCTATAAGGGCACACCCTTCTTAAACATTTCATTTCATGCATAAGTGTGCCACATGGATCATAAAAAATGGATTCATTAAACATAATCATTTATTCCACAATAAATGAATGTGGAATTAATACCTGAAACTTTATAATCAATAAGTAAATGTTCATAAAGGTGAATACCCTTGATGGATATGGGCATGGTATTCACTACACAATGGCATTGGCTTAGAAAGTCGGTGTGATTTCGACAATGTAATGGTGTGACATAAAAATTCATAAAAAAGGTTGATGAGAGAGAAAGGGGTTACTCATAATATTTACATGTAATGGACAGTAAGGAGTTCATATAGATACATGTCCCAACAATTGTAATGGAATTTACATTCAGGATACAAAAGTATTGCTCGAATGTAAATGAGGAGAGAGAAGTTCCTTTCCGAATTTCAGCATAGTAACGGGTGTACATGGGAGGCATTTAATGGGAGAGAAAGGGGTCTCCCATCATCCAAAAATAAAAATGAAAGTATGGGGGAGGTGAGAAACCATACCCCAACATTCATAATTTAAATTAAAATGGAAAAACAACTTAAAGAAAATTGGACAAAAAAGAGAAAGGAAGAAAAACCCTTACTTGGAAGTGTGCTTCCAAAGGCTAGAGAGAGGCTTGTGAGAGGATTCTTGGGAGCTTGGGGAACCTTGTGAGGCTTCTAGAGATAGTAGGAAATAGGTTGGACGAACTAAAAAGTCTTTTAGTGAGGAGTAAGTGGGATCTTGGGTGGGTTTATATAGGAAAGGTGATGGAATTCTTTATTATTTAGGTTTGGGACCCCTTATATTAAATTAATCCAAACCAAAAACCATACCACGGTTTTTCCCATGGTTTTTGGAAAAGGGAAGAGGAAAAAAATATTTTATAATTCCAAAGTCTGAACTTCTTAAAATAATAGGGTTGTTTTTGTGGAGGTGAGTCACACTCCCATGGAAAACAATTTAAAAAGATAAGGTGTTTAATAAGTCTTGAGGGGTCTATTAGTGCTTTGAAAAGTAAGTCAAACAAACCCAAAATAAAATTATTTCAATGGTAAAACATATATTGGCCGAACATAAAGATTATAGTATTTTATTACATCACTATTGGGTCATTATGATGTCATAAAACACATTATATATTTAAATGGTATTTAATTTTTACCCAAAATTTTGATTGTCCCAGAAAATTATGAAACATTCACCGTTGGATAATTTCAACATCCTAATTCCAGAAATAACTTTTATTTTATCTAAATATTTTTCTAAATATTCTAATTTTCACCTTTAAAATAATAACCGGTATTTATCGAAAATTCACAGGTTTTGACAGAAATGGCTTTCAAACCTTAATAAAAATTATAATTGCATTCATAAAATTATAAGATCATTTATATTTAATAAAATTTAATTTAATAATAATAATAATATTTTATTAAAATATTATTTAATTCAAAAATCCATTAATTTAATAAAATATAATTCTTAATTAAATAATAACTAAAAACACTATTTGTACTTTTAAAACTATTTACAATGTATCAAAAATGAGAAAGAGGAATATTCATTATTATATACGAAAATAATATACATGAACATAGTAATACTTATTTGTTACATTACCCCTTAAAACAACCGCATAAGACCTAAGGGTAAGGTGTGTGATGGTGACAGACTCTTGGGGTGGCTCGGATAACATTGCTCGAGTGGTAATTTCTATCAACTTCCACTTCTGCCGTAAACAGTCTCGTTCGATCTTGACAAGATGAAGCTCAGCTTGGGCTTGGTCAAGAGTGAAGCCCAAGGACGCCACCTCTTTTTCAAGCTCTGACAAATGGGCTTCATATAGAGAAATTCTACTGGATGAGGTCATCGCTTCTTTTGTCTGAGTAAATTGGATTTGTTAAATACCTATATTTTTACTAATCATGTGATCACTGTTCAATGGCTATATTATCAACGGTTAAAATTCATAACATAAAACCAAAGAAGTTGACATTTTATATAAACATAAAGAGACATTTAATTAGATCAAGAGGGATTTCCATTAATGAAACATTGGGTCATTACAATATTCCCCCCTTAAGAAATTTCGCCCTCGAAATTTCCTTTTCCCACACTAAAACATATGTGGGTAACTCAGCTTCACCATTTCCTCTGATTCCCAAGTCGCTTCTTCAAGCTTGTGGTTTCTCTATAACACCTTGACGAGGGGCATTGTCTTATTTCGTATAACTTTTTCTCTACGATCTAAGATCTTCACTGGTTTCTCCTCATAAGAAAGATCATATTCCAATTGTACCACCTTAGAAGAGAGTACATGTGAAGGGTCCGGTATGTACTTCCTTAAGAGGGATACATGAAATACATCATGTTCTTTGGCCATGGTAGGAGGAAGTACTAGTCGATAGGTCACTGCCCCAACATGATCAAGAATCTCGAAGGGGTCGATGTACCTTGGACTTAACTTCCCTTTCTTTCTAAACCTCATGACCTTCTTCCCTGGAGATATGCATAGAAAACCCATGTCTCCAACTTTAAACTCCAGGAAACATCGATGGTTATCTTCATAACTCTTCTGTCAACTCTGGGCTGCCTTGATATGCATCTGAATGGTTTTCACCTTCTCCACCATTTCTTAGACCATTTCCGGTCCAAGAAGCTTACGTTCACTGACCTCATCCCAACACGCCGGTGTTCTACACCTTTTCCCATAAAGGGCTTCATATGGTGTTGTTTGGATGCTTGAGTGGAAACTGTTATTATAAGAGAACTCAACCAGAGGAAGATGTTGATCTGATCCTCCTTTAAAGTCCATTGAGCATGCTCTCAATATATGCTCAAGTGTTTGGATAGTCTTCTCGGATTGGCCATCAGTTTGAGGATGATAGGCCGTACTGAAGTTCAGTTCAGTATTCAGAGCATGTTGAAGACTCTTCCAAAACATAGAGGTGAATCTTGGATCTCAGTTAGACACAATAGATACTGGTACTCCATGCAACCTTACCACATCCCTGATATATATCCGTTCCAGTTTATCCAAAGAGAAATCCTCTTGAATAGAAATGAAGTGTGCAGTCTTTGTAAGATGATCCAAAACAACCCAGATTGCATTGTTGCCTTTGGATGTCCTTGGAAGTCCGATGACAAAGTCCATGGTGATGTTCTCCAGTTTCCATTCGGGTATGGGAAATGGTTGCATCATCCCCTTATACTTCTGCCTCTCTGCCTTCACTTGCTGACACACCAGGCACTTTGATGTATATTCAGCGATCTCCTTCTTTATATTATCCCACCACAAGTTTTCTCAGAGATCTCGATACATCTTTGTGATCCCTGGGTGAATAGATAAATTTGAACTATGTGCATCATCCAAAAGTTCCTTCTTCATCTTTAAACTCGATGGAACACATAGTATTTTCCCAAATCGCATAATTCCTTCTTAATTAACATTAAACTCTCAGGATTTCCTTTTATTGATAGCTTCTACTTTTTCCTGAATTCCCGCATCATCCTTTTGAGCATCCTTTAACCTTTCCAAAAGAGATGGTTGAGAAATAATTTGTGAAAGGATTGATGATGTTCCCTTCTTTATGATTCTCATGTCCATCTTCATCAAGTCTAATATGATTAGATCCTTATCAATTCCCATCATTGATAGAATCATTGGGTCCTTTCTACTTAGGGAATCTTCCACCTTGTTCACATTCCCAGGGTGGTAATGTATTAAATAGTCATAATCCTTGATGAGCTCTATCCATCTTCTCTGGATCATATTAAGTTCTTTCTGTGTAAATATATATTTAAGACTCTTGTGGTCAGTATATATCTCGCATTTCTCCTCATAGAGATAATGCCGCCATATTTTCAAGGAAAAGTTCACCGCCGCTAACTCTAGATCATGTGTTGGATAGTTTCACTCATGGATTCTCAACTGCCTTGAGGAATAGGATATCACTTTTTCAATTCTGCATCAGCACACAGCCTATGCCCATCTTTGAAGAATCACTGAATACCACAAAAAGTTCCCCACTTGTGGGTAATGTGATCACGGGCACAGTGATAAACCTCCTTTTCAACTCCTTGAAGCATTCTTCACATTCATCACTCCAAGAAAACTTTACTCCCTTTCGAGTTAGCTTGGAAAGAGGGTTGGACAATCATGAGAAATTCCTCAAAAATTGTCGATAATATCCAGCTAACCCCAAGAAGCTATGAATATCCTTTACCGATGTTTGCATCGTCCATCCCTCAATTGCATCTGTTTTGGAGGGATCCACAGATATCGCATTTCTTGTGATGATATGGCCTAAGAATGAGACCTCCTTTAACCATAACTCACACATTCTGTACTTTTCATAGAGATTCTCCTTGTGCAAAGTCTCTAGTACAGTTCTTAAATGCTCCTCATGATCCTCCTTTGTTTTGGAGTATATTAGAATATCATCTATAAAGACTACCACAAATTTGTCGAGGTAATCACTAGAGACTCTATTCATTAAGTCCGTGAATATTGATGGAGCATTAGTAATTCCAAAAGGAATTACTAAGAATTCATATTGCCCATATCTTGTATGAAAAGCAGTCTTGGGGACATCTTCCTTTTCACCCTTACTTGATAATATCCCGACTGCAAATCTACCTTGGAGAAGTATTGTTCCCCATGAAGCTCATCAAACAATTCATCGATAAGTGGTAAAGGATACTTGTTCTTTATCGTGATTTTGTTATGTTCACCATAATCAATGCAAAGCCTCATTGACCGATCCTTCTTCTTGACGAAGAGGACTGTTGCACCCCACGGTGAAGCACTTGGGAATATAAACCCTTTATCCATATTCTTCTGTAGTTGTTTCTTCAGCTCTTCAAGCTCCACGACAGCCATTCTATATGGATTCTTTGATATTGGTAGAACCCCTGGTATAAGTTCAGTTGAGAATTCAACATCTCTTCTAGGAGGAAAACCAGGCAGTTCCTAGGGAAACACTTCAGTGAATTCCTTCACAATAGGCATTTCCTCAAGGATGGTTTCTTCCTTGGACTCATTCATCTAAGCCAGATACACGTGATCATAGGGCAGTAATATCCATGCTTGAGATGATGGAGCTAAAGGAGATTCATCTTCCTCCTTACACTTGTAAATAATCGGGGGTCTATTCTCCATATGGAGTGTGATTTCCCTCTCCTGACAATTTATGTTGGCTCTATATAAGGAAATCCAATCCATGCCAAGAATTGCATCAAATTCCACCAGAGGGAGTATGACAAGGTTCTCCATGAAATTCAATCCACAGATTATAATAGGGGAGGACTTATATTCATGGGATGCAATGATTTCCCCATTTTTCATACTAACCGACATCTGTACTTCCATGATTTGTGGTGGTGCTGGGATTGTTCTACTAAACTTTAGAGATATAAAAGAATGCGTAGAACCTGAATCAAAAATTACGTTCTCTATTCTTGAATGAAAAACTAGTGTACCTATCACCACTTCGTTTTCAGGGTTCACTACGGCTGAAGTGATGGAAAAATCTCTTCCTTGCTGCCTTTGAGGTTGTTGGTTGCCTCCGAAAACCCTTAGATTAGGGTACTGATTTTCAAAATGACCCGCTTTTTGAATTTGTAGCATTGAACAATGAGTTGAGGTTAGAACGGAGTGTTCATCTCCTCTGTCGTAGCAGTGGGTCTTTCTTGCCGACCGTTAACAGCTAGGTTCCCTTCTCTTCCACACCTAAAGCATTTCCTCGTCCCCTTAATGCAATTTCCAGGGTGCTTCTTTCTGCACTTTTGGAAAGTGGGGTGCTGGATCTTCTTAGCACCATTGGATTTATCCATCAGACCGCCAGTATTGAAGTCCACCTTATGCTTCTTTTCCCCATGACACCCCTATGATTCCCCGATCTCCATTTCGACCTTGAGGGAACATCGGAAAATTTCCTCATAGCTGTCAATGTCACGGATTGCTAATGCTTCCTATAGGCTAGGCTTCAACCCACCAAAGAAGCGGTCAAATTTGTATTCTGGGGTAATGACAAAGCCAGAAGCGTATCGTGCAACCCTTGTGAAGTTTTCCACGTATGCTCCAACATATTCTTCATCTTTTTTCTTGTGGGAAAGGAAGCCCCTTTCCATCTTAATCCGGAGAGTGCACGGAAAATATTTATCGAAAAACATCGTCCGGAAATCCTTCCATTCCAACACCTCGATCTCCTCCTCAGGATTCATATTTTTTATCAACGTCCACCATTGATCAGCTTCACCCTCCATACAATAAGCCTCCAGGAGAACCTTCTCTTGTTCAGAACATTGAAGGATGGGGAAGATCTTTTCAATGGAGTTGATCCATTGTTCAGTGATCGTGGTATCAGATGATCCACCTAAAGTAGGAGGCCATTTTCTCCTAAAGCTCTCGATAGCGACTTGTTATTTCTTAGGGGGGTTGAACATTCCTCCTGACCCGTGTTTCTATTCAAAACTTGAGTTAGCTGAGAGAGAAGCATGACAACGTTCGTGATTCCCTCTCCCATCAGATTGGGCATCTTATTAGTATAGACATCACACTGATCTTCACATCGGTTGTTAGCCTGAGTCCTCCTATTACCAGCCATTGGCTGGAATAAAAGGAATGTTAGGGGTAACACATAAAGGGTAATCCATAAACAAAAATTGATGACTTATAAATAAACTTTTATTTCCTTAACTCATGAGTCTATAGGCTTCAATATAGGCTTTTCATGATCTACTTTCTAACATATATTCTTAGGGGAATTTTTTTTAATTACCTTAATAAGGGTTTATACTAAGCTTGTGAATTTATCAAAACATAACCCCCGGGAGTTTCGTAACCAAGAGTGTAGAAAGGCCTGTTTTCGTACACCAGTTCCTGTTCGAGTCTAGGTCAAAGACGTGTTTTCAGGTTTTACCCCTAGGATACATATGTGCCAGAGCCGCCTCTACCTGCTCGTCTCCAGATAGGGATGTATTTTCTTGATAAAACACTTAATCAATACTAACCAAAACATAGGTATTTTTATATTGTACTTAGTATTGTCTCTACGTCTTTACTAGGTTTTTCTAATCCTAATCCCAAAAATAACTAAACCTATCCTTTGATACCAACTATGACAAACCTGTTTTTTATTACAACTTAAACATGATTTATTACATAAAACTTCACTTGATACAATAAAGAAGATCAAGAGGTTTAGTGTCTTTGGGGATTAGTATCATTCCATAAAAACTTGAAACATGAAATGCAACATCTTTTTTGAAAACTTCATTTACATATCCACTACATTCCCTTGTACTTAGCATTGCATGGGATAACCTGAGGACATGCTTAAGAAAAGGGTTAGCTATAAAGACTAGTAAGGGAATACACGTGTAATAACATGAGGAGTACAAAACATGTTAGACATTATTAATATCAATATAGCACAAGAGATATATGAACATAAAGGCATGATAAATCATGATAATCATAACATGGAAATGTGGCAACAATACTTAACATGGAATTAGCATGAGCCAAGACTCATTGCACATAGAGAATGAGTAAATCCTCATTGCACTTGAAGCACGAGTAAACCCTCATTGCACTTGAATTATCATGATTCAACATTCCTTGCACATGATGTATCATGATACTATACTTTACCCAATGCATTGGAGAGCTATAAGGGCGTACCCTTCTTAAACATTTCATTTCATGCATAAGTGTGCCACATGGATCATAAAACATGGATTCATTAAACATAATCATTTATTCCATGATAAAGGAATGTGGAATTCATACATGAAACTTTATAATCAATAAGTAAATGTGCATAAAGGTGAATACCCTTGATGGAGAAATGGGCATGGTATTCACTACACAATGGCATTGGCTTAGAAAGTCGGTGCGATTTCAACAATGTAACGGCACGACATAAGAATTCATAAAAAAGGTTAATGAGAGAGAAAGGGGTTTCTTCATCATATTTACATGTAATGGATAGTAGGTAGGTAATACAGATACATGTCCCAACAATTTTAATGGAATTTAGATTCATGATACATAAGTATTTCTTGAACATAAATGAGGAGAGAGAAGTTCCTTTTGGAATTTTGGCATAGTAACATGTGTACATGGGAGGCATTTAATGAGAGAGAAAGGGGTCTTCCATCATTAAAACATATATAGGGTAGTATGAGGGAGGTGCAAAACCATACCCCAATATTCATAATTTAAATTAAAAGGGAAAAACAACTTAAAAAAAAATTGACAAAAAAAGAAATGAAGAAAACCCATTACTTGGAAGTGTGCTTCCAAAGGCTAGAGAGAGGCTTGGGAGAGGCTTCTTGGGAGATTGTGGCACCTTGGAAGGATTAAAGTGGGTGTAGTGCAGAGTTTGGACAAACTCCAAATTCTTTGAGCGAGGAGGAAGTGGGAGCTTGGGTGGGTTTATATAGGAAAGGTGAGGGAATTCTTTATTTTTTAGGTTTGGGACCCCTTATATTAAATTAATCCAAACCACAAACCATCCCATGGTTTTTGCCCATGGTTTTTGGAAAAGGGAAGAGGAAAACAATATTTTATAAGGACAAATTCCGAAATTCTTAAAATAATAGGGTTGATTATGTGGAGGGGAGTCACACTCCCATGGAAAACAATTTAAAAAGACAAGGTGTTTAAAAAGTCTTGAGGGGTCCATTAATGCCTTGAAAAGTAAGTCAAACAAAACCAAAATCACATTATTTTAATGGTAAAACATATATTGGACGAACATAAATATTATAGTATTTTATTACATCACTATTGGGTCATTATGATGTCATAAAACACATTATATATTTAAACGGTATTTAATTTTTACCCAAAAATTTTACTGTCTCAGAAAATTATGAAAAAATCTCCGTTGCATAATTTCGACGTCCTAATTCCAGAAATAAAATTTATTTTATCTAAATAATTTTCTAAATATGTTAATTTTCACTTTTAAAATAAAACCCGGTATTTATCAAAAAATCGCAGGTTTTGACAGAAATGGATTTCAAACCTTAATAAAAATTATAATTGCATTCATAAAATTATAATATTATTTATATTTAATAAAAATTAATTTAATAATAATAAAAATATTTTATTAAAATATTATTGAATTAAAAAATCCCTTAATTTAATAAAATATAATTCTTAATTAAATAATAACTAAAAACACTATTTGTACTTTAAAAACTATTTACAATGTATCAAAAATGACAAGGAGGTATATTCATTATTATATACAAAGATAATATACATGAACATATTACTAGCGATTTCTTACATAACCCATTAAAACAGCCTCATAAGACCTAAGGGTAAGGTGTGCTATGGTGACAGAATCTTGGGGTGGCTCGGATAACATCGCTCGAGTGTTAATTTCTATCAACTTCCACTTCTCCCGTAGACGGTGTCGTTCGAGCTTGACATGATGAAGATCAGATTTGTCTTGGTCAGGAGTGAAGGCCAAGGACTCCACCTATTTTCTGATCTCCGAAAAATGGGCTTCTTATGGAGCAATTCTACTAGATGAGGCCATCGCTTCTTTTGTCTGAATAATTAGATTTGTTAAACCCTTATATTTATACTAATCATGTGATCACTGTTCAACGGCTATATTATCAATGGTCAAAATTCTTAACATAAACCCAAAGAATTTGACATTTTATATAAACATAAAGAGACATTTAATTAGATCAAGAGGGATTTCCAATAATGAAACTTTGGGCCGTTACTAGAAATCCCATGATAGATTCCCCTTTATCTATTTTTTTGTACTTTTTGTTTATATTTTATAGAATATGTGTAGCTAAACCAATTAGGGGGGTTAAGTTATAATGAAAGGATCATCTATTTATCCATTATACATTATTAATTTGATTATTCATTACTTGTTTTTATGTACAATTTCCTTTTCTTTTCAAAAATGAGAATCATTTTATACTACCCAACAAACGACTAGTGAGGGTAGTGAATCAATTAACTTTGGATCATTGACTGAAGTACCAAAAATTGGAAAATATTAATTCATCCTTTCTCCATATTAGATGGATTAATTCAAGGGTTAAAATATAATGATCTAGGATAAATAAGGATAACTGAGATATATTGATCCATTAAGGTAGAAACTCAATGGATCATCGCTATTTTTTCAAGAATTGGATGATCGAATTAACTGAGTAGAATAAGAGAATATAATTTTATCAATTTAAAGCTGCACTAGGACTCTAATTCATCATTTTATTATCTCTATTTTTATTTATTATTTTTATACACCATTCCACACACTCCATCTGATGTTCCATTCAATTTTTTTATTTCATTTTTAGGTTTTTTTTTTGATTTTTTGGTTGTTTTTAGTTTATTTTGTCTACATGATTTATGTCCATCTCTTTGGTTCAAACCTTCTTACCGTAGTACTAGTAGTAATTAAGTTTTATAAATATTAAATTTTTCTGGGATCCATTATATTCTCATTGAATATTGGCACCATTTCCGGGTGGGAATGTACAACAGATTTAAAATACAAAAAAAACATAAAATGTCTAAAATCAAAAAAAAAACTAAAAAAAAACTATCCAAGGAAGAAAAAAAATAATAACTGTATCAATTTCTTCATGTAAACTAGTTCAACTAAGTCATCACTCAAAATTCTAATTCAAGAAATCAAAAAACATTGTTCTAACATTTTGAAACAAAAGAAATTTGAAATGGAAAATCTGGAAGGAAGATCTGAAAACCAAATGTGAATGTTCCACATCCTATGGTTCCTACCCCTACGAAACCTAGACTTGGGGGGGTTCAAATTACTACTATGTAAAGTAACCCATCTTGTATCAGGTTATCCCCTATCTCTATGAACTATGAGATCAAAAAATCTCATCCCTCCCAACTCTCTTCTTTAAATGGTCATTCAGGAGAGGACACACTTGAATTCATTACAGAGATTTATGGTTATGTCCAGATGTTTTGTCTATGATATCTGAGTGAGGGTGAGTTGAGGTTTAGGTTGTTCCCATTTTTTCTGAATGGGATGGCTATGTCTTGGTTCTAAAACCTAGATGATAAAATCTTTGAAAATTGGGACTTTGTGTTCGATTTTTTATCTCAAAATTCTATCTGAGGAAGAACACCATTGAGACTACGCACAAAATAAATGGATTTTTCCAGGATGGGGGAGAGATTTTACATGAAGAATGAGATCAGTTTATAAGCCTTCATAGACAATTTCTGAATCACTAGTTATATCTTCATATTCTCATTGAAACTTTTTACAATGATATCACTGCTCCAACTAGAATCTTGTTGACCAATCCTATAAGGGAGTATTTTCTAACTCTATTACTGATGAGATAAATAAATTGTTTGATAAACTTTCTAAAAATTACCAAAATATGTTCTCAAGGAAGAGAACCATTCATAGGGATGAAACAAACCCTTGGGTTATTTTTTATGATGATAGGGTTTTAATAGAGCAATATTGTAACTGTGGGATGTTCGGTCACACTCAAAAATGTTGTCCCAGTTTTGATCTCCATGTCCAATCTGAGGAAAGTTCCTAGTTTTTAGATTTTAGTGCTAGAAACCAGTGTGTCCAAGACCCTTTTTCCAGTGTGTACAATTATGGATAACAAAGTCACCAAAACCTATCTTGGAATGAAGGGTTGAAATTAATGAACCCACTACCCAAAAATCCCACCAACATCCCAAACAGTTTTTCCAAAACCAATATATGGATGAGTCATCTAATTATCAAGGTGAGTTAATGGGGTTTTTGTAACAAGTGTTGGGTGAGATTAGATCCTTGAGTAAGGATACAGATGCCAGTATTCACAATTTAGAAATTCTAATGGCTCAAATGGATTGAGATCAAGGTGGTAGGGAAAAGAGAAATCTACCCAACACTTAAATTTATAATAAAAGATATAATTTCATGATTGTGACCACCATATTTGTCTTTAACACCCAATAAAATGTAAAGGAACCCCCTAGGAAAACTAAAAAAGATGATAAAGCTGAATCTAAAAATAAAAAATTAGAAAATGACAAATCTGGAAATCTGGAAAACTTGGTCCAAATAGAACAGAATGTTCAACACCCACCCGAAAAAGATAAAGAACCAAGAAAAATGAAATCAAAATTTATTAATTAAGAATAAAAGATCATTGGATTTTAGGATCAAGTGAACAACTAACCTATTTTAAAACATTATTCCCCTCTCATTCCCTTCCATGAGAGAGTAAAAAAAATTAATAAACCTGACTACTCGAGGTTCTTCAAAATGATTTTAAGCATCAGCCTCAACATTCCTTTCATAAAATCCTTGGATAAAATCCTTTCATATGTTTCACTAACTAAAAGGTTTCTGAAAAAAAAATATTCAAAGAAGATTGATAAAATCAATCTCAATAAGTAAGTTAGTGTGATTTTTTTGAGGAAGTTTCCTCCAAAATTAAAGGACTCTAAAAGCATTATTATTTAGTGTTGAATAAGAGGAATTAGGAAACTGAATTTTCTTTGTGACTTAGGAGTGAGTGTCAATATTATTCCCTACTCCTTATTTAGGTAGCTGGGTATTAGGGATTTGAAACCAACTATTGTTTCTCTTCAACTTGCTGATAGGTCACTCACTCACCCTTATAGAAGGGTGGATGACCTTTTATTGGGTGTAAGAAAACCCACACTACCCACATACTTTCTGATCCTTGATATATAATGTGATGAAAAGTTTCCATTTATTTTAGTATGGCCCTTCTTATTTCTGGAGGAATTTTCATTGACATTTCCAAAGGGAAAATAACCCTCCAAGATGTTGATGGTGTGGAATAAATCTTGGTCTTTGAAAATCCCCAACATGAGGTTGGTTATGATGTGATTGATGTTATTGAGAACTAGTTTTTTAAAATGGCAGTCAAATATCAGTATGGGCATTTCCTTATTCAGGTCACAAAGATTATAATTCCCCAGCCCATTGAAATTTTTACATAGGTTGTTGTTCCTTCCCCACAAACTCATGTTCATGAGAATATTCTTTCTTTAGAACCCAATTTTGAGTGTTAGTAAAAACCATTTCCTGAATTATCTCAACTTGATTATGAAAGTTTCCGATGTGAAGTTGACTATCTAAAAGTTCTTGAATCTGGAAAAAGATCTAGGTTGAGTCTTAGTGAAAAACATGATGATTGACACTGTAAAAAAGTGTATTTCCTTTAAAAATTCCTACCTACCCAGTTAAATGATGTGTGTGATGAATTCTAACCAGATATTGAAAGAATCCCATAATTTGAGTACGCTATGTACATTGGGAAGAATCTATTGGAATCTTAATTTGATTCCTTCACTTGGGAGTATTCCGAGTTGTCTGAGTTACAAGCTATTATAGGATATTAAGAGGTTTCTGTTGCTATTTTGTCTTCAATTTCTGGGATTTTGAAAGCCTCTAGGTGTGGGAGAGGATGTGAAGGAATTATTGATTGGTTAAGTGATTTTCACAGACTAATGTTGAACATTTCAAGAGCTGAGGAAGTGAGTTTCAGGGGACAAGATGACCTAGATAGAAAGAATCCTCATATTTTCCTAGATGTGTTTTGGAGAATTCTTCTTGTTGTTTAAGATGAAAATGTGTTTGGTGATTCTACTTTTAAATATTTAGACAATAGTGAAGTCTACACCACTAATAATTCACACCCATAGAATGATCACGGTTAGAAATTTTTAGTAGAATAAAAGTATGGCTTGGGACTTTAAACATAGCTTTGTATAGAAAGAAACCCATGGTTTTCCTTTTTTTCATTACTTTTTAGTTTGAATAAATGATCCTTGCTCAGTTTTCTGTCTCAATAGATTAGTGAACCATAATTTTTTAAATTAATTGACATATTTTTTCTCTAGATTGATGACTTCTTATTTAAAAGTGTTTTTTCTAGTTTTTCATAAAGGTGGTCTTGTGGTCTTAGTTGGATGTGATAATATTTACTAGTTGCATCCTCTTTTAGAACATCCATGTCATAAGGAATATTCTTGTTGAGGAAAAACAGATAACATTCCCTAACTAAAATTTGGGTGTTTCCTAATTTGAGATTTAAATTCTTAAGACTAATGTAAATTGGTTAGATCTTACAGATACTTGAATAATACAGCCAAAATCTCTGCACAAAGCAACAGAGGAAGGCATATAAAAAATTGTAACGACCCAGACCTAGCCAGCCACCCGAATAGTGTCAAATGGGTCGAGTGTCACTAACTTAGGCACACCTCCCCGGAACTCCAAAGTTTTCCTACTAGAAGAGAGGGTCTATTAGGTATAGTGGGGAGGCTCTACCCTCTCGGTGGATCATAATGAGGGTACTGGTCCAAGTATAATATTAAAGATGCAGCAGAAAGGAAGACTCAGCAGACTCGAACCAGACCCACAGAGCGGAAGCATAATCAATATAGATGAACAGCGGAAGCAGTAAATATAACAATAGTAGTGAAAATGAACACAACAGCATGCTAATAACATGTAACTACAACTGAACAGAAAAACATGCATCCAGAGCAGGTCATACACAACTGAATATAAAAGGGCGTCAATGGCTAACCAACAGTAGCTACAACAAGTAAGCATTCCGATACAGAAAAGTAAACAATACAAAGTAATCCCTAGCTAGGCATGACCTCAAGGTCCAAAACATCTCCATTCAATAACTAACGTAGCCCATCTCTTGAAGCTGGCCTATTTCCTGGATGTAAATCCATAAAGTATTCACGCATCCCGAATGGCCCGTGCAGGGTGTGAGACAAATCTCAGTAGGATACCACCCAACGGTGTGTACAAAATATATATGTTTAAGAAATCAAGAATTTACAAGAAAAATAGTAAACATTATAGAGCACAATTAAACACAAACTCCACTGGTGCTCAGCAGCCACCATGGAGTGTCACCTTCTTCAGCCAACACCGGAATCTCTTTCGTGTAGCCCGACACCATGTGCCACCTGACAGCTTGTGTCTCAAGTACCGACGTCCCGAAGGCACGCCCAAAAATAGTAACCCAGCACCAAGTGCCTCCAGACACATCGTGTCTCAAGTAATGACGTCCCGAAGGCACGCCTAAAAATAGTAATCTGGTACCACGTGCCTCCTGACACCTCGTGTCTCAAGTACCGACATCCTGAAGGCACGCCCAGAAATAGTAACCCGGCACCACGTGCCTTCTGACACCTCGTGTCTCAAGTACTGACGTCCTGAAGGCATGCCCATCCCCTGAAGTCTCCTCACCTCCCATGTGGATTTCTACGGCAAGCACCCCCAACCAGAAAACCTAACCACATTTACGGGGGCCTCTACCCACACGAGTGGTCAAAACCACCTCATCACGGAGTATCTCTGTGTGCACACTACTCAAAGTCCCGGGTGAGCGGTAATAACCAAAATAGTACCTAATCCACCAACACATCTGACACCTCGTGCCCCTACGACCATTCCACTCAAGTCCGATGGCATCGCCATCCTAGTAACTTGGGCCATGCCCAACCAGACAGTCGTACTGCCTCAAGCTGACGTCCATGACGCCCAATCCCATGATCAAAACCACCCAAAGTAACCCAGGAAAATCCCCAACCTATGATCAGCGTGACTCAAGCGTAACCAAGCCAAGACCAACACAACCAAAAGGGTCCAGCAGATGCAATTCAGCAATTGAATATATACATATGTAAACAGAAAACATAACCAGTCAAAACAAACTAAACAGTTGAATTTCACTATGCCAGGTGTTTTCACATACCAGCACTAAGGTCTTGAATGCCTCTATAAATTTATATCAGAATTTAATAAATTATACTAAATAGTTTATAACAATCACATTTCAATTAAAACCAATTTGGCGCTCCCCGGCCAAAATGCCCCGATGAGCAACGACCCCTTACCCAGCCCTGCTCATGCAAACTGGTAACCGGGCAGACCCAGAAGCATCCCAGAGGTCCCATAAGCAATACAGTATGAAAAAGATGATAAAACTGGTCCCACTCAAAATACCCAAAAATGCGTTGTAGGCCACGTTATCTAAACAACAATGAAAACACAAAATGAAGTATGAACCACCTACTTGAGACTTGCACGATGCTACACCACCGGTAATACCCGCAAATTCGGTCTAAAATGTGGTAAATCTACAAAAGATTCAATACCACTCAAACGCCTATAAATCTTTCTAGAACAAAAATCAGAAAAAATTGCCAAAGAGGAATCGAGGCCTTACCAAGGGGGTTCCAATGCACTAAATGGAGTTCGGATCGGGTCTTGGATGGACCATCGGAAGGAGAAGAGAGGTTCGGCCGGCCTGGTTTGCGTATCTGGGTGGAGGATATGAGTTCTGCCTCAAAAACAAGGCTACTTCCCGTTTTAAGAAAAAAATATAAAGTACACAACGTGTACTTTAGGACTACATGTTGTGTATAGTTCATTTAACTGTTCATAAGACAGTAGGATTCCGCCAACTTACTTTCTGTACTTGCCAACATGAGTACACGACATGTACCTAGGGGTACACGGCGTGTACTTGGTTCCTCTTCCTATCCTCGCTGACGTACTCACATGCCATGTGTTTCCCTGATACACGGCTAGACTACACGGCATGTAATAAGGGAACACGGCGTGCCCCTGGTTCTACCTGGCCAACAGGCCTCCACCCCATGTATGTCCCTCATACACGACTAGACTACACGGCGTGTCCTAGGGGAACACGGCGTGTATCTGGTTCACCCAAATAATGGCCAACATGCTATTTATAGCCACCACATGGTCAGGGATACACAGTGTGTGGAAAACGACACGCCGTGTAGTAAGAAACTACTACACTGTTACACACAGCATGTACTCAGCGAGCACACGGCCGACCACTCGCCTGCACATACACGACGTGTACTTAAAGTACACGGCATATAGTCTGAAAATTTCCAGAAACTTCCCATTTAATCGAGTTTCCTAAAAAACCAGTCAAAAATTTAAACAGGGTCAAGATTTTGACCCGTTCCAAAAACCCGGGTTCTTAAAAACTCCCCACCTTAAGGTAGCTCATCCCCGAGCTACCAAATGAAACCCGGAGATGGAACCGAACACACCCATCCCAGTTAAACAACCTGAACCACCCCTATCCCAAGGTTCTGGCTAAATTCCTCAAGGGGCTCCCCACCTTATGAATTGCCTACTCGGTCTCAACCAAACAAAATTTAATGCAAACAAGCTTTACTAACATGTTTTCTTGACGCATAGTCCTCCCATGACGCATCATCACCCCTGCACCTCATTGGCGCTCACATGTACACCCAACTTATCCCGCACCGCATCGGTGTCCGCCTCTATGAGGTCCTGGTGCCTAGCACCTCAAGTAACATGAATCCTTGATGCCCCGATGCCCACAACAACTCAAGTAACCCGCATTCGTGATGCCCCGATGCCCTCGTCACCTCAAGTAACATGCATCCTCGATGCCCCAATGCTACGCATCTCATACATATATGTATATCACGCACTCGATATGGTGCCAATCCCACTGACTAGCATCAAGTCAGTCCACATAGATCTTGTTCACTATGTGCACTCAAAAACGAAATGCCTCTCCAAGTCGTGCCAAAAAGGAAACATGGAGATCACGGTCACACCGCGGTGTACCACTAACTGTCATTGGCTCACCAGCCTACTCAGCCCTTGGCAGCACCATGGCGTGCACCTGGCCTAAAACACGTGTGTCTGATGCCTGACCTCCTGATGCTGCTCCAGTCGTCAGCCACTGACCCCTCAGTTGGGTCCCACTATCTCTATCACAACCTCCGTGCACAGATAAACCTCGACTACCCTCGTCGGGTACCGAACCTGAACCAACTCCCCACACTACAGTCTGTCCTGGTCCCTGACTGCCGGCTATCTGAGAAGGCAGCCCACAAAACCTCTCCAGATTCATGTCCTGTCCACATGCCCGACACTCCTTCGGAGGCCTATCGCACTGAGCTCGAACATGTCTCGGTTGTCCACACTGGATGAAAATCACCAAAGAACTACCACGAGGTGGTCTAGATTAATCCCTGGCCTGACTGCCTTGCTGGAACTCATCCCTCCCTCGCTTCCTGCTATCTGAACCATCACCTGAATCTATCTCCCTACCCAGGTGAGAATTCTCTCTCTCATTGCCCTTGGCTATGAGCACCTGGTTCACCGCCTCGGAGAAAGAACCCATCCTGAAGATGTTAATCTGGAAACGAATTGAATGTCATAAGCCATCCTCAAAGCACCTCACCCTAGTCGCATCATCACTTACCATACCAAGTGAAAATAGAGATAGCTCAGTGAAAGTAGCTATGTAGTCCATGACGGACATGTCTCTCTGTTGAAGGCTCAAGAACTCCCGAGCTCTCTCTACCCTCAGTGTCTCCGGGTAGAAGTTCTCAATGAACATGTCCTAGAAGTCCTTCCAAGCCAGTCCCTTGTGACTATGAGCCTGAACCTATACGTCCCACCAATGCTTCACCAGTCCTCTTATCATGAATGTCTCCAGCTTAACCCTCCACCCTGGAGGCATCTCGATCTGCTCGAAGATCATCTTCATACTCTCTATCGAGTTCTCAGCCGCCTGCGGACCACCCTCGCCCTGAAAAAGCAGTGGGTGTTGCGACTTGAACTCTCGCCTCAGATATTCCATAGAAGGCTCTGTACCTTGCGCCCCTCTGTAAATCCCATGCAAGAAACATACCAGTCTAGCTCGGAGCTGCTCGTCAAACCACGGTCCGAACGATGCCAAAACTGGTTGTTGTCCTACCTGCACTGAATCCTAAACCTGTTCCTGTCCCTGAGCATGTACCTGCGGCTCATGCTCTGCCTGCACCAGATTCTAAACCTGATCCTGCGGCACTACATTGTCTACTGCCTGATGCTCCATCGATTCGCAAAGGAGTAACCCGTTGAATACCATAAATGGTCAGACATCCCATATATATATATTACAAAATATTCTACACAGATGAGGAAATAAATAAAGAGGTAGTGAATAACAACTACCCTTACTCTCCCCTATCGCAACCCATGCCCCTCAGCATCCCGGCCCCATGGCCTCCTTACCTGCCCTCAACAGAGCCATGTATCAATAATACTTCGGGCCATGCCCATCCTGACAACCAATGTTGCATCAACCCGATGACCGAGTTTCCCAATCCTGATAGTTACACTACCTCACCCATAGTACCTTCCTTCTCTCATAAGAGCCAGACCCAAATATCATGCACATGAAATTCTACAAAATATAAAGCATGGAATACACACTGTAATAAACAAGAAATTCTATCAATAGATTCTCCTATTCACATTTCAGAGCATACCTAGCATGGAAATTTATTTTTATTCACATGGTATTATCACTTCACAAAGCATACATGCAATTATGAAATTGAAATACCCGAAAATGTTCCTATCAATAGAAAATCAAAGCAGCCTTTCCATACCAGGCCAAGGTCCAATTATCCCTTACTATACTAGGTCAAGGGTCACAAATCACAATCACAAACATCACACATCAGGTGATCCACTGAGGTGGAAATCATATAAACGGTAATCCGAGCAAAAATCAGACAACAATTCCCACCCATGGAAACTTGGTCCATCCCTCGTACCTGGGGCTACGGGCACCCAAGCACAAGCTAGAAACCTAGTCCCTGTAACAAACTATCTCCAGTCTACCATATCCCAAATAGTAAAACCAACAGAAAGAAATGAGAAGCCTCAAACTCATTAGTATCCAGTAAAACAATTCTACTAAATCCCTGTCAAGAACTCCTTTAATACCACTTGGTAACGACCCGGACCCGGCCAGCCACCCGAAGAGTGCCAAACGGGTCGAGGGTCACTACCTTAGGCGCACCTCCCAAGAACGCTAAAGATTTCCAACTAGAAGATAGGGTCTATTAGGTATAGTGGGGAGGCTATACCCTCTCGGAGGATCATAATAAGGGTACCGGTCCAAGTATAACAATAAAGATGGAGCGGAAAGGAAGACTCAGCAGACTCGAACCAGACCCATAGAGCGGAAGCATAATCAATATAGCTAAACAGTGGAAGTAGTAAATATAACAAAAGCAGTGAAAATAAACACAACAGCATGCTAATAACATATAACTATAACTGAACAGTAAAACATGCATCCAGAGCAGGTCATACACAACTGAATATAAAAGGGCGCCAATGGCTAACCAACAGTTGCTACAAAAAGTAAGCATGCCGATACAGAAAAGTAAACAATACAAAGTAATCCCCAGCTAGGCATGACCTCAAGGTCCATACCATCTACATGAAATAACTAACGCAGCCCATCTCCTGAAGCTGGCCTCTTTCCTACACATAAATCCATAAAGTCTGCACGCATCCCGAAGGGCCCCTGCAGGGTGTGAGACAAATCACAGTAGGATACCACCCAACGGTTCGTACCAAATATATGTGTTTAATAAGTCATGAATTTACAAGAAAAATAGTGAACAGTATAGTTCCCAAGTAAACACAAACTCCACTAGTGCTCAGTAGCCACCATGGAGTGTCACATACTTCGGTCAATGCCGGAATCTCTGTCGTGTAGCCCGACACCATGTGACACCTTACAGCTCATGTCTCAAGTACCGACATCCTGAAGGCACGCCCAAAAATAGTAACCCGGAACCAAGTGCCTCCTGACACCTCGTGTCTCAAGTACCGACGTCCTGAAGGCACGCCCAAAAAGAGTAACCCGGCACCATGTACCTCCTGACACCTCGTGTCTCAAGTACCGACGTCCCGAAAGCATGACGAAAAATTATAACACGGCACCACGTGCCTCCTGACACATTGTGTCTCAAGTACCAACATCCTGAAGGCACACCCAACCCCTAAAGGATCCTCACCTCCCACATGGATTTCCACAGTAAGCACCCCCAACTAGAAAACCTAACAGCAACTACGGGGGCCTCTACCCACACGAGTGGTCAAAACCACCTCATCACAGAGTATATCTGTGTACACACTACTCAAAGTCCCGAGTGATTGGTAATCACCAAAATAGTACCTAATCCACCAACACATCAAACACCTCGTGCCCCTGCGACCATGTCGCTCAAGTCAGATGGAATCGCCATCCTAGAAACCTGGGCCATACCCAACCTGACAGTCGTATTGCCTCAAGCCAACATCCATGACGCCCAATCCCATGGTCAAAACCACCTAAAGTAACCCTGGAAAATCCCCAACCTGTGATCATCATCACTCAAGCATAACTGGGCCAAGCCCAACACAACCAAAAGGGTCCAGTAGATGCAATTCAGCAATTGCATATATACATATGTAAACAGAAAAAATAACCAGGAAAAACAAACTAAACAGTTGAATTGCACTATGCCAGGTGTTGTCCCAAACCAAAACTAATGTCTTGAATGCCTCTAGAAATTTATATCATACTTTAATAAATTATACTAAATCGTTTATAATAATCATATTTCAATTAAAACCATTTTGGCCCTCCCTGGCCAAAATGCCCCGATGAGAAACAGCCCCTTACCCGGCCCTGCTCACGCAAACTGCTAACTGGGCATACCCAAAAGCATCTCAAATGTCCTATAAGCAATACAGTATGAAAAAGCATATAAAACTGGTCCTGCTCAAAATATCCAAAAATGCACCATAGGCCACATTATCCAAACAACCGCGAAAACACAAAATAAAGTATGCACCACCTACCTGAGACTCGCATGATGCTACAACTCTGATAAGACCGCGAATTCTCTCTAAAACGTGGTAAATATACAAAAGATTCAATACCGATAAAACACCTATAACTCTTTCTAGAACAATAATCAGACAAAACAGCCAAAGTGGAATCGAGGCCTTACCGAGGGGGTTCCAACGCACTAAACAGAGTTCGGATCGGGTATCGGACAGACGATTGAGGGGAGAAGAGAGGTTCAGCTGGCCTGGTTCGCGTTTCCGGGCAGAGGATATGAGTTCTGCCTAAAAAATGAGGCTACATCTCGTTTTAATCAAAAAAAAAGAAAGTACACGGTGTGTACTTTAGTACTACACACCGTGTATAGTTCATTTAACTGTTCATAAGACTGATGGATTCCGCCTACTTAATTTCTGTACCTGCCGGCATGAGTACACGGCATGTACCTTGGGGTACACGGTGTGTACTTGGTTCCCCTTCCTTTCCTCGCCGACATACTCACACACCATTTGTTTCCCTAATACACGGCTAGACTACACAACATGTCCTAAGGGAACACGGCGTGCCCCTAGTTCTACCCGTCCAACAGGCCTACATGCCATGTATGTCCCTCATACATGGCTAGACTACATGGCGTGTCCTAGGGGAACACGACATGTATCTGGTTCACCCGGCCAATGGTCTACATTCCATTTATGGCCACCACACCGTCGGTGATACACGGCGTGTGGAAAATGGCACGCCGTGTAGTAAGAAACTACTACACCATCACACACGACACATACTTGGCAAGAACACGGCCAAACACTCGCCTGCACATACACAACATGTACTTAATGTACACAGCGTGTAGTCTGGAAATTTCTAGAAACTTCCCATTTAATCTAGTTTCCTCAGAAACTAGTCAAAAATTTAAACAAGGTCTGGATTTTTACCCGTTAAAAAAACCTCAGTTCTTACAAAAGTAATGAGAAACTTTCAAATTCAGGGAAGTACTATTTTTAATTTTTCAAATTTGTATTTTTTACATTATTTATACCTTCTATTTTAAATTATTCTTAGGGAGTCCCCGTAATTTATTTCACAATGTGAGAATCTGTTTCTTTCATTGGGTGTTAACTACAAAAATCTAGTGAGTTGAAAAACTATTTTGAGCAGAATTGTGAAACTTGTTACACCCTTAGTTTTCACTTTCATCTTTACTGATGTCGTTGCACTTATTTTCTTAAGAATCTACTTTTTGAAATTTATTGATAAATATTTGGTTTGCTTATAACAATTCAGAGCATGAACTTTTAAAAACATATTGTGCTTGATTGGTGGTGTTTTTAGTGAGATTTATTTTGTAAATACGTTTTCTTTTCGTTCATATTATTTTTCTTTTCTAGGTGTGGAAAAAAAATCATTTTGAACTTTACAAATAACCCTTCCCATCCTTTTCATGATAAATTTTACTTTTTTTGAATTTTTTTGTCTCCCACCTTCACGGTCAATAAATGGGACATTGTTGAGTTTTAAGCATGGGGGAGAGGTTTCATCCTTTCACAACATATTCCCCTTATTTTTTTCAAAAAACAATGGTCCAAATTTATTTCAAAAAAATTAAAATTATTTCAATAAATTTAAAACTTATTTCACAACATAATTGTTTAGTGGAATCATTTTTCACATCAATTTTGTGCTGACTAATTAATGAAAACCTGATGGTAGTTAAGGGTTTAACGAATTATGAAATTTTAGGGGATGAATGATTACTAAGTAGAGTTGATTTCTATTTTTATGGATTTTTTAGGGACTAAGGAATATAGTGAGATAAGATTGACTTTGTGGAATTAGGATCATGACCTTAGGTAACTATAAACATATAATGAAACCTAATGGACTAACTTTCAATTAAAACATTAATCAATTAAAGGAGAAAACTCAAATGGTAATCTTATAATTCCTTAGAAGCATATATAAAATAAGAAAATGGGATCCCACGGTGAATCTCTAAGACTCTAGGCATTGATTGTGTATGTTTGATCCCTTTTTACATACTAATAAGTTATTTTTCACAGTGCATTACTGATATATTCTTGAGTAGAAAAAAATAATAAAAATAATAGTGCCTAGTGGTAAAAAATGTGTTCATTAAGGTGAGAGGAATTTTGAACCCAGGTGTAGAAGGGGAAAATTGACTTGTTCAAAGATCATTTGAGTCGTATTAGTGAAGTGATTCAAAATAAAGTTAACATTGAAATGTTTTGGAACATAGGAGAAATTGATAATTAAAGGTTCCTTTAGTTAAAGTTTTAATTCCACTTAATTTAACCTATAATAACTATTAAATTGGGATCTTGAACTAAAATTGAAGTAGGGTAGTATGTGACTTTATATAGGAGGCATGAAATCTTTAACAATTAATGAGTCTCTGTTTCCCTTGACTCTGAGTGACATTGAAACTAGATCGGACCACTATTGAACACGCCCTTGAAAATCCTAACCCACTGCCAGAATTTGTTCCTCTGTATTTAAATTCTTGACATTCACATATTAAACTAATTTTGGAAAATCATACATTTTGTTTTAAAATGTCAAAAAGGCATGCATTTTTTTGAGTAAAAACAATTATTTATGTGTGGAGTAGTTTTATGTGGCATAATTTCATTACTTTTTCCATATCAGTTTTCAAATTTTTCTCTCTTTGTTTATTAAAATAATTTAATTAGTGTAATAATGAAAAATTATTGTATTTTTTATATTAAATTTTTAAAAATTCATTTCTTTGTTAAAATTGTGCATTCTAGTGTTTATTTTTCGATTAAATAATAAAATAAATTTATTATTTTTTCATTTAATTAATTCTTCGTGTAATTAAATTTCAATTTAATAATGTTCAATTATTTAATTTAATTAATTCATCTATAAATAAATAAATTTTAATTATTATTTTTTCTTTTAATTTTTTAAATTAATTTTAATAGTTTAATTATATTTTTTAAATATTTTAATTATTTTGTTTTATTAATTCTTTTAATTAATTTATCAGTTAATTAATTTTAACATACTAACTTTGATTTTATTATTATTCTGAATTAATTTAATTTGTTAAAAAAATTAAATTATTAATTAATATATTTTTTTGAATAATAATAATCAAGTTAATTTAATTAAAAAATGCATTATGTTTATAAATAGTACATTATTCTGTTTTAATATATTTTTATTTTATAATTTTAGTTAATTGTTTTATGTTTTTTGAATTTATTTAGTTCATTTGTTTGTTTGTTGTGAAAGTACATCCCCTAGGTTATTTCTTGCTCGCATCTCCAACCACTTTACACTACCATGGTCCTTCTTTTTCTATCTATAACTTCTTCCACCTACACTCCAACCCTTCCTATAGAGGTGTCTACCTCACACCTCCAGAATGGTTTGTGGTGTCTCATTGACACATCGCCACCCCCTAAATTCTCCACTCACCACCATCTCCCTCTCCCATGAACTGCTAGGCCTGGTGGTGTCTCATTTTCACATCACCATCTCCCTGGTGGTGTCTCCTTCTCATCATCGAAGCCACCTTCTATCACTATTTGACTCCCCTCCAATCACAACAAATTCAAAATAAGAGGTCAAGAACCAATAGTATCATAGAGAAAATGAAAGCTCAAAATTCAAAAGCATAAAAACAGAAATTAAATAAACAGAAGATGAAATTTAGTAGAAAAATAAAAATTCAACACCACTTCAAGAAAAATCAATAAAACTCCAACCAGACTCTATAACTGAACCTAATTGAATCAATACAAATTGAAATCCCTAAATTAGAACCAGACCCAAAACTTGGTCTCCCCATTGATGATTCAAGCACCAATTGAATATTCATCTGTCGATGTTTGAGATCTAAACCACCATCTACTCCTTCATAGGACCACTATGAGGCACTGAACTGAAGCCATTATTCCACGACCCCTTCCTCCATGCATCGAACCCAAACCCCTTTCACCCTTATCCAACAACCAACACCATCTTACCGCTACCTCCGCTTATCGTATCCCCACTATGAACTGTCACCGATGTCTGGACCTCCTCTATCCATGTAATCCAACCTCGCCACCTCCCCATCAACCCTTGCACCATCACCTCCCATCCCAATGCCCCTTCCTCCCCTGTTCATGATTTACCCCACCCCTCTTCCTTCTTTGGTTTTTTAATTTTTATATAATTATATATAACATATAATTATTATATAATATAATATAATATCTATAATACCTAATATAACATATATATATTAATAATAAGAAGTATAATATAATAATAATTATAGGAAATATATTCTTTATTGTAAATAATTATTTTATTTTTATAACTATTAAATATAATAAATAATATAATTAAAAAATCATTCATTTACAATTGTATAGAATTTTTAAGTAATTTTATTTCTCTTATTTAAATGTAAATTTTTTAACATTTATTTATATTAAATACCGGTTATAATTTTTTAAATATTTTAATTTATGTTTTTTTTGCATGAATCAAAGGATGAAGTGAGGATGTACTGCATGGGGATGTCGATCATTTAGTTATAGGAGGGGCATACAAGGCATTCAATTGAGGAGGAGATTGTAGAAGGATCTATACCATTCAAGAATTGGTAGGAGAGGGAATTAGGGGAATTCATTCATTTACAATGGCCTAAAGATCTATCCATCACACACTTTACAAAACATTCCATCACACACTACACATCTCCTCATTCCATACTCTTATCCCAATCATCCATCACCACTCATCCATTCTAGATCCATTCCATTTGATCTATCTCCCTTTCACTGGTCACCATTCATCTGGAGCACAGAAAAAAGAGGTAGGATATAAGAAATGGAGCAGGAGTTGAGAATCGGAGTAGGATATTAATGATGGGAACAATTTCACTATAGATTATCCTTCGTCTCTTTCTTTCTATTCTTTTTTATTTTTTTCTTGAATATGTTTATCTTAACCAATTAAGGTAATCGGGTTGTAATGAACTAATTATCTGTTTATCCATTCTTCCTTGTTAATTTTATTGTTATGTTCACATTTTTAACTTCCACTTTCTTTTACATTCAAATATGAGTATCATTTTATACTTCTCAATAAATGGTAGGTTGGGGGTAAAGAATCAATTCACCTTGGATTATTGACCTAATTACTAAAAATTAGAAAAGTATAATGCATCTATTCTATATATTGAATTGATTAATTCAAAGGCTATGATTGAACTATCAAGGCTCAAAAAGGTTAACCGATTTGTGTTGATCAATTGAGGTAGAAACTCAGTGGGTCATCACCATTTTCTCAAGCATTAGATGATGGAATTAACTAAGTATAATAGTAGATTATCATTTTAATATTTCAAAGTAGCTTAAGGACCCTAATTCATAATTTATTGTCTCTATTTCTATTTATTGTTTCCCATAAACTATTCCATACACACCATCTCAGGTTGCATTCCATTTTTTCTATTTCACTATTGGTTTTTTATTGTTGTTTTTATTTATTTTTAGTTTTTTTGGATTTAAATTTTTAATTCAATCTTTATGGTTCGACGCTTCTTACGATAGTACTATTAGTAATTGGGTTTTATAAAAATTAATATTGTGTGTGCTCGTATGTAACCTCTAGCATAAGGGGAGTCACATATGGGGTTATATAGTGACCATTAGTACAAACATTGTTTAGTGGTTCAGGGTGGGGTGCTATTACAAAGTGGTATCAGAGAAGTATTTTATTTAATCTTACTATCTAGGTGATGTGGATAAGAGAATAAGATGTTTTCAAAGCATGGTAATGATCTTGTGCCTAGGATCTATTTTTTATTAATGGGGGGAAATATGAGTTTCCATATATGGAAATTATTGTTCTTTCTTTTTTATTTTATGGTTTATGGATTTGACATTCAGTAGTTCACAATGGTGTGATGTTATTGACATATGGGATGTTTACTCTTGTTTGGTATAGAAAGGGGGCATGTGTACATGTATCATTTTTGGTACATAGGATTTATATGTCATCTAAATGTTTCATGTAATTTATAACTTCCAAGGATTCACATGTACTAGTATTTTACTTTCTGTTTTTTGATTGTGTTTGTTGATACCATATATTTTCCAATGGATTTTAATAATTAAAAGGGGTTAGTTATTTGAAGTGTATGTAGCTATTTATATTTTTTTCACATTAAAATTCATGATGGAATTCTATTTGACTATGTCTGTAGATGAATTCTTATTAATGGGAATATATAGATGTATTATTAAAGTGATGGTTTTGGTTATAAAAAGTTATAGTATGAAATGTATAACGTTTTCCATCAAAACCTCTGAATGTCATTTTATCTTGTCAATATGTGTAATGTAATACCTAATAAAGATTTGGAATTTTAAAAATTATGGGAAATGAGAATTTTTAAAATATGAATCATTTGGTTTTAAATGGTGTGTTTTAATTTAAATGAAAATAAGAAATGATCGAACCTTTTAGTGATCATGGTGATGATAATCCTTAATGTATGTTTTCTGAACCAATTTTTAGGTATCATGTGGATTAAGAGTTATCTTGGGTAGTGAGACACTTGGATATGGGTTTTTATGTTGACGTTTTGATATGTCATCTTATATCATAGTTATTGTAATCTTTGTTAGTTTTTTACCCTTATGGGATGTGTATGATTCCATAACCGGTTTCTAGGCTTGTAGTTCTGATGATAATGGGAATCTATCTATGTTTTTTTGAAAAATAGAGAAAGAATTTATCCATGGCATGCTAGATGTCATGTTTTTTTTAAATAGGGAAATAATTTTCCACCATGAGTAGTGGATTTTGTGAGGCCTGGTCTAAGGGGATATGTGTGAGAGTCCAACTATATTTTGAATTTGTCTTGGGATGGTGTTGATTCCCATGTTCAGTGATTAAGGGTCACTATTAGAGAGGTTAACTTTGTGTCATATGGGTTATAGATATGTGAGGAGTGGTTAAGAACTTTGGAATGAGGAATCGATGCATGTAATGTGTTATTGAGGTTTTGGTAAAATCAAGGTGATTATATGGAACTTTTATAAAAGGAATCACTTTGAGTGGTTGTGTTTTGGTTTGAAATCCATCCTTATAGGGGAAGGATAATTTAGATGCCTAACCCATCTATACTAATTCATTTTGGTTGTGATGATTAAGGAAAAACCTGGGTTGTGGTATAGGGTGGATAGAGTATGGATTGTCACTTTTTATCATGGAATGATGCCCGATATGATAGGTGCTTGTGCGTTTATACTTTAATCATGATAGATTTAAGGATTTTAAAATGAAATCATCAAGGATACATCTATAACGATGAGTGAGATGTGTTCTTGGGATAAGTGTTTCATTTCTTGTCAATAATGTATCAATTTTGTTTGGTGAGTTTGGATGAAGTTGTTATCCCAGGAGAATTTATATAGATTCATCTAATGGAACTGTATGTCATACTCAAACACTTCTCATTGGACAAATCTGATTATTTTTGAACTGATATTTAATTATTTAATAAATATTTTATGGAGATTTCATATTTTTAACTACAAGTTCGGACTATGAAAATATTTGGTTTCATTATGATTTGAAGAATGAAATAAAACATTTATGAATACATTGAAAAAAGTTATTTCCAATGAAGAAAATGATGAAAGGTTGGTTTGGAATTTTAATTGAGGAAGGTGGTATTTCATTTTATACATATATTATTATAAGTAATTTATAAGTTTTCTTTACTAAAAATGATATTCCAACCCATGTAAACCATTGTGGCGAGCCATAAACCACTCTTATGGAACCCAATGAGTCGAACATGTGGGAGGTATTTCCAAATACATCATGTAAGTAGGTTATAGAGCATATGCCCGTGCATAAGGAACACTTAGGCCATTTGTAGGACGATAGAGGAGGTGGTCACACGTTGTGCACCCTTATGTGTTGGTTGGATAAAGCTCATGATGGTGCGGAATATAGTGTGAGCGAGTGATAATCCCACATGGCCTGCTCGAATGGCTAGCAGCACAGCTTAGCTAATAAAGCGAAGGGAAACCACATTCAGAATTTGATGTGGGACAATCATTCAGCCCAGAACTATTCACATGTCTATTAAATGGAAAGATATAACACATTCCATTTGATCCATGTTATATGCACCGTTTTATATCTGATGCTTGTGAGTTTAAACAAGAAGCATCATCTTCCTCCTCCCAAACAACAATGACACTTTTGTTCATTAGAGATGATGGTTAAACCCCCAAATATTGACTAGAGGAATCCATGATTAATATAAGGTTGAGATGAGGAGTTGTTGAATCACCATGCATGAATGTTATACTTTTCGTGCATGTGATAACATTAAGAACAAGCGTCATTTTGACTGAAAATATAGTTTTAGGAGGTTGTTAGATTATCTGATAAACATGGATGAGAAAGATCCTAAAATAATAATGATCATGTGATTAAAAAAGAATGAACATGGGGAGTTCTCACATAACATTAGGTGACATTATTTTATTCATATTCTAAAATATCACCCATGTTCAAAAATAAAAATTTTGATATCTTGGGGTATTCAAATAATTTGAATATGTCTTTCACATGGAATAAAATATGCAGATATAGGTGGTCCAATGAGGTGGTTATCATCACATTTAAAACTAGAATAACCCTTGAGTGAGGGTGTTGGTACCATTTGAAATGTTCTCTCCTTTTCTAAAGAAAATAGAGCTACATTAAACATCTGGTTAACAAAGGGGGTTTTTTATATATCTTATAGATTCATGAAGAAGGGAAGATCATATGGCCCTCTTGACATTAGAACTGTACATTTAGGATTCTCTTAAAGAAACTAGTTTTCAAGAAGCAATATGAATAGTACAATATAGGTCTCCCTATATTTGATGAAGAACACCAAGAACCCATGTATCCTCATACTTGTGTGAATAGTTTGATAATTATAGTATTAGTGCACATACACTATCAATCATAAACAATGAACACCCAATTTTAATGAAGGAAAATGCATGTATGCTTGCTTATGAATATGTGAGTATAAAAGACAGAAATTGGATGTACTATTCATCATAAGCATGAACACATGAGGTTTATGTTATGTTTTTATTCAGTTTAACCCAAGTTAATCTAAAGGCAAAAAGTGAACACAAATAGTGAACACATGGTTTTTTAAGGAAGAAATTACATGCAAGTATAATCATTACATGCACATGAAATTGAGAAAAAAGGTTTTGATTAAAAAATATAGGATTATTATTAAACATTAAAGGGTGTTAATAATTTAAAATATATTTAATTGAGTTGTGAAAGTTTCATTATTGCAAAAAATATCATTAATGAAATGGTGTTAACCTATTATACACATTTTTTTGAGGTTGAGACTTCATTA
The DNA here is from genome assembly GCA_963277665.1 of Viscum album. NCBI lineage: Eukaryota > Viridiplantae > Streptophyta > Magnoliopsida > Santalales > Viscaceae > Viscum > Viscum album. The sequence goes on from CAUJRU010000226.1 coordinate 537,001, forward strand.
GTTAGAATAAATAATTTCCTGAGTAGTGTTTCACTGAGGAAACTGACTATATATAGGTGATTGGACATATATGAGAAAAAAAAATCTGTGAAAGGGTTCCTGAAATATACACAAGCCAGTGTGATCCTGAAATTTCATGGTGAAGGATCATCAGTTGATCTATCTGTAGTGGATCAAGTCATGTAACAAAGAAGGCTGCAATTGGGGGTATAAATAGTTGATAAAAGATTTCGGATTAAGTGTTGTAACAAATAATTGGAGAAGAATTTTTAGTTTGAGTGTATAACAAACATCTAAAGGTTGATTGAAGATGGGGGTATAAATAACTTTTAATTTTAGGGTATAAACAATTACAGTTTTTAATAACCCTATGATATAGTGGACAATCCATTTTTTCAGGAATAACTAACATGGAAAGGACTATATCTTCCTATCAAACATTTTAAGTCCTTGTGTTCTCTTCCTTTATTTTACAAATTTATTCAAGGTAAGACTGAGAGACACAAGAATAGCGGATCAAGGGTTTAACCATCAACATATTATAAATTAAAAGGAGGTAATTCATTAAAAGAAAAGGTTATCACTAATTCACCTCCTCCCCCTCTTGGTGACCTTATATTGATTCGGTAACTACAATTTGTATGAGTTGGAAGGTTTCCTCTGAAGGATCCAACAGAATACTGGGGATGGAGAAAATGAATTTAGTCAACATTATGAGTGTTACCATTTTTAATAGTGAGATCTATCATGGTTATAGGAATATGATGAGACTGTATCTCTTGTAACTTTGAATATAAGTAAGAAATATAACTATGATCGGATCTCCACCCTTTGATGAGAATGATCCAATAAATTTTATAGATAAGAGAAACATAGATATGGTTGCAGATGTTCAAAATGAAATCTTGATGGCTCTATCAAAATGAATAAAATAGTGGTCATTTTTTAGGTAAATATCAAAATATTAATGTCATTGACAGTAACTCATATAAATAAAATAATAATTCCCAGAAAAGGAGGTTGAAGAAGAATAAAAAAGAGTTTTACATTTTCAAAGAGAAATACAATGAGCAAAGAAATGGTTGAAGCTTACTTAACAAGTAGTGAGTCAAAATATGGAATATCCTCTCGGAATATAATTATTCATGTGGTGAATTCCAATAAACCTAAAGAATCATTTGAAAGTGATGAGTTTGATGATATAATTGAAAAAGAATTGTTGTTAAAATAAAATCTAGAAGATACTCTTGTGAAAAATATGCAACTCAAGGAGGAGAATAAAAGGCCTGGGAATGAAATTGATTAGATTATATTTGAAAATAATGAACATATCAAGAAAGAGTAAACACATCTTAAATAAATTATGGGATATAAGATTAATATGGATGGGTTGGAAGGAAATATGAAAAATATTGAAGAAAAAGTATTTGTAAAGTTAAAATGAACACTATTGAAGAGAATAAACAATACAGATTAAAAATTGTTGAATCTAAGAAGATGGTGAGTAATGTAAGTAAAAATTTATTTGAGAAATATGATTAATTATCTTGGACATATTAAATCTGAATTAATGATAAAAATAGTTATGGAAAGTGAGAGAAGACTTAACTAGAGTAGTTGAGCTTAAAGTTTAATAATCAAGAGATGTTGTAGAGAAGGTTCAACTAAGCTAGTCACTTTCTTCACCTAATTAGTCTCAATGCATATATGTTGCCTCTAAGTGCTTGTCTGAGATGAAAGACTAATAAAATCTCTACTAATGGAGTAAATGATAATACATTTTCAATAATGAGGTTTGTACTAATTCATTCTCAAGGTTTCCTCCCATACAGAATCATCCACTACCTATAGAAAAATAGAAACAATAATATTCAAGGAATAAATACACTTAGTATGGAAGATCTAGGTTTAGAAAAAAACATTCATTTTTGTGGATTGTTTGGTCAAAAATCTTATTCATTATTTTATAACATGTCAATGCCATGAAATATCCATGAACTAAGGGGGATAAATTCCAAACAGATAATATAATATTATCTGAAATATAATCATGAGATCAAGACATAAACTAAACAATAATCATAGAAAAAATGGGATTACTAGAATGAAATTAGTTGAAAATTCCATCAATAAGGTCACAAAGATGAGAAATTCAGATTTATCATGCAAAGTGAGATTACTCACAATATAAATTAAAAGATAAGTTAAGAAGTGAATAATTCTATAGTCCACAATGAATTACATCAAAACATTTCTAGGTTTGAAGGAAAAAATGTAGAGATATTTGAAGAAGTTTAAATTTAAGATAATTCTTCTAAAAATGATGAATAGAAAATCCCAAAGTCTGAAATATGTGAAAAAACTAATCATGGTACAAAACATTGCATGATAATACTACCAGCCCAAGAAGAAATTGTGAAGAAGATGGGGAAAGAACAAAGCATCAGTTTTGATACTGAAGAAGATGGAAAATTATTATCATAAGTTTCAACATATGAAAAAAATATTCATGTGTTCTAATAATAAGTCTATATTGATAGGATATTTTTTTCTTAATGTTTCTTATACGAAAATTTAGGTTCCTCTTTCATCCATACTATTTTTTGTGTTTTTAACTGACATGTAAGTAATTTTAGCATAAAATTTATGATTTCACTATTGGATGGAAAGAATAGATTTTCCTTCATAGAGTTTTCTAAAATTCATGAAATTGAATCAAAGAGTGCATCCCTTAAGTGGGAAAAACTTTTTTGAGAATCTGTCATTTCAATAAATTTCAATAAAGATTGAAATTTTGAATTGGTTTCAAACCTAAAGGTTGAGGTGTTTCAATAAAAATTTCATCCCTTATTCTTTTTTCAATGTGTTACTAATTAAGTGGGAGTACTTGGGTGATGAAAAAATAAGAAAAGGGGTTGTTTTATCTTTCACACCTAAACTTTCTAAATTCTTTGTTGAATTATATGTTGGATTATTAATATCATTGATAAATCAAATTATCTACAACCCCTAGGATGATAATTGAGATATTTTGATCATGATTTCTCATTCATGGAAATTTATGGATGGCTTAGACCTCCCTGGTTGTATCTCTATTGTTTTATAAATAGGGTTAGCCCATGAAGACATAGAGTTGATTGACTAATTTATCTTTTCTAAGACATATGTGTGAGATCATTGCTCTCCTTGAAGTGGTCATGGAATTTTCATATAAAGGAGATGATAATGTTTTCATAAGAATAATGAGTTGATAAAAATTAAAATTGTTATTCTTTTCATTTTATTTTCAAAGGGGGGGATTTCATAGCATGTGTATTTTCTGTTGAATATGTGAAAATGATATTGAGAAGATAAAAATAAAAATGTTATAATGTTGGTTCCAGTGTTTTATTATTTTTAAATGATGTTTCAATATTTTTTTTGTGAGTAAGGATGAAGTGGTGAAGCCTAGATAACTGTTTTGGATTCTTCTAATGGAATTGGATGTCAATCTTTAACATTTCTCATTAGATAACTTAAAAAAATTAATTGGTATTTAATGATTGATGGCATGGGATATTTTTCTAACACACTACCTTTTTCTTTTGGGTTATTTTAGAATAACTTATGCCTGGTCCAGGAAAATGGATAGTTCCACTTAGAGATGGAGGGTGCACTTGATTCATGGCACATTGGATAATGGTGATGATCGCTGGAGCTATGATCCACTCATTACATGGATGTTATATTATTTCATATTGATGGATGTTGTGTTATTTTCTTATGTTTCATGTATCAATTGATATTTATTCATCATCTTAAAGTACTCTTTCTCCTTAAGGATTTTTTGGCATACTAATTATTTGGTGTTTTATATTTCACTGTTATGACCATTTTTTAATGCCATAGAACTAGTTATCATCACATGGGGATCTAGAATTCCCATAAGTTCATGTCATTATTGGATAAATTATTGTTCTACCATGGTATTTACATTAGTTAATGAAAAATATATATCAAAGAAAGGTTTTCTAATATTTCCCTGATGTCAGTATGTATTCTAAAATTATCTCATAGATAAGGGTGGTATTTTCATAACATAAGGGGTAGTTTATGAGTGATTTACTAGAGATATATCATCATAGAGATCTGTAAGTCACTTGAGTGTTTATTAAAAGAATATATGAGGAGAAATTGATCTAATTCAAGTCTCTTTTAAAACATGATATAATTATTTTCAATTCCTATATAATTGAATTATATCTAATATAATTGATTCCCCTATATCTATTGATTTATTTTACGATATGAATAATTTTTCTGTTATTTTTATATTCCTTATTGATTTTTTGTAGTATAATTTCCCCAAGAAGATATTTGATCCAACCTCATGAGGGATCTATCAATGAACAATATCTAGTGAACACTCTGGTTGATCTAAACCCTATTGAGATATTAGTATGTGTTTTTCCAACTCTGGGGTAGGTAGTCGCACCTATTCCCATTTAGGATAATATAGTGTAACCTTGAAGGGGTGAAACTAGAGAACACACTCCTAAGATTATATAGAAAAAACCACCATATTTTTAAGGCTTGAATGATCCTTAAGTTCTATAGTATTGGTTGATGAATATTGATCTTCATTTTTAGTTCCAAGGAAATTTTTGATTCAATAAATATGAAATATGGATTATTCAAGCTTTAAGGGCATAGTAGGGGGTGGTGGGACTCAATGGTTACAACAAAGAAACATGTGGTAATCGAGTGTAAATTCTTTATATTTATTTTTATAAAATAGTTCTATAAAGAGTATATGGTCTCGTAGAAGTCTACAGATTTTATTAGCCTTAAAAAGGTGATAAAACTGTTAATTGGAATGAAAAATTCTTTGTTAAAGTTCTTCAGTTTTCCCTAGTGGTAGTATCGAATGAGAAGATAAAGGCCTAAAAATTCAATATGGGAATTTGATATGATATCAAATCATAGGTTTTCATATTGAATCTCACTTCTTATACAGATATTTTGGATAGAGCATTGATAGTTAATCTTGACTTGGATGGTATGTCAGGGTTGATGGGAGTTCCTCCTACTCATAGTGGTAGTAATATTCATTAATTTAAAAGAAAGAGGGTTTATGATGAGTATAATAGTGGATAAAAATATAAATAATCATAAATGCCTCTTATGGTTTCTGTTAGAGGCCCATTGACTTTCTTTTAATGTAGAAAGGTCCTAAATTTGAATAAATTTTATACTGAAGCCCCAAAGAATTACAGATTTTGTAGTTGTTTACTCCACCTGAAAAAGTTCAATCTTGTATTTTCTACCCCATATAGTTCCATTATATCATCTAAAAAAATTTATAGTTCAATAATATTCTTCAATAAAAAAGGTTTCCATCTATAGTAATTTGGAATAATGGTTCTTCATGTAGTGGAAGAGTCTTCAAATGAAGCTGATGTGAGTCCAGTGATAGTGAGAGGTTTCGTAACTATAGATATATCTTTAGTGACTAATTTATTTGATGCCATTTCATATCATTATTTCATTTTTACTTGTATTTAGAATCTAATAAACCTTCATATGGGTCTTATTTCTTATATGATGGATATTTTTACACCCCTATAATTAAAGAGAGAGCATGGTCTTTGATACACTACTTGTATCTTCTCTTTATCAGAGATTGAGCTCACATGGGATTTTATAGTTCTTGACATGAAACATTTAGATTTCATTCTTTGGATGGATTTATAGATTTTATATAAAGAAAATATTTATGTTTATCATTGATGGGTATCCTTTACTACCCCCGATGGGGTGTTCCATGTTTTATTGGGAAAATGGGACATAAGGTAGAGTAGAGTTAGGACACCTATTTTAGATTTTGGAAGGGTGATATCTATTTTTCTATTTACTTAGAATAATATTATTTGAGTGGGGATATTCCTCCAATAATCATCAAGTTTCCAAGAATTTTCCATTTAAATTTTACACCCTTCCACTAGTGAGGGAGGTAGATTCCTCTATTAACATGGCATGAGTCACCCATTATATATCCATTCCTTCATAATATATCGAACCAGCTGAACATAACGAGGGAAAGTTTTCACCTGGATTATTTTTTATATAAATTCTTCATCGGAAGAAGTGTATTTCCTTAGGCAATGCTAATTCTTTTTTTCAATGATATTTGATGTGACACTTATCCTTTCTGTTGAATATCAAAAACTCAATCAATTTATAATAAACAATAAATATAAATTTCCTCAAATTGATGATATTTTTTTCCTGTTGAAGAGGGTGAAGTGGTGATCAAAGACTAATCTTCTGTTATGTTATTACTAGTTTAGAATCAAAAAATCACATATCTTGAAGACTAACTTATGGATTAATTATGGCCACTCCAAATACCTTTTTATGAATTTTTTCCAAACCCATGATCTTGCAATATCTATATCACTAATAAATAGGATATTTCTTGAGAATATTGACTCATTAATAGTGGTTTTTATGGATTAAATATTGATTTATTAAAAAATATAAAAGATAGTGTGTGTTATCTAAGAGCTATTTTGGAATTTTTTTGATATCATTGACTTTATTCAAATAATTCTAAATGAAATTTCAATAGTTATGCAGTTATGTTCTTGGTACATATGGTCTTAAAAATGTAATTTCAATTGATCATTAAAAAGTTAAGGTTTTCATGACAAGGTATCAATTGTCTAATGTTTTCATTATTTATATATTCTTTGGATTACTGAGTTATTACCATTGGTTCATCAAATATTTCTCAAATTTGGATTCACCAGTGACCTCTCTAACTCAAAAATGATAAATGTTTTTATGGGATTCAAAAATTCAGAATTATTTTCGATGAGTTTAATTCCTTCTGGAATTCTTCACTAGTACTAAATATTCTAGAGTTTTGGTAGGGATATGTGGTCTTTTTTAACGCATCAAGTTTAGGTTTGGGTTTTATTCTTATATACAGTTATCACATGGCGGACTATAGTTCCAAATAGATTAGTCCATGTGAGAATAATTATCCTACACTTGATATCAAACTCATATATGTGATGTATTCTCTTAAGTGTTGGTGGAATTAGCTTTTCGGAGAAATTTTTACCATTTATTTCAATAAAAAACCTCAATTATGTCTTCTCTCAAAAATATTTGAACCTCCATCAGAGATGATGAGTGGGGTGCCTATAATTCATTGATTCCAACATTTCTTACACCATTGGAAAGGGTAATATCATTATTTATGTCGTGATTTGGAAACCAATGAACCAATCAATGAAATAATCATCAAAAGAGTGTAATATTTAGGATCTCTTTGATCATATGAATTTAGGAGTTTGAGAGGATGAGAACAAGATTTTCCTAGAAAGTGTATGACTGGCCTGCTTTAATATTGAGGTGATTCTTCAAGAGAAGCTTCTTGATAATTATTTTTTTTCTTTAGGGACTCTATTTGTGGTTGGGATATTATAATTGAGTGGTTTGTGTCTTTTGAGAACACCATGTTCTTTCATAACTAGTATATTGTAACTTTTTCCATGAGAAAAAATATGATATAGGAATTTCATTCTACCTAATGGGCTATACAACCTAATACTATGAAGATGTTCGTTGATATGAAATTATAATTATAGTGTATAGGAATAATATAGGACTTAACTATCTATGTTTCTAATAGTTATACTTTTCAATATGTCAAGGATGAGAACTATAGAGCTTCATTTTTTCTTTATCCCCTTCCTATTCAAATTTTTAAGTGTGGTGAGATTTCAATGGAATTTGTCATTGGGTTTCCTTTAACTCATCAAGGGATAAATGTGATATGGGTAGTGATCAGTTAGTTGACCAAATCAACTCACATTATTACCATTATGGATACAAACAAAGTATATGACTAAGTAATTATTTATATGTAGGATATTTTTAAATTTCATATAGTTCCATATTATATAATTTCTAATAAGAATACTTATTTAATATTATGTTTTTGGAGTGGTCTCTCATAAGTGGTGGGATATTAGGTTAGTTTGAGCATGGAATATCATCCACAAATGTATATCTAGATAGAATCAGCTATAATGATCCTTGAGTACATGCCCCATGCTTGCGTTTGTAAATTTGATGGAGATTTGTACATCCACTTGGGACTAGTTGAGTTTTCATATAATAATATTTTCTTGTCATCCATTAAGACAACACCCTTTGAGGCCTTGTTGTAAGTCTCCACTATGCTGGTCTGAGATTGGTGAAGCCTCCTTGGTTGGGCCTAGTTTGGTCCATGAAACAACGGTGAAGATTCATTTTATTCGCTAGATAATTGCGATGGATAAGAGACTGTGTAAACTCTACATTTATTGTTGTAGATTCCCTTTGGATTATTCGGTTGGTTACATGGTTTTTTTTAATTTTTAACCATGATTGGGTCGCTGCAATATTGGAAAAAAGGGGAAGTTATCTCTATGATATGTGGGTCTGTTTGAGGATATTTCGAATAATGAAATGGTGTGTTTTAATTTTTCTTCTCCACCCCAATTGATGTCAATTTATACTAAGTTTCATATGTCTCTGCAAGAAAAGTATCTGTCTAACCCATCTCATGTCATGTACTGGGAGGACCATGATGTGAAACCTAATTTATCTATGAATTAGCAACCAGTTTGGATCTTTGATTTTGAGATGAAGGTTATTCATGGAAAATCTATACATAGGGTTCATGTGATTTCATATCTCAGTTCTGAATAATGACTAATTATTTTAAAAAAATATATCTCTTCATTATTCACTGATAAATACATAAATATTATATTCACTAAAATTGTGAATATATATTAATTAAAAATTCAACTCACCTATATATTCTCCCAAATAACTTGTGATTGGGTATTTTTGATCAACTCACCATGAATAATTATTAAACAACATATGGTAATAGTATTTATTCAATATGATAATTTCATATAAAATTTAACTATGGTTCTGAATATACTTAGTGTGTGACCCTCTATGACCCTTTCTCAGTAGAATTAGTCACAACCACCTGAAATCCTAGGATATATCTATAAATATGTCAAGGCACCCATAAATAATGAATTTAAATATCCTAAAGAAAATAACCACATAGGAATGAAAATTGTGTAATATAATCCTTTTATCTCAATATATTCATTCAAGAAGGCTCAATTATTATTTCATCAACATATAAGCTTTATGTATCATTCTTTGACTTTCGAAAAATAAAATTTCTAATAGAAAACCATGGATAAAGACTTAATTAGATAGTTCCATTTACATCAAAGGATTGAACATATAAACTTTTTCAAAATAATAGAGGGGGAAATCCTTTCTCGTATTACTCATTAATTTAATATCAATTATGATGAACCAAACATATCCTACCTTATATAGAGTATATGTCATCAATGTTTTCATTAATACATCAGAGTGTGTAACCCATGATATGAATAAATTATAATTGTAAAGTCTAAGTTCCATTAAAAAATTTTACTTATAGAAACATAAAATGACGCCTAAAAATGTGGATTTCCTACTATTGGGTCTAGTTCTCATAACCACCTCTCTTGGATATTAACAAGGATGAACTTCATGAGAAGAATTCTCAATGTATTATCATCCCCTGACCCCTGATAGCCTATATCATCTGTGAACCATTAGAAAATATCACTGATCTATATAAAATGTATTTAATAATATTATCATAGAATATATGGGTTATCATCATAGCGAGGAGCTTCTATGTCCTTTCAGTGAAACAAATACTCCAAGGACATTATCATAATCATTGCATATAGACTATTTGTCTAGATTTTATAAGATATTAATTTATATTCAACACCATGAATATTTCAGTAATCAAACATACATAGTCGTTGGTTTTAGTGTTCCAACTGCAATAATATTCATACCTTATTTCATGTGTTTTCTTCTCTATTATCGGTTGCAAAAATTAAACATTACTGATATTGATTAATTTTTCAAAAGTTTTTCACACCATAATTGATTATTTTTTGTTCAGTTTTTCTATTTAATGAACTTTAACACGATATGATTTAGTTTATATGTATTTTGAATTATTATTGTGTTATTTTCATATAATGATGTTACATTATTTGAAAATATTCGATAAACATTAATTGAATGTTGTGATTTTTTATGTATTTTATTATTTTTTATTTTTAGTGAATATATTTTTATTCATGTACAGTTTATTAACTATTCTAGAATAGTGTTTATGGTGACAGGTATTGGAAATAGAGAGAGGATAGAGCCTTATAGGCCATGAAGCTCTTTAGAATCAAATCATGATGGTTTAGAGCTTTATGTTATTGTTAAACATTATCATGTTTTCTAATTTATTTATTTCTTATGATATAAAGAATAATATTTTTTCTATATAGTATTATATGAAATGAATATGTTATATGGTTTGACATATGAGACAACAAGACATATTTCATGATTTTATATGTGTATATCAAAAATAATGTTATAGATATATCATACTACTACCCACTATATCATATTTTATTGTATGATTATATTTTAAATCCATACCATATGTTTTATGATATGATTAATCATATTTTATGATTCAAATGGAATTATATGATTGATAAATGACATTTGAATGTTAGGGTTATCATTTGAATAATATTTTATATAATTTACCATTATTTATTTATATTTCATGTGATAAGGCATATGAGAGATTCAATATGAATTTATATGATAAGTGGATGTGTCAAATGAAGGTTTCAATTTTTTTAAAATGATGAATTAAATGAACATTATATAACTTTTGATTAAATGAATACAAGGCTTAAGAAGCATCCCTAAGGCCTATATAAATTGGATGAAATTCAGGAAAATTGAATCTTTATTTTTATATGATCTCTATCGACTATACCTATTAAAATTGTCTTATCCTTTTTCATTCTTCACCTAATATATAGTATCATACTCTAGTTATAAGTAGGTGTAATATTTTTTAAGAATCTAATAATACTTATTAGACACCAAAAAAATAAATTAAAAACCGAATTTTAGTACCTCACATGTAATAAATTTGAAATTGTGTGTAAAAATATAAATAAATAACTCTTATAAAGAATCATACCATACGCTGAAGATAATCTACAACACCTTCAAACATAATCGCATGGGTTTCAGAAAGATCAAAAAAAATCATCCCACCTCCATGGTGTATCCATGAGATGCACTAAATAATCTGATGTTTCAGATGGGAGTCACATTTTCTTTATGGTGTTATAGTACCTCTATATGAAAAGGAAAAAGAAAAAGGGGAAATTTAGGTTACAAGGAGTTGATGGAAGAATATCAATTCACACTGTCATCATACTATGGTAGTGTTTATATAGAACATTAGGATGCTCTAAGGTGGTGTCTACATTAACTCATGTATTATAATGCGTGATTTAATTACATTTTCCAATTTATGAAATATATATAACTTCTCGAGCTATTTGATATCATATAACGACTCATTGAATGACAGCATGCGTGAGAGAAACAAAAAATGATAACATTTTTTCATTTTTGCTGCAATTACATATTACATAAAATAATATGCCCTTTTGTACATGAAAATATTAATTTTCATGAAATATATATATATCATATAAATATATGTATGGTTTTAATGAATATCTCAATTAATATACCACTTTCACTAATCCTAGTATACTTCTTTTCATTTCACCTTATATTATATCGTATACAATAACTTTTGAAACCATATCAAAAAATACTTTCGGAAAACATCAAAAACACTTTTGGGAATCCATCGTTAACTTAACCATATATTAAATCATATGTAGTACCTTGTGAATACCCATCCAAAATACTTTTGGATTAAATCTAAAATACTTTTAGAGTTTCTCTATGAGCCAAACTCAATCCTCATTTATTCAACCACAATGTGTGACCCCATGGGATTTTATAGCATTAACAACCAATATGAATTTTTGGATCCTTATATGTAAGGAAATATAGGCCTCTAGAAAACTTTCAATGATACTAAAACTATAAAGGTACCCAGCATGATCTACATCAAACACATGTATCTCTATACTTGTTTCCACTGGTCTGCATTATATAAAAATGTGCAGTCTCATATTTTCTCTTTCTATAATACATCCAATGACCATGGGACACGGAGCATATCATTCCAATAAAGACAACTCATTTGTTCTCGACTCACTTAGTGTATACTAATATGATTAATGAAAAAATCACATATTATTTATACTTATGGATAAGTACATAACATGTCCCCAATCCAAATAGATATATAATATCTAAGTGTTGCTACAAAATCTCACAGTTTATCTCAATAGATGGACTAAATTTCATACTTTTCATGTGAGAGGAAAATCCCATCTTGGATAAGATGTATCTGACAACTTAATCAGAAACATACCAAACCACCCACATACTGGCTGAGTCATTATGTATACATTCATAAGTAAGTTATTGGGGAATACAGGTTATCATCTGAGGTATCTCACCAACCTCAGGTAGTGGGGACTCAAATATGATCCATGCACCCCTAATATACCATATAAATCTGTATGAAACTCCAATTGTAATACTTAACAGGTCATATATCACACACAAAGTATCAAATTCTTTGTTTTTATCCTCATGAGCATATTTTGTATCTCTACACAAGAATTATACTCATGCTAACCTTAAAATTTTTGTGACCTATAATAATCAATAATGGACATCAGTTGGGGATAAACTCCAAGTCATACTTTATGAGATAAATTATCATTACATTTACTAAAATATATATCTATATATACATCTATGTATCCAATGTGAAAGAATTATAAAAAACAGGTTTCCTTTAATATGAAAGAAACATTTGAATATTATTAAACTCTTTAAAAATATAAAACAAAACCAACATAAGACCCCTCTTATCATGTCATATAAGATAAACTTCTAGATAAACCTTTTGTTTTATATACTTTATATGTTTCTTGACACATTACATCATATATAATTCATGTCACATCTATGTGTCAATCTGATAAAACTATCCAACTAAAATCTTTACTGAGAAACGTATATAATGTAATTTAGTTTGAATAATTTTGAGACTTAGTAATCATATTCCTAACTATTTATCTTCTAGAACATATTAAATCATCTTAACTTCAAAACATAAAATTTTATGATGTCATCTTTTTTTCAAATTATAACTCTTTCTAATTTCATCGTCATCATCCTTAGAACCCTATTCTATAAAAATAATTCCTTGAAAAAATGTAACTATTTAAATTATTATTTAATAATACATCATAAATATCATAGGATATTAAGTAAAATTCACTTTAAACACGAATTGGTGTAATTTTATATTTGTTAACTTTTAACTTCATTAATTCTAATCATAATCCAACTACACTCTTTGAAAATATATTCTTTTTAGGATATCTTACTATGATACACATAACCTTTTATGTTAGGAAATAAAAATTATTTCCTTTTGGTATGAATATTTAACAAATAAAATATTTTTTCATATCATATATGGTATTCTATGTGTCTCGATCATTTTTCATAAATATGAATTTATTATGATATACCACAAATAGGTAGTGGGAAAACATTCCGATAAATTTTAACAGATTCCTGAGTAATATTTTTTATAAGATAAAACAATTTTTCCATGCATTCCTCTCCAAAAATGTTAAGTAAATTGATGAAACATAAACCATTTTTAGAAAATTAATCCCCTTATACTTTTTCACAAAAACACTTTTCAATAAAAAAAACTCCTCTTATCAAATAAGTGAAATTACATGAAGATAAAAATGTTCTATGTAGATTTATTTGATCTTTAAAAAAACCTTTACATTAAAATTCTCTATGTACTAAATTTTTACTTAATATCATGAACATAAACAAAAATATCAATAAATTATTCCTTTTATTTTGAACCCTTGTATGTTTATAGCACTTTGTAAAATATAACTTTGGAATCATATAACTTTCATAATTGAAGAATTAATTTCTATAAAATCCATACCTAAAATGTACATTTCATGGAGTTATGGAAACATCATCAGGTATATCTTGGATCATCCAACCATATTGAAATGTTACTCTTCCTTATTGACAACCTTGGGTTTCAATGACCTTTATTGTATACTTAAATAAATATTATTAAACTTTCAGACCATATTTTAATCTAAACACTTGAATTTTAACCTAATTATACTGAATATATTTTATTTTAGAACTTATATAACATATTCCTAATTCATATATATATTCTTAAAACTTTGATAATATTTGGTAAACATTATTTTAATTAAACCATATTAATGGAACATTTCTATATATGAAAATAAGATAAATTACCTAACTAAGAACAACCCATTTTAAGTATCCCCTTAAAATATTTTATATAATTATAAAAATAATAAATCATGTGTATTAAAAACCCCCATATCATATTATTTAAACATTTATTCTTTGTATTATCTCATTAAGTGATAAAAGATATTAAATTCACGTCTTATGATGAGTTTATCCAAATGTGAACTATCTAAGTTATCAATTAAAAAAGTCCTCTAATCCATTACATGTAAACCTCCTTCAATCTCAAAACAAAAATTATTTTCTCTTTCAGAACTTATTTATATTTACAAAACTTGTAAATCATATATTCAATATCATATATATGTCATAATAATGGAATTGATTTCCAAATCCATTAAGGTTTTAAAGAAACCTATACTATCATCGAGTCACAAACATATTAAATCATATTAAACATAATTTGACATACCAATTAATATTGAGTATATGATATTAAATTCCTTAAATCATTTATTTAAACAATCATATTGAGTACATGAGTGGATATTAGGATTCCTTTGGTAATTAAACTTCTAATTCCATTGAAACCTTAAAATCAACTACACTATGCTTTCAGAAGAATCTATATTCACTTGTTGGACAACTTCAATACATGGTTACTGAAGAAGTAACTATTTTGAAATATTGATTTTTTTCTTAATAAATTTTCTTAAATCACCAATCTTGCTTAAGAACTTGTCTTAAGTTACCGGTCTTAAGAGATACATACATTATTATTGTCTTTGTAAAGTACTAATCACAAAATTTATCTAGATGATGATGATGATATTATCTAAAATAGATGATTTTATCTGATGATTATCATGTTTTATTTATCATTTTATAATAAGTTTTATTAAATGGGGTCCCATTAAATAATGAACCCTTTTTAAAAATACACTATACTATTTAGTGGGACAAGATCCAATTTCACAAAGAAAATGACCATGATTTAGCTTGAAACTCCCCTCTTAGTTATTTAAGTATGGAATCGTCCCAATAATATAATACATCAATTTTGGATAGTTGAGTATAAAATTCTTCATCCAATACATCATATGGATAAACCCAACTATATTATTTTAGTATCCCAACCTTTGGGGTTTCCCAACTAGTGTAACCCAAAGAAAAAATAAAAATTTAGATAATCATTGGACAATTAAGGGGTAAACCACTTAGGCATGAAAAATACCAAGGATGATATTATATCACTCATTAATTTTTCTCTTTATACAAGATATCCAAGATTCACCCCTATTTGTCATGAAATAACCAACTCGGGTGATTGAGATGTTGAAAAGTGCCTATTTTGAAGGAATCTAACACCTAATGTTTAAGGGGATTTAATATCACCATCTTATCTCACGTTATTACATTTATATATGCATAATTATAGTAATTTATTTTTGGAATCTTATTCTATCCACCAAACCAATATGTTCGAACCATATTAGTTCATAACTCTTTAAAAAACCTACAAGTTTTTGTTACGCGATAAACATTTGAAGTCATGTATATTCATAAATATTAAAATAAATCATATAAATATGGTACAAAAACTTATAATGTAAAGTAATAGAGTTATATAAACTAATAATATAATATAGATAGGTATAAAACCCCATTCATCAACCTAGATATGGCATAAGCCTCTAGGTTGATATGTAGTATGGCCTCAATTCCCTGAAAATGATGATACGTTACTCAAGATAGAATCCAATTCATTATAACTCTAACACCTAATATAAAAAAACTATATTCAACAAATAAATTAAATCTAATAACATAAAATACAAATTGAGGTCAAACTAGATGAAAAACTAAATTCATTTTAGAGGCTTTCCAGTAAGGTGATGTAAGGAACATTCTAGAAACATTTTAACAATTAAACAAAATTATACAAAATATTAAAATTTCAAAAACAATTTACTAAAAATTAATATCGTAGAGAATAAAATTTTAAATAAATTAAAAATTCAAATATTTAAACATGAGAGAAATATTTATGAAAAATTTATAAATAAAATCTAATTATAAAAAATATATAGTTTTTTTCTATAGTTTTATAGACATTCAAAAATTATAAATATAAAAAAATTATTAATCAAAATATAAATAATTTCATATTAATAATTATATGACATTTTCATTTTAAATATATGATATTATAAGAATTTTAATTAATTTTAATCTAATTTATATTATGAAAACATTTTACATAATCTTACTATCAAATACTTAATTATCATTTAAACCTAGATAATATAAAATTTCGAAAACATTTTTGATGTGGATTAAATAATATCCAAATAAATCCCCCTTTTATTTTAAACAATTTAAAATAATTAATTTTGAACACTTCATTATTTAAATATAAACGTTTTATATGTTTTTTGGCCTTATTTCATAATTTATAACCCTTTAAAAATTATTTTACATGATTTATAAATAAAAACTTTTATTTATATATGATAATAATTTTTATACAATTAATTTAAAGGTATTTAAAATATTAACATTTAAAATTTGTGAAATAAAATTTTTCATAAAAAATTAATTAATAATAAAAAAGAATATTTAATTAATTTATATATTTTTTATTAATTTATATATCCTAAAATATCCATTATAATGATTTATAAACATTTTAAAACCCATTAAAGTCATTATAGAAATTAAAAACAATTTTAGAATATTTACTATTTAGCCTTATACAGAATCCCAATTCTATATAAGGGTAAACTCCTTCTACCCTTACACAGGTAGTCTATGTAAGAGTAAATAGGCTTCATACTTATCCATCACATACCACACAAGGGTACTTATCTTATACCTTTATTTGAACCCTTCATGCAATGATTAAACTTGAATTACCATTATGTGAACTTTTTCACATAAACGTAAACCACTTTATGTAAAGATAACTAGTTGAATACCATTACATGTAAGGGTAATAAATATCATAACCTAGCATATCACCTTTACATTGACCATTTTCATAAGGGTTACAATAAAGACTAGATTTACATGAACCCTTCTTGTAAAGGCAATCTATGGGTTCCCATTATTACATAAGGGTAGTTTTAGGTGACCCCTATATAGTATAATATACATAAGGATAAGGATACATAACCCTTACACAGACCACTATATGTGAGGATAAATCCTTGGTTACCTTTATGTACCCTAGCTACATAAGGGTAAATCATTTTTTCATTTTTTCACAAAACCTAAAACCAATGATTTGTTCTTTGTTTCTTCTTTATTTCAATGAAATATTTCATAAATCCAAACCATGAGTTCCCTATGATAAGACTATTAGGTTTTTTATGAAAATAATAACACTTATTAGATGTAATTCAGGAAATTAGAAACCAACTGCTATGATTTTTCATGAAAGAAATATGAAACTATGTATACAACTATAAATGAAGAACTGATGTAAATAAGAATACCATACACATAAAATCATATACAAAATCATCAAAATCCATCACATGGGTTTGATAAAGACCATAAAAGTAGGAGGGAAGCTTCCCAAAATCATGTTGTATCCATAGGTTGTGATGAATCATCCAACATTCAGATTGGATTCACCTTTCCTCCATGGTATGTTATAACATTCATAAACAAAGGACAAAGTTGAAATAGATATTTGGGTTTCTAGGATTCATTGCCTGAATATACATCCACATGACCATCATATAGAAATAGGATTTATATAGAACCTGAGGACACTCCTAGGTGGTTTCTATATTAACTCATGTGTTATAACTTATTATTTAATTCCCTTCCCCTACTTCAAGGTATATAAACATGAATTTAACTCCTCCATCGATTTTATCTTGTGAGACATCTCATTTAATGATAACATACATGGGAGAAATAATAAATGATAAAAGTTTATCATTTTTTCAACAATCGCATATTGAATAAATTAGTATAAAGTTTTGTTCATGAAAATATTAATTTAAATGAAATATATATCATATATATATATATATACAGATTTTGGGTATATGTCCCTTAGGAGGATATTTCCCAAACATTGGGTGATTCGTTATTATGTGGAGACATCCTGGAAGAAGGAGTCTCTTAGCTTCTCCTCATTCATTTTTATTAAACACATTCTTGAAGTTAAGATATTCATACATTTATGATATAAGTTACACTTTATATTTATATTATAATATGCATTTTTTTGATTTCATAACATGGTTATCTTGGGTTTTTCATTTATTTGTTTCCTTTTTCCACGTGTATAACTATATGTGATCCTTAAAAATCCATAAGTAGTATCAAAGAAAAGAAATGGATTAAATTAATCATGAAATATTATTGAAAATAAAGAAAATTTATATTTTATTCCATGTCATTAAAAATGATATAAATTTTGAAATGTGGTTTATATTATGAAATAGTATATAATAAATAACGATAAGATCACAATATATACTATGGTATTTTTAAATAGATGATCTAGTATAAAAACATTAGTTTTGATATTTTATAAAGTATTATATGGGTAGTCATATCCTATATTAGTGTTACACAAGACATAAAATAGAAATTCAAGTCTTTTATATAATGCAACATATATCATATAATACAACTCTAAGGCATTGATGGCGATATCGCTAGCTATCATAGTTTTACGTAAACCATGGTATGAGTTTTTAAATGAACTGTAACTTAAAACATGAAACCTATCATTGTTTGAGATCTATAGTAGCTAAATAATTTATTATAGTTCATTGGATATTATTGAAAGTAGTGATCTTGTATTTTTACAATATAATTTCTTATGAAATATGTGAATCATTAAAAACAAAATAGGAGAAATTTTGATTTTTAAATTTTTAATTATGAATTGAATTAAATAATTTATAAAGTAATTATAAATTATTGTAAATGTTTGGTTTATATGGAATAATTTCTAATTTTGATATTAATTGTTTCATAGAAATTGAATGGTAATTTATAAAAAATTTACTAAATAAAAAATGGCAGAATATAAAAGAAGTTATTTTAAGTTATGAATTGTTTATAACTGTTAATTTGAAATGTTCAAATTAGAGGCCTTATTTAAATAAATTGAACCATATCAAAATATTTTTTGGTATTTCAATTGATCAAGGATCAAATAATTAAATATTTTACATTTTTACTATTTAAAATATTCACAAAATAAATATGAAATGTTCATATGAAATATAAAATTTTAATATTTTAAATATAATATATTTAAGTAAATATAATATAAAATATAATATTAACTATTTTATATTATAGATAAATTAAAATTGATACATTTTTCTAATTATGAAATTTCCATGAATCACAACAAAATTATATAAGTGTTAAAAAATTTATTATTTCCGGATTTTTCAAAAATTCGTATATTAGGTATAAATTTATAAAGTTTTGAATAATTTTGTATTATTATCTAATTTATTCATAAATAGAAATTTTATACTATGAATAGATGTATTCTTTAGTTTAACGTGTAATTATCCATCTATAAATTATGATACAATCATTTAAGGAGTTACATGCTAAGTATGATAATTTATCTAGTATTCGTTTACCTTAAATATGGTTTATAAAAGGTTGTGTGATTTAATTTAAATGTTGATTATAGGTTATGAATATTAGGTGTTATAATTGTGATGGAATAAAGTTTTATCTTGAGAAAATAACCATGAGTATGGGGATTTGGATCAGATTACTCACCATCATAAGAGATTTGCCTCTATCTTATAAAGATGGGTTTGTTACTTCTAACTCTATGCTTAATCTTGTGAGGGTGTTTAATTTAATATAATTATAATATATTAAATGAAATGGTTTTATATACCATATTAATGGGATTTATTTTATATGTTAAATATATTTGGATTTTATTTTGGGTTAGTAACATTTGTTTTTATCTGTATAAAGAGTTATGCATTTGTATGGTTTAAACATATTCTTTTGGTGGAAGGAATGGGACTCAAAACTAAATCATCATAAGCATGAATGAATATAAAGGTAATTTATGAGTTAATATAGTGAGATAATTAAAAACTCCTCAAAATACTATATGTGAATCTCTTTCCAAATCATACATATGTCAAGCCCTCAATCATTGAATCGAGTAAGTTCATGCTAAAGTTAGGTTCTCATGAATTGTTTTTTGTAAGTAATAATTAAACCTTGGTCCTAGTGTTAATGAGTTATAATGATTTATAATGGATATATGAAGGTGATCGTGAAATTTGGGAAGAGTTTTTGTGAATTTTGGTGGGTTATGGAATGTTTGTATGTGTTTTTAAGTTTCATAAGAAGCTTTAATAGGTGTATTTAATTTACATGGGATATATAAATGGGTGTTTAAGGAATCAGTGATTTGTATGAGTAAAATTCATGAACATGAAACATTTTCAAGTCCTTTAGTAATGATACCACCCATGAGGAAAATTATTACATGGGTAACTTTTATGGGTTCTATGCCCATGTGTACAACCCATGAAACATTATAAATTATTCTTTTTAAAAGTTTTAGAATCTAAATTTATTTTCTAAGTGGTTCCCTTCCATCCTCATTTTGTGAGGAAGTTTCAAGGGACTCCCAAATGGTTTCCACATATCCTCTACCTCTTTTCCTTCAATTTTATTTATCAAATTTCCATGTAAATAATATATATTTAAAAGTAATTCTATCCAAACCACTTATTTTTTAATTTATCTACTTCTTCTTCCCTATAACTTCCTATTCAATATTTTTCATGTATATGTAGAAAAAGGATACTTGTAGCCTGATTCTTATTTGTGGAGTTTTATGTTTTTATCGCTTCTAATCATCCTATAAGCCTTTCTCTTTATCATTTATGGAGGACTAAGTATTACCCACTCCATTTGATGATGAATTAATCATCTTTAATAGGTGTATTCGTTCATCTTCCTTCAAATTTGGAACCAAGAGTGACTTCATAATGTTAATAATTTTTTCCATCAAAATTGTTGTTAAAATATTTGTTAAATTTAATTATATATATTTATATTTTCTTTATAATTTTTCTTGATATCAATTAAACATTTCCATTTTATGAATCCAATTACATATTTCCATGAAAACCATGCACACTAATTATTCAATAAAACATCACCTTTAATTTTCTATAAAATAATTAATGAACTTTCTTTGGATTAATTTATTATTATTTATAGTGATTTAAAATATTGTTTTTAAGGGTGTATTTGTTTCCTATAAAGTTAACATTTTCTTTAAAACAACCATTTTGTATCTACTAAACTATATGGTTTTTCAATGTTTTGGCATTTTTTTCAAAATTATAATTATAGTATTTTCATTAATTTAAAAAGTTCATAGACTTTTAAGTCATGTTTTTAATTAATCATTCATTTATTAAACTCTTGAAGATATTCCCCTTATTACTTGAATTTAAAATTGAATTGTGGTGATTTTATAGGATGATCATAGATCTGAGTATTATTATGTTATTGATGTTACTATAATAATGGTATACTTATATGGATGTTATTTACATGTGAGGGGGAATTATTATTTTTTCATCCTTGATATATTTAAATATGATATATTGTATGTTCTCACCTCCAATTGTTTTTAATGGAAATCATTGGGTAACAATGTAATAAATCTTGGTGTAAGTACTACATTATACATGACTAGACTCTGTCTAGTATGCCCAAGTTAGGAATATTCTTTAGATATGATATTTTTCTTCTTTAACATACCAATAAAGGTAAAACAGGGTGTTTGGATAATCGGATACCATCATGCATATCAATTAGAAGGATTCAAGTATTGTATTGTCTAAGATTTCATCTCGAGCTCCTAGGTTTCCCCATGATAATAAACTTATATTTATTTTATATATTTTATTAAAAAAAATATCCATTATTTATATATTCTTCCATTTTTTATGTTTTTATAGGTGTGCTTTATTTTATGGTTCCTAAATTTTTTTTGATACATTTGAAGGAATATATTGATTTGATAAAGTAGTGAACCATTTTTTAAATGTAACTTGTTTGATATTTTATTTTATCTAAATTTGGGGGTGGTATTTTTCTTAAAATTTTAATCATATATAAGTTATTATTTCATTAAAGTATTTTATTTTTTATTAATTATTAGGTTATATTCTACGTTTTCTAAAAACGGATACTTTAAAAATAGAGTTTTAAATTTATTCTCTCATGTCCCATGTCACTAATATTTGTTTTAAATTATAAAGTATAATTTAGTTAAAAATAGACAACAAAGACTTGTTTAAAGAAATAATTTCATGCAATGATTACTTTATATTTGTTTTTAATCAAAAAATTAAAATTTATACTTTGCTATATGTACATAAAACTAGAATTAAATTGGAAATTTTTTAAACGATTTATAATGGGAATATAGAGGATACCAACTATGAATTATTTTCCACAATATATATAAAAACACCCAATGTATATATGTAGACATTATTATCTACGATAATTATTCATTATTAGTACCTCTTAGATGTTGTGGATTATTTATAACTTTATTTTTTTGTATTGAGGTGCAAGGTGAATCTTTTTCACTAATAATATGGATAAGTATGCCATGGGGAATCCTTTTAGTGATGCACTATTATTCCACCTCATGTTTCTTACCGCCTCAGCCTCTAGTTTCTTTTTTATCTTTTCATTCAAATGTTTTTTTCTTGTTATGAATTTTTTTTATATTTTTTATGATTATTTATATTTATTTATAGGTTATTGAGTTTTATTCATGTTGTTATAATTTGTTTCATATAAGTTAGTTTTTAAAAATTCACACTTTAAATGTATGAATATACAATTTAGGAAAATTTCATGTAAAACTTATATATGGAATTAATAATATAATTATTTATTCTATGAGTTAAATCATTTATAATAGTATATATTGTGATTCCATGATACTATTTTTTCACTCGTTGTGATTGAGAATGTGCCTTACTTCTTACGGTGGTACAACTTGAATGATGTGGCAAGTTGACTTGGGTTAGTTTATTTCAAGCATAGCATAAGTGGGTAACCCTATGAATTAGGTAACCAAATCCTCTTGTGATATTTGGGTTACATGTAACGAGGAATCCCTATATATATAGGATACTATAGGAATAATGCTATGAAAATCCATTTGATAGAATAAGATAAAGAGTAAATTTCTCAACTATATGTCTAAGACACATATCTAATATGATTGGCATAAACACCTACCTAATTAAAAAATTATTCAGAGGAATACTAAAATGGACTCATTACTTAGTGAAATATGGATTTTACCACTAATGGATATGAAGGATTTAACAAGACTCATTACATTAGTATGAGTAAATTTAATAAAAAAATAATGAATGAATTTAAAACATGATGCAAATTAGGTAAAATATTATGTTTTAAAAAATATGGAATATTCATTAACAAACATGTCATTTAGATCAATTTTAGAGAAATAGGATCTTAATAGAAAAAAATTTCTATATTGAAATATAAACATAAGAATCATTTTTAAGAAAACAAATCATATTTTTTAGAAAATGCCTTCTGGAATAAAAAAATAAATTCATTAAAAAATAACTCTAGATTCTAATATTATTTCAGTCTCCATTCATTTTATAAACATTTTTTAGGTTTTTAAGGACTTATAGTGGTTGGGTTTTTTTGGGGGCATGATTTAGCTATGGATGTCTTTTTTTAATCTTTTCCAGAAAGGTTCATGTGGTTTATTATAAACAATAAGATGAATTTGTTCAATAAAAGTTTACATGATATCCTCAATATATTGATAATGGAAAATCATGACATTATATTTCCTATATTCAGTACATTATTAATATATTAGGGGGTAAAAGTTTAAATCAAAAGAAGAATTTTTTTTGGAAAGTATAAAAATGTTTCTTTGGGTATCATGTTAAATCCTTTAAATCCTAAGGAAGGTTTCGAGAATTGGGGGTATTTATTTTGTTGTGGAAGTTTTGTTCCCAAAAGTAGTCATTTCCCTAAATATTTAAAGGTTGGGAAGAAATTAAGTAGTGATTCCACATGGAGTATGATCTTGTAAAAATTAATTAATTTATTTTTATTAGTATATGACACCAAATGTGCATTATTATTATTTTTGAAATATGTATATGATTTCATCATTGAGATATATTTTATTGATATAGATTATAGTATTCATCATATTTATGGAGTAATTATTTTATACTATTGGGAGAATGCAACATTGATCCACTTAAAGATAAACTATCTGATTCATCTGGCATGTTATAATGAAGATAGAAGGAGTCCTTGATCGAATGTTACCCCCTCAAAGTTCAGTGTACTAGATTATAGGAAAAAAATACCACCCTACTCACCACACTATTCCAAAACTCACACACACTCATAATCATGACTCCCACATAATAATTCCATAATAATATATATAAAAAAAGGCATTAAAAAATTTATGTGGTTCAAACAATATATGATATATCTACCATAGGACACTACTCTATTTCAATTCCTTTAAAACTTATAATAATTACAATCATTTAAGATAACTAAAATACAAGTAACTAAAAATATCATCATAATACATGTGCACAAGTGGTCCCACTCAACCTATATAGTGGGTCCTAGACAATCATCTAGTTGAACCAATTTTGACATTTGTAGAAGTCCTTCCATAGAGCATGGAGAATACCAATTTCTTATTACAATTCCACCTACAGTATTGGAATTTTAGAGAATAGTAAAAGTTAATCTTATGTTTCTAAAAATTAATTCTAAAATCTAAACCTTTGATATAGAAAAATGAGGACAAGACTTGTAAAACCCTCAAAATTATAGTTCTAAATTCCCTTTAAAGTTAAGACATCTTGTTTTACATGAAAAATTAAACAAAAAGAAACATTGAATATTTTATTTAAGGAATGAAATTATAATAAATTTTTAAATACAATATAAGATTATTAAATGAAACATAATTTGAAAATGTATAGATCGAATAAAATCAAAAGTAAATACAAATACAACAAGATTGAAATATTTATTATTAGGATATCCATTAAGAATCATATCATTTATAATAACTTTGGAAAGATTATAACAAATTATAAATATGATAAACATATTGATAATATATTTGATAGAATTAATTATTGATTTTTATGAATATTTGATGTTTTGAAAGAATGAATGAGTGGTTTTGATGAAGTGTGTACGGTTATATATGTGAAGGTAATATGTTTTTTGGGATTATATGAATGTTGGTATTATATGGTATTTGGTATTACGAAGAATTTAAGGTCATATAACCATTGGTCTTATATATATATATTGATACCACGGACCGGCATAAGAAAAATTAATGAGATAAATTAAAATTACTATTTTATTAAAATTTAACCATTGTTGTATGGTTGTTGAATTTTCATGTATAAATAGAAGTGTTAACATTATGAAATCAATATAGAAAATGGAATCAATGGACTAAATTTCTAGAATTCTTCCTTATGAGGCTCATTTTTCTAATCTTCAAAATGAGGAAACATCATTACAGTTTTCCTTAGAAAAATACTATAGTGAACTTCAATAAGTTCTTATTTAGAAAAATATTATGTGGGGAAGTTAAAAATAGTGGAAATCACTATGAGATTCATGATGGATAAATCTCTACTAGCTATAGCCGCCATTTTTTATCTCACCACTAGTTATTATATAGGGGTATTTATGTGAATTTTATGTTGAATTTTGGGCGATATAAAAATGTAATTTATAACATCTTGAACATTAATCAACCAGTAATTATGAATTTAATATAAATTATTTATTTTTTAAATTCCCATGATATTTTAGTTTTAGAGTTTCAGATAATTATAAAAATATTTAAAATATAAAACCTTTAAAATAAAAGGTAGAAACTTCCACTAAATTTATGTTCTTTTCACAAAATAATATTCTTAAATTTAAGCTCACATTGTATTCAAAACATGTTTTCTTATTCTAAGTCAAATATCATAGAGGAATGATGGACCTTGATATAGTTCTACTCATACTTATGCCATATTAAAAACATTTTGAAATATGGGATGAGAAAAAAAATATTAATAAGGTAAATAAAAAAATGAAACTCATTGGTCCTTTAAAAATTTCAAGAAATCTTGTAAGAAATATTTCCTTATTCATAATAAACTTTAATCTCAAATAATTGTCAATTTTCCCAAAAAAATCAACTTATTTTCTGAAAGTTTCATAAAATATCTCATAATAAATCATAAAGAAAAAAATCATAATCATCATGGTTTCTTGTAAAACATTATCACTCAAGAGAACATTTACTTAAAAAACATATTTTTCACCCTTAAATGGGGCATAAAAATCCCATTAAATAAAATCTTATAAGTTTACATTATAAAATATAATAATTTCATGAAAAATAATTTGTGAGAATAGAAAATAAATATAGGTTCCTTGGGAGATTATCCTTATAATCACCCTTATAAAGAATCAACTATCATGGTTAATTACAACATACCCCTTAAGAGTAACATAATTATCATTAACTCCATTCCTTTACTAACTAATTAGATATCTATATTGGGCCCATCCATCATCGTGATAAATATCAGGCTCACCCTTAATTGTAAATAATGTATAAGGGTCATAAAATAAATAAAACACAAATAATATTTCATTGCCATTATAAAATCACATAAGTTATTCTATTTAACACGTATTTAGATGTAATTTCTATATTTTTATAAGAATAAGGATAAAAATACATTTTCCTTTAAAAATTTTGAAATTTAAAATTCACCAAAGATAGAGAAATGGGATATTATTTGGAAAACCAATGTAAAAGTTTAGAGGAATCTTCCAAAACATTATTGTTCATTATGGTGTAAAATCCCACTGATTTCGTATATATTAAAAAAATTATTTTTTATGTTGTTAAAAAGTTTCAAAATTTACATGTATGGTAAATGTTAAAAAGAATACTTTTCTAAAACATTTTAAAGAAATCCAAAAGTATTTGAAAATTTAATTTAACAAAATTTGAAGTTTAAAAAAGAAAATTCTTGAAACATTTAAAAGAAAACATTATGAAATTAAATTATTTTAAAGAAATATTTTTAAATAAGTTTTTAAATAAAAAACCCCTTAATTTAAACCATTCCAATATTTATACATACTATAACTCATATTCTATGAGAAACCACATTTGGAATACACCTTAAGCTATATAGTTTGGGATTTTGGTGGGATCAGAACCTATAGGATATGGGTGGGAAGGTTTTTAAGGGATTTTGGTAGATATTGGTCAATATAAATGACTCAATATGAATGAGTAATAGATGAGAGGATGTTCCCTTTTATAAATGAGGTGGGTGAAAATCTTCTAAATACATGAAATACTAATATATATAATATGTTTCTAACTCATATGAAATAAATCAAAAGTTAAACATATTCAAAAATAAATAGTATAATGTTGAAATTAATTTTAAAAAAAATTAATACGTTTATATGTGCTATTTTAAACCTTAATTTTTTGGAATAACCCCCTTGTAAACCGTGATTAACCTTAACCATTGTAAAAAAAATTTAAATGTTTTAGTGTCGTGAAAGTAATTTTAAAAAATTGAAACTGTAACATTAATGGAAAATTCATGATAGGATATAAACTTTCTAATCCATTTTAGTTAATATAGTATTTTTTTATTTTCTAATGATTTAAAAAATTTAAGTATTAATTTCAATTAAAAGTCGATTTTGGTACTATTCACAAAAGTTGACTTTAAATATATCAACATAACAGTGGAATTAAAATATAAACATTTCCAACATTGCTTATAAATTATAAATATCCAATAAATTCATGTAATAGAAAAACTTATCCAAAATATTTTATTTTTAATGATTTAAAAATAAGTTACTAAATTTTTATATTATTTTTAGAAGCATTGCATCTGAATTGTGTAAAAATACGAGGTAATTATAAAATAACTAAAATTTAAAAATAAATTAATAAAATAGATATAGTTTATTATTCATTAATTTTATCATATTTAGTAATTCATATTTTTTTATCTATTTCCATATTGTGAAAACATAATAAGTGAGAGGGATTTATATTTTGTAATTACTCTTAACTTAAAATAATATAAAGGTTGAAATGAAAGGAAAGTGTCAACAAAATTAAATATTTTATAATATATGAAAATAAATTAAAAATAATATAATACAATAATAATTAAGATGGTATTTTGCGACCTTATCACAAATATTTAATTTTAATTAACATGTTTTACCATTTACTATGGAGACAACTTTTTACCTTAGTTACTATTGATTTATAACAAAAACGAAATTAAACTCCTAATAAATATTATCCTACATGTCAAAAATATGAAATAAATTTTTCAAAATTTAATTTTAAGATGTTCGAGAAATTAAATTCATAATAATTTTTCAAAATACAATAAAAAGCTATTTTTAGAAAAATAATTATTTTAAATATAAAAAATATTTTATACCAAAATAATGTATAATGTTGATTATAATTGCATTATTTGAATTATTTTTTATAAAATAAAACTTATGTGACTTTATAAAAAATATAAAACTAAACTAAACATTTATATTACTTTGATTAAATTATTAGAAATTGCAGTTTTTTAAAAATCGGTAATTTTAAATATTCACCCAAAAATCGACATTTTCAAAGAAAAACTTGATAATTATAACAAAATTGATTTTGAAAAGTTGATTTCATAAATCATTTACATTTTATAAAATAAAATTTTTAAAATTATAAGAAATTAATCCTAGTATCTACACACAAAATTCAATAAAATCTATTTTTAAAGAAAATATATTTTTGAAGTATAATATGAATTTATACACATTAATTGTCTAGTAACCACCATTTAATGAATGTTAATTTATTTAATTAGATATATGATCTATAAATTTCATAAAATCATTCATATATAGTTATTATCCTAATTTACTTAGATAAATATTTTTTACGAACATACAACAGCTTTCTAAAAAATATCACTTTTACTCATATATGATTTTTTTTAAATTGAGTTCCTATTTCCTAAGAATTAATCAGTATGTTTTTATTTAATAAAAATTATTATATATATTTAAAAATATAACCACATTGTGTGAATGAGTTTTTCAATTCCAGATAATATAAGCAACTAATAGTGGGAATCCAAAAGACTACTCATGATGTTAACAAGTATATCAAAATCCAACCACTGGTTTGAAGATGCATCTTATACCCTCATAGTTTTTTATTCTCTTTCCATACTTCCCCATTATTGAAAAGTAATTATTTTTAGGAATCTCTTCGCCTATATCATTTTAGTGATCCTTAATCCCCTCTATCTTTTTTGTCCTCCTTGTCTTTTTAATAAAAAGTTTTTTTCTAGTGGTCTGTTTTAAGCTCAATTTTTTGGGAAGCACATAAAATAGAAAATATAACTCTTTTCAAACTAAAATCTTATGGTGTTACATTATTATCAATGTAATAAATAATATATATATATATATACATTATTACATTTATTTTATAAATTTTATAAATTTTTAATTTTTATAAAATTTACATTTAAATAATTAATTTAATTAAATAAGATAGAATGTTTTTAATAACATTTTACTATAAAATTTAATTAATTTTAATTATATAAATAATAAATTTTAAATAATTACTAATTGAATAACATAACATTAAAAATATATTTTTTTAATGACTTTTTTATGCGTGTCATGTATTGTTTTTCTCAAAACTAAATAATGATTTTATTGAAATTTATTGATAATAAAAATAATTAAATACATTAAGATATATATAATGTTTATTAAATAGAATAGAATAAAAATAATATTATTTTATGCTTATAATATATTTTTATGATATTTTTTACACATTATACATTCTTATATTAAAATTAAATTTTATCACTTCAAGAAATTTAATCAAGAAAAAAGGATTATAAATTTATATTAATCATTTAACATTAGGTAATTGGGATTATATGCTCTTTTTATTAAAATATCAACACTTTGGTACAAGATTAAACAAGTTAAAAATAGGTACAAGCGGTAAAATGACATGGCTTGGATTTTGATAATTAAAATGATAAAAACTCATTTAATTTTTCCCTTATTGGGTTTTGGATCCAATACTATATATATTGTGAACATTTCCTAACCAATATCTTCTAATTCCCATGTGATTTCATATTTACACTTCACTTAACTTATGGTTTGAAATAAATTTCCCTCATTTTCACCAATAAAAGGAGTACTATTATGGCCATTACAATAACTCATATATTTTGGTTCTCTCTTGAATATTAGCCTATTTTTTCTCTAATAATTTTTTTTAGAATTTTAATAGCCTTTAACAACTAATAAATAGGCCTAATTTCTTCATTCCAAAAGAAGACATTGTTAGAATGAGTGATTCCATACAAGTAAGTGATGATTTTTTCTTCATTCATTTCATTTAATTTCTCATCTCCAATATTCCTAAATATTATTCACCACTAAAATTATGTTTTATTTTCATAATTATGATTATTTAAAAAATATATCATTATTATATAAAATTATTTTTTTACCCATTCATTAGTTATAGAAAATTCATGTTTAGGTTAGTTTAATAACCTACATGAACGATGATATTACATTATCATCATGGATGATTAAGATAGTCTGAATATTAGTAATATTGTGTGATGATTATAAATTTAAGATTATTTCTTAATTTTTATATGATAATATATATAATAACATTCAATAACAAAATCAACTTTTCCATTGAATCTAAATCCATAAAAAATGAGATTTTGAATAGTCTTTACAAACTGTTCCCATAACATCCAAAAAATATACATTAAAACTCAGATATATATTAAGTAAAACTATGTGATCTCCATAACCATTCTATTGTTTATGAACATATAAGAAATTATCAAGGAATATAACCTCTATATCAAATCTATCATAGAATAAATGGAATAATTATCACCTGAATATTAATTTTCAAAAAAATCATTAATAAATGGGTAATGAGAAATTATGAATAAATATTATTGAATAAAATAAATGTAAATATGATTATAATATAGATAAATAATAAAATATATTATATTATATAGTAATTTAGATCACATTCGGCCAAGAGGGAATCCAAGGTAAGTGTTTTTGTTGACTCGCTTTTCATTTTGTTGGGTCATAATCTTTATTCTATTTCTATGTTCTTCTAATTTTGAAATTAAACAAACCCTTTAAATGGTTTTTTAATAAGGCTGGATTAATTAAAGTTAAAGATAATTTCAATATGTGTAAAATATAATGTATTATATGTTATTTAGATCTCCCATGAAAAGGTTCACTTGGCATTAATTTGGCTAAATTGTGAGAGACGCATCTTGAAAGTATTGTTGAGGAAAAATGAAAAGAAGATAAAGTTTTTTACTATCAAGTTTTGTTTAATATGAGGAAAAATTTATGGAAAATGTAATTTGAAAAGGATATTTTCTTGATGGTTTTTTAAGGTTAATATAATTTTCTAGATGTATATTTCTCATTTACTATATGTATAAATATTTTGGGTAAGGAAATTCTATTGAGTTAAAAGTAAGAAGGTTGACTAAATATTTTCTATATAAAGAATCCAAGAAGCCTGGAACCTATATTAGTAGCTAGATAAGATTAAAGATAATATCCATACAAGATCAATAGTGGAAGAAAGTGTGAGTCTACGTGGGTTAGAACAGCTTAAGGTGAGTACGGACAACACTCGGGTAAAGGGTGTTTAACCTCCCCAAAGTAGGTTAGTATGAAAGACTACTAGAGATCACCATATCAAAATTGATTTCATTGATTTAGTGTTGGTGTGAATATTTGGATTAATTTGATCTACCCCAATATTACTTCTAATATCAGATTAGTTTTTCACAATAATGTACATTTTTAATATGTGGCATCCACTATTTTAAATGATCCAGAATGTACATGGTCTTTAATATCGTGCTTTCGTGAAAGGGTAATATCAAATTTGGTCTAGTTTTATTGTTCTATGAGCATAACTAGTTTATATATGATTAGTAGGAATATTCCACCACTAATAAAGATTCATATAAATCAGAATCACTCATATATGTATAAAGATTTCATACAAAATATGGAAATCCCATAATTATGAGTTGAACTATTTCTATAACCTGAGATAAATACATTAAAAATCAAGGAACTCAAAATCTTGAGATTGAAACAATGTGAATACATCGGATGAATAATACCAGAAGAAAATTATTCAATGTTGGTCGTATCATGAAATAAACATCATAGTGGTGATTATTCCACTATGTTTCAAGCTTTTAATTGAAAAGTAAATGAATTCAAGAATGAAGAAAGTTGAGATATAATTTAAAGGAATCAATGACAATGTAGACATAATTTTTTTATGTTGTATAAGAATTAAGGAACCTGAATTCATTTGTGTAATAATTAATTGACAGTTTATATAAAGATTATTTTTTTAAACATGATTTTTGTAAACCTCATTTTTATAAACATGATGTGTGTAACCATCATTTATATAAACATATGTTTTCATAATGATGATATGAATTATAGGATTTATGTGTTAATACAAATTTTACATAAAGTATTTTCATGATAAAAAATAAAAGGAAACATATTCATGTTTACATTTAAATATTGAAGGTTTTTAAAGCAGTGGATATTAAGGAGAGAGTATTGATATTTTCATATCACATGAATATAGAAATATATGCATCTTAATTAAGACTTAAAATATTTTTGACACTAATTCTTAAAAGAGTTTTAAATGTGAATTAATCTTATTGTTTCCTTATTCAAATAAAGAAACAATATTCAGTAGCATAGAGAATATTTATAAGATTCATATGATTGATGAAATGTTGTTTGACTCTATTACTCTAGTCACACAATTTTTGAGTCAAAAACACCATAAAAAGATATATAAATCAAACATTATTACTATATTTTATTGAGAGTTGATTTAAATTACAGAGATACTTTGATATTGTGTAAAACCTTTAAGAAATATCAACAATCGATGATGGAAATAAGAGGATGATGAAGATGATGAGGAACCGTATCTTTTTATGAAATTTATTATGCATGCCTTGAGACCCTTAATAATAAAGAAATCATTATGATTAAAATACACAATGTATTGGAGGAGATATTATAGAATCGTTGTACATACTATCTTATTTACATCATCTAAAAAGTTGAAGATTCAATACTTGGCGGACAAGATCATATTCTAGTTGATGCAGTGACTTCTAAAAAAATGTAATTTCTCATTCCAAACATATTGGATGATCCATAAAGAATAAGGGGAATAGATATAAATACCTCCCTTAAATACTAGTGGTTACAATATAAACAATTCCATATATTTAATAAGTTTATTGTTCATTAATTTTTATATTTGTATGATACCATCCCAATCATTTTGTGTGACTTTAACACCACTTACAATCAATGAAATTCTACAGTGATAATAAAATTCATGTATTCAAAACAAAATCAAACATAGAATGGTTTAGGCTCTCACATCAAAGTAAAACCTTATAAATTTGGTTTGTTATTATTATTATCTATTAATTCATTATATATTAATGTGGGGTTGGAGAGTGCATTAATTGATTCATTCCTGTTAACTGGGGTAAAGATTTGAGTGTAAGAGGGGTTACATAATAGAAATATAAACTCTATAAAATTAGGGTGCACTGATTCACCACCACCTCCCACCGCCTCTTTGTGTACATAAATTATCCACTATGATCTATAAGTTGTTTTATAGTATATTTCTACCTTTGATTAGATCAAATTGTTTGTCTCTATTTTTTTAAATAGGTTATTTAAAGTGAGGATTCCATGAATATTTTATTGTATCTCAAATGAGAAAACAAGAAACTTCTTTTTTTGGCGATAACATGGGAGTGTCAAAAAATACTATAGGTAATAGAAGGAAAATTAAGGTAACTAAATTGAAAAAAATATCAAAATAAAATAAGGATCTATCACTACATTAATCTATTCAAAGTGGTTAGTACCCATCCAAAAAAATCAATCAAAAAGGATCATTTTGATGATTTTAGTTCCAAATATAAATAATATTGTAAGGAATTATATTTTCCTTATGTTATTTTTCAATATTATATGGATTAATTTTGAGATCAGGTGCTGAGATGGCGTGTGATTCCAAGGCTGGTGTTCCCGAAAAAAAAATGTTTTAAAAAAATTAAATATTAAATATCACACGCACGTTACATTCCTGAAAAAGTGAAATAATTTATAAAAGGATAGTCAGATCCAAAATATAAGGGAATCATTGAGTTCATAGTAGTGGTCTTACTATAGGCGTGACCTAACATTGGTCAGTGCGGGTCAATTGTTGAATGTCGTCATGGGCGCTTAATTGAATAAAATAAATTAAGAAAATTTATTTTACATTTTTGATGCAGTGACATAGTGGTTTATCTTTAAATATATTCCTATGTAATAGAACTAGGGTTAGCCTCATAACCTTATAATCCCCTAGAGACATTGGGAAGATAGATCTAGAGAAGTTTCTCAAGAAGGTGACAACCGAACCTTGAATCAGTGGTTGACAAACACAAATCTTGATGGATCTCACCAACGAAAAATACACGATGACCATTCCTCATCAGCGTGTGATACAAATCAAGGTATGGATTTTGATTTCGTCCATTTTTCATGTTCTTGATTACTATGATTAATTCATACTAATCCATGAACAAATTACAATGTAGATCGATCGTATTTGTGGGTAGCATATTTTTAAGGATTTATCAGGAGTTGATTCTTGAGATTTTTTTGTATTCATTTACCATTCTAATAGTGATGAAACAAAATCAACTTGAAAATCAATCATGGTTTAACCCTCTCAATTTTTTGTGATTTATCTCCCCCAAATCATGCATTTTTCATCACGCTTTCTTCATTATTCTCATGTTTTGAACCCCCTTGTGAACAATTTATAGTTGTAACTTTAATTCTTGGAACAAAGATCTGAAACTATTGGTCTAAAATCAAGAAGATTTGGAAGAGGTGTGAAAGTGGGTGAATTGGTGGATGGAACGATGGTGGGTTATGAATATGTGTTCTTTGAAGACAACAAAGAATGCATATGATTGTGTTTTCTGAGCTGATTGAAAGCCCTTATCCTATTGATTTAGCGTTAGTTTAGAAAAATGATCTTGGATTTGGATTTCCTCGGTGAACTGAACACCTGAAAAAAAATCTGGGAGATCAACGATATCTGCTGGAGGAAGAAAATTGTTTCTAAAAACCCGATACACACAGTGTGTATTCCATGACTACATAGTGTGTGGTCCCCATTTGATGAACTAATCAGGTAAATGTGAATTATGTGGACACATGGTGGAGTACACGGGTTGCCTACATGGCATGTACTCCCCCACATAGCATGGCCTGGACCAAGTACATGGGCTACCCAGTGTACTGGTACAAGGGCAAGGATACATGGTCTGATGTTGTGTATTGGCATATGGTCGGAGCACACAAGAAGACCCCAAATGAAAGCACATTCCATGTAACCCCATCTATACACCATGTATCCTTCTTCTACATGACACAGTTGGAATACATGGTCTATAATACATGGGTAGTACACAGGGTCAAGGTATACAGTGTGTGACCCTACTACACACCATGTTCCCCTTTCTACATGGCTTGATTATCTTTTCCTCTCTATCTTGGAAAAGTTTTGTTAAGGATCGTTCCCCCTTATTGTTTCCCAAAAGGTTGGTAAGGGTTATTTTCTACTCCTAGGACTACGATTTCTTCAGTAGGTCTTCCTGGATAGAGTTGTTGGAATCACCCTAAGAGGCATTGAGTGGGATCCTCTACTCATCTTGGTGCCCTATGTAGAGTTCTTAATATCAATGTGGCCATACCTACTCAACTGTTGATCTTCTACTTAGCAGTTTAATCTAGATTGAGTTGTTGGTATCACCCCATATCCCTAGAATTTATCCTCGTCTGTGTATCATATTCTCTTCAGATTATCATCATATTTTTCTCATGGTGAGACCTGACAAGTGGTAGCTCTCGGAAGGACATCATCAGTGATATCAGACTCAAGAGTGTGTTCTCCCAGATTAGTGCTTTGTGGAATCTTCTAGCAGAATTTTGGGGGTGGTATATTATGGTTGTGGCTTACGTCTTGACAGTGTGTCATGGATTGAGTATATCAGTATATTATTATAATATGT
This sequence comes from Viscum album, assembly GCA_963277665.1. Classification (NCBI taxonomy): domain Eukaryota; kingdom Viridiplantae; phylum Streptophyta; class Magnoliopsida; order Santalales; family Viscaceae; genus Viscum; species Viscum album. The sequence continues at coordinate 573,792 of CAUJRU010000226.1, forward strand.
GTTGTAGACATATACCTATGTATATCTGGCGGTATTTTCCTTTGTTGTATACATATACATTTACCGTTCTTTCTCTCCACTAAATCTTTCATTATTCATCATGCATTCTTCATTCTTATAGGGCTTTGAACCACCTTGAGAACAATCAATTGTTGTGCCCTAGATTCTTAGTGCAACGATCTGAACCTATAGATCTGGCATCGAGACAACTCGATTAAGGTGTGATGGTGGGTGCAATGGAAAATAGAATGACGATGGGTGATAAATATGTGTTATTTGGTGATAATGAATAAATCCTATGATTTCATTTTTCAAGATAATTTAATGCCTGAATCCCATCGATTTACCTTTAGAGTGGAAAAACAATCTTGGATATGGAGTTTCTAGGAGAACCGAACACCCGAACCGAATCCCAAATATCGACGAAGAGAGAGGGAGGAAGAAGAAGGGTTTCTAGAAAAACTGATACACAATACATGTAGTCCCTTAATACATGGAATGTGTTCCCTTTGGAAAAACTCAGTGTGTACATGAAAAGTTCATAAACATGATGTGGAGTACACAGGTATCCTACATGGTGTGTACTATCTCACACCACATGGCATGGACCAAGTATGTGGGATACCTTGTATACTAGTACACATGCAAGGATACACTGGCTAACGTCATGTAATGGCACATGATTAGAGTATATGTGTGGACCTTGAATGAAAGGACACATAATATAACCCCTTCTACATGTTGTGTATCCATATTTTACATGACACAGTTAGAAGTCATGGACCATTGTACACGGGCAGCACCTAGGGTCAAGGGACATGGAGTGTGACCATACTACACTTAATTTACCGATTTCTACATGGCTTGATTCTATGGTACTGTGAATCTTGGATAAGTTTCATTAGAATTTTTTCCCCATATTTTTTCCCTAAAGGTTGGAATAAATTGGTTCCTACTCCTACAGCTACGATCCCTTCAACAGGACTTCCTGGATAGAGTAGTTGGAATACCCCAGAGAATTCCAGAGTTGGATCCTCTATTCCACTTCCTTCCCTAAGTGGAGTTCTTGGTATCAACATCTCCATCAATACGAAAGTTCCAATCATCAACTTCACAAGCTAATTCAAATTCGGTTATTGTTATAACCCAATATCCCTAGCAGGGATCCTCATCTATCTATCATATTCTCTTCAGACTATCAATTTATCTTTCTTATGGATGGATCTGACGAGTGGTACCTCTCAAACAGACATCATTAGTGCTATCAGACTCAAGAGTGTGTTCTCCCATAAGAGTGCTTTGTGGAATCTTCAAGATGAATTCTAGGGCTGGTATATTATGGTTGTGGTTTACCTATAGACTTTTTGTCTTATATTTAATATATTTGTATTTTCTTATTATATGTGTTGTAGACATATACCTAAATAAGTTGTGTTGTTTTTATTATCTATTTATTTATTGTATAGTAGTGTGTAGTTAGAGAGTTCATTTATTGATCCATTCTTTTTAACTGGTGTAATCACACGAGTGAAAGAGGGGTTACTAAAAATAAATAAAAACTCTATAAAATTTGGATTTTTAGTTTTGAGGTGAACTGAACACGCTAATGGAATCTGGAAGATTGATAGTATGAGAGGGAGGAATAAGAAGGGTTTCTATAAAATCCAATATACACATCATGAATTCCCTAACTACATGTCGTGTTATCCTTCTTTGATAAAATTTCCATGTGCATAAAAAGTACACAAACACGGGATGAAGTACACAGGTTGCCTACATGGTGTTTACTCCCCCACATGGCATCGCCTAGACTAAGTACATAGGATACCCTATGTATTTGTACATGGGAAAGGATACATGGGCAGACATTGTGTGCTATCACACAACCGAAATACATGGGAGGAAACCATATAAATGTGCTTGGCATGTAACCCCTTCTATAAACCATGTATCATTCTTTTATATTAAACGGTTTGAAGCCATGGGCCATTTCACACGAGAAGTACCCAAGGTCAAGGGACACAGCGTGTGACCCTGCTATATGCCATGTAACCCTTTCCACAAGGATTGATTCTCTTATCCTCTGTATCTTGGACTATTTTTGTGAGGATTCATTCCCCTTATTATTTCAGGGAAGGTTGGTTCATTTTATTTTCAACTCCTAGGACTACAATCCCTTCAGTAAGACTTCTTGAATAGAGTTTTTGTAAACCCCCTGAGAGGTCTATAGTTGGATACTCTATTCATCTTCATGTGGTAAGTGGTGTTCTTTGTATCGACGTGACCTTCACTATGTGGGCGTTGATCTTTTAAAAAGTGGGTTAATCTAGATTGATTTGTTGGTATCCCCCCATAATCCTATAAGTGTCCCTCATCTATATATCATATTATCTTCAGACTGTCGGAATATCTTTCTCATGGAAGGATGTAATGAGAGTTACCTATTAGACGGACGTCGTCAGTATTATCAAACTTATGAGTGTGTTCTCTTGTATCAGTGCTTTGTGTAATCTTCGAGCTAAATTCTAGGGAAGGTTTATTAGGGTAGTGGTTTACCTGTAGAATGTGTGACTTAGATAGAGTATATATGGATATTCTTATTATATGTCTTATCCCTCTATGAATTCCTATGTATGTTGGGGTTCTTGAGTGAGATTAGGTGGTTGAAAGCTTTTTGGATGAGCAGATACAACCGATGATAGATAGTAGTGGGAGATTAGGAAAGGATACCTCCACGAGAGGGAGAAAATTTTAGTCCCATTGACTTGGATATGAGAGATGTTTTAGGAGTAGGTCCTAGGATAAAGGATTTTTATTTCAGGACTCACAAGGTGGGTCCAGTTATCCTAGAGATGGGTGGTTCTATTCTTGTGAAGGCAGGGGACATCTCACTCAAGATTGTCCAACCTATCATACTATTGATAGGGAGACTGTGTAAGGACCAACTAGTCATAGACAGTGAGAGGAAAAGGGAGATCTGCAGGGTAGTGGTTATGGTAGAGAATATGGGAGAGCAACAAGAGGTGGTCGACGTTTTGACTTATTTCCACCACAACCCCAAGGTGGTCAATTCCAGGCTCAGGGAGTTGGGAGACAGAGGTAGGGACAGCAACATGTGGTCGATTCTTATAACCCAAGAACTATAGAAATGATTTGAGGTGATATCTATGTCTTTTCAACCTTATCCCCAGTACTGATAGATACAGGTTCTAGTTATTCATTTCTATCCAAATATCTTGTACGAGACTTAGAGATTCCAGTTGAACCATTGATTCGACCCTTACTTCTAAATACTCATACTAGAGGATACTTTATGATCACACTCTGGTGCCAATAGTGTGACATGACTCTTGGAGGTTAGAGTTTTAGTTGGGATCCTTTGGAGACGGAATCGAGTCCTTACAACGTCATTCTTGGTACGAATTTGTTATCCATAGTTCATGCTCATATTGACTGTTTTAGGAAAAGGGTGTGGAGAATCAGTGGAGACAGAACCAGGTTTTCCATTTCTAGAGAAAAGGGATCCCATGAATTATAGGATGGACTCATGAATAAGAGGGTACAGCTGATTTCTCATTAGTTGGTTGGACTAACCCTTGGTGTTGTGGATGTTGTGAGTTCCCAGTTTCATAAAGTAGTGGTAGAGTATGAGGAAAACATTCCTGAAGATGTTACAGGTTTACCTCCCCACTGATAGATATACTTATACATTGATCTAAACCCCTGTACGGAACTTATATCTGAAGTGGCATATCAGTTAGCTCCCACAGAGCTTTGTGAGATGAAGGTGTAGTTAGAGGACTTTCAGAGGAAGGGCTTCGTGAGACCTAGTATTTCACCCTAGGTAGCCCCATTTTTTTCTAAAAAGGCATATGGTGATAGAGGTTATGTGTGGATTTCCGATTCTGGAACCACGTGACCATGAATAATAAGTATCCACTATCGAGTATGCATTACCTTTCTGATCACATGACAGGGGAACAATGGTTTTCAAAGGTTAACCTTTAATCAGGCTATCACCAGATATGAGTACAAGATGATTATTTACCAAATATGGATTTCATATATCATTATGGTCATTATGTGTACTTGTTTATGCCCTTTGTCTGGATGAATTCCCCAGCAGTGTTCATGGGACTCATGAATATGATCTTTCAACCTTTCTTAGACCGATTTTTGGTAGTCTTCATCGATTATATCCTTCTGTACTCGACGTCCAAGGAGTATCACATGACATAATTAAGGATAGTTCTGGAAGTGCAACAGTATCACCAAATTTACAGAAATATCTTCAATTTCCAATCCTGGATTCATTTGGCCCACTTTCTAGAACATTTCATCTCAGCTGATGGAGGGGCAGAGGACCCGGCCAAGGTTGAGGCTGTGTTAGCATGGGATCCACCTAAAATCATGACGGAGGTGCATAACTTCCTTGTTCTATCAGGATGCTATAATATATTCATACCTTATTTCTATATAATATCATCACCTATGAAAACATTTACTTGAAAGGGAAATCCATTTGTGTGGACTGATAGCTGTCAGCAGGTTTTTCAGCTGTTGAGGAATAGATTGATGAGAACCCCCATATTGATATTTCTAGAGGAGGGAATTAGGTATGTTGTTTTCTATGAGGCATCAGAAACGTGGCTTGATTGTTTCTTGATGCATAGGCTAGTGTTGATTACCTATGGTTCATGCCAGTTGAGACCTTATGAGAAAAAATATGTGACCCATGCTCTTGGGGAGCACATCTTTCTTTTCAGAGCACCCTTGATGGTACCAGTGACGTTGTGGGAGGAGGTGTTGATGGAGTTTCATACGTCCACTTTGACAGTATATCCAAGGGTGTAAAAGATGTATCATGACCCTTGATGTCAGTTTTGGTGGTCAGGGATGAAAAAATGAGTTGTAGAGATTGTTTCTTGATGCCTTACTTGCTAACAAGTGAAGGATAAGAACCAAGTTCCAGCAGGTTTAGATCAAACCATTGAAGTGACAGAATGGAAGTGATATGGGATATCTATGGAATTCATGATGGGATTACCACATATGTTCATGGGACACGATGTCATCTTGGTGGTTTTTGAATAACTCACCATGTAATCCCACTTCATAGCTATTCGAGAATAAAGTTGAGTAGAGAGCTTGGGGAACCTCTATGTGGAGGAGATACTTTGAATCCATGGAGTCCCATCAATGATTGTTTCATATCATGATGTTATCTTTACATCCTGGTTGTGTAAGGGATTACAAGAGGATTTTAGGACCGAGTTATGCTTGATCATAGCCTTTAACACACAAAATGATGGCTATACTGAGCAAATAATTTAGGTTCTGGGGGACATGCTACGAGCATGCATGTTAGACATTGGACAAAGTTGTGAGGCTCACCTACCACTTTTGGATTTTATGTACAATAACAGCTACCATTTCACCATTATTATGGTACCATTTGAGGCATTTTATGGTAGACCGTACAAGTCACCACTTTTCTAGATTGACCCAAGAGAGTCAGTACTCATGGGCCTAGAGTTAGTGTGGGATACAATAGAGAAAGTTTAGATATCCATGAGTGAATGAAGACTGAAAAGATTCATCATAAGTCCTATAATGATAGTCGGTGAAGGCCTTTGGAGTTCGAGGAAGGAGATCATGTGTTCCTATAGTTTTCACCTCAATGTGGATTATGGAGATTTAGTCGGGGATGCAATCTATCTCCGAGGTTAATTATCCCCTTTTAGATACTAAGTAGATTTTTCAAGGAAGTATACAACTTATCTCTACCCTAAAATTTAATTGGGTACAGAAAATCTTCCATATATCGCAGTTGAGGAGGTATGTGCAAGACCCATCACACGTTATCGACTAGGGTGAGCTGATAATTAAGGATGGAGATAATTTTTCTTGAGTATTTTGTGGAGATCAAGGATCGATAAAAGAGGATACATCATACATTATCAATTCATTTGGAATTTGTTTGGTGGTAGCATATAAATCTCTAGAAGAGAACTTGGGAGAAGGTGGATCATATTCGTTCTAAGTACCCTGGTCTTTTTTAGTAGTATTTTCTTTTGCTTTCTGGGGACATAAACCCCCAAGGTGTGTAATATGTAATGGCTCAAATTCTCCATGAAATATTTTTAAATATTATACAGATTTATTGTGAGACCAATTAATGAGATGGTGGGAAATTATGAGGCACATTGTTCCTATAACAAATGTTTGAGAAATAATAAAATACTAAATAACATGTACGTGTGGTTTTCCTGAAAAAATGGAATAAATTATAAAAGGGTTCCTGGACTAGAAATATAAGGGCACTGTTGATTTTAGAGAGTCATTTTTACCCCAGGCATGACCTAACATTGGTTGGTGTGGGTCAATTACTGAAATTAGCTATGGGTGATTAAATGAATAAATTTTGTTTTGTTTTGTTAATGCAACGATGCAAAAAAATTATTTTTAAATGTATTCCTATTTCAGAGATCAAAGGTTAGCCTCAAAACCCTACAATCCTCTAGAGACATTGGAAAGAGAGATCTAGAGATTTATCTCAAGTAGGTGATGACGGAATGTAGAATCGGTGATTGATGAACACCGGTCTTGAGGGATCATTCCAACGACAATGATGTTACAACCATTATTCATCAGTGAGTGATCCTAATATAGGTAGTGATTTTTATTTAATCTATTATTTCCCCATTATTGAGTCCTATGATGAACGCAAACTAATCCATGAAAATTCTAACGCACAAATCGATCATATTTTCGGGTTGGGTTATTTTGTGGTATTTATCGGGAGTTCTTTCTTTAGATTTGTATGGATTTTTTTCATTATACAGGTGGAGAACCAATATCCACATGAAAATCGATCATGGTTCATCCATATTTATTATTTGTTCTTTTTCTATCCTGAATCTTGTGTTCTTCTTTATTTTTTTTATTCTTGTTCTTTGAACCCCCTTATGAACAACCAATCATTGAACCTTTGATTCTTGCTGCAATGATATAAAACTATAGATCCGGCATCAAGATGACTCGAAGGAAGTGTGATTGTGGGTGTGGGAAGTAGATTTAATAACGATGGACGTTGATTCCATATTCTTCAGAGATAACAAATAATTCCTATGAATGTATTTTCCAAGACGTTTTAAATCTTGAATCCCATCGATTCAAAGTTACATTAGAAAAATGAGCTTTGATATGGAGTTTTTAGGAAAACCGAACACCTGAATAGAATCTGGGAGATTGAAAGAATGGGAGAGAGGGAGAAGAAGGGTTTCTGGAAAACTCGATACAAACTTTGTGTAGACCGTAACTACATAGAGTGTGGTCCCCCTTGGACGAACTTGTTGTGTATATGGTAAGTACACATACATGAGGTGGAGTTGAAGGGTTGCCTACACAATGTGTACTCCCCCACATGGCTTGTCCAGGACCAATTATATGGTATACCCTATGTACTAGTACATGGGAAAGGATACATGGTTTAAAGTCGTGTACTGTCACATAGTCGGATTACACAGGTGGACTTTGGATGAATTGTCATGGTGTGTAACCCCTTCTACATGCAATGTATCCTTCTTTTACATGACATGGTTTGAAGACATGGGTAATTTTACACAGGCAGTAACCAGGTTCAAGGGACATGGAATGTGACCCTACTACATGTTGTATACCCCTTTCTACAAGTCTTTATTCACTTTTCCTCTATATTTAAGACAAGTTACACTCAGGTTTATTCCCATTATTATTTCCTTAAAGGATGGTACGAATCATTTCCTACTATTAGGACTACGATCCCTTCAGCATGAATTCATGCAGATAGTTGTTGGATTCCCCTTAAGAGGCGTGGAGTGGGATACTCTATTCATCTTCTTTCCCAAATTGGAGTACTTGGTATCGACCAGGACATCACTATGTGGTCGTCGATCCTCTAAGTATCGGGTTAATCTAGATTGAGTTATTGGTATCACCCCATGGCCCAAGAAGTGATCCTCATCTATGCATGGTATTCTCTTCATACTATCATCATATCTTTCTCATGGAAAGACCTAACATGTGATACCTCTCAGATGGAAATCATTACTGCTATCAGACATAGGATTGTGCTCTCCTAGATGAGTGCTTTATGGAATCTTATAGCTGAATTATAGGTCCAGTATATCACGGTTGTGGCTTACCTATAAATTGTGTGTCTTAGATTGAGTATATCTAGATATTATTATTATATGTGTTTCAGAAATATACCTATATAGATCTGACTATACTTTCCTTTTTTGTATTTATTTATGGTTTTGGGGTGTTTTATTTCATATTGTCGTGCTAACCCATGCACGGTCTTTGCTCACATATGTTTTGTATTGTGTAGATGATAAACCTTTTTACTATTTCCTAGGAATACTGAGATCATACAGTTATTTTTTAGACTAGATATTCCTAGGTGTGTTCGTATGGATACAGACAGTAGTCCTAATACCATTTTATTACAGGTTTGACTTGTGGGCATAGACTTCTTCATGGTGGGCTTGTATTTTGGCTATTTTTACTTCACTTCCTATCATACTCTAGTTGTGGAATATTGTTGTATACATGCATTTATTACTTAGTGTTTTTTACATTTTATAATTTTGTGGGATTTTATATGTGTGTTTGCGTATAGGTATATAGGAAGTTCCTCCCATGTTAGTGATATGACAACTCGGTGAGAGTTACTATACCCTAGCCTATTGGATGTGGGATTGGGGAGTCGTGGAACGAGATCCACTGGGACGGGTTGTAAAAAAATATTAATAAGACGATCTTGTTAATATAGTTAAATAATTAATCCTTAAAGTATAGGATTATTTTAAAAAGGTTCCCTTTTAAGTAATAACTGATATACTCAGTTATATCAAGGGACACTTTGATGAAATAAAATTGAAGGAAGAAGCTAATGAAATGAAAAATGATTTGGAAAATAAATTCCAAAGAAACAAATCTCTCACAGAACAATAATATTTCATAGAATAAAATGGGGACTAAAGCAAGTGATGTATACGGGAACATTCCTAATAATTAAATTATAGTAGTGAAGAGTTCTATGAATCCCAAAGAAAAAAATAGAATTCAAAACCAAATATAAAAGAATGAAATATGAAATGAAAGGATAAAATTAGTTCTAAAAGTCTTCTAAACCTAAATTTTCACATTGAGGAATATTTATTTCAATCTTATTCTATTAACTATTTATTATATTTTTGTTTTATCAATACAAGGAATTAAAGGTGACATAGAGAGGTGAGAAATTTATCTTTTCTTGCAACCAACATACAGAAGAGACAAAATGGAATCATTATTCAAATTTTGGTGAAGGTTTTAATTATTTCATTATGGTTAGTTGTAAACATTTAAAATATTATGGTCTATCAAATTATGAGATCCACCTTAATGAGGATGACAAGGAATATCCCTTTGAGGGGGGACAAGTGAATATGGTGTTGAGAAGCTTCCAGAACATTCTATTAAAATAAAAATATGTTTTTTGGATAAGTGATTGAGGTAATATAATTGAAAAATGTATGGGTTTATATTCTCTTAGAATTTGTTAAAAAATAAAATACCAACATTAAGGGGTTAAAAATTATTCTTAATCGTTGACATGAAAGTGATAATTTTATGGAAATACACCACTAGGTTTCAAAAGCTATAATCTTAAAACATGTACTTGAATGCTTTTGATTTGTGTCTTGAGATGAAGGGTACGAACATAGAATTAAATTCCAATAAAAATTGATTTATCAATTAGAATTATCTTGTCTTATAATAATTATATTTGAAAACCTTTGAATGATATAACTATCTATCATGGCGTACTTAATTGTTAAATGAGTTCTAATGTACTTAAAAGAAATAAACCAGGATAAGAATAAAATATTGCATCACTTGTGGGAGACAATTTCTAAGTAGGAGCTTTAAAATCATTACCAAGCATTAATTTTGATAATTTTACTGGCCTTAGATAATTGGATTATAAGTTATTCAAATCACCCTTTCTTAATTTAATTTGGTTATATCAAGTATATTGATAAAGGGGGTAGTATTTGTTGATAAGAAGTAGAAGTAAAAGGGGTAAGAAACCTTTATGTACGTGAATTGTTATTATGGGTTTTTTAATATAAGTGAAGGTATAAATATTCATGATAAATATGATTTCCTAGCACCTGAAGTGAATAATTGAGACTGGTACCAAATATATGTTTGTTTATGGATATATTTGAAAGAAAATGCTACTCAATTTTGTTTTCTACACTGAGTTATACCATGTATAATTACAGTTATATAACATTAGGATCATATATAAAAAACATGTTGTGCTAATCCTTCTTTAAATTAATTTAAGTTGAACTAAAAATCAAAATATCTAGGAGAGGTTTTTTGAAGATGAGGGAGTTCCAATCCCAAAAAAAAATATTTTTATTTGTTATCAATAATGTTGAGATGAAAATAATATAACATGCAAACAAATTAATTTAAATGTGTTCAAGGTTGTTGATAAAAAACTTGATGGGGGGATTGAAGTGTTTATTTCAATGGTTTTATTTTTTTAATATGTATAGATGCCTAAATATTAAGGAAAATGAAAATATGTATAAAAGATAATATATTCTAACATGGTTGGTGAGGTTATCCTAACATAACATATATACATATTACATCATTTAAAATTATTATCCAATATATCTCACAATAATTCACATCCCATAACCTAAAGGTTTAATTTATTTGAATATTAGATATATATTCTTTTATTTCCCAACAAATCTTCAAAATTTCCCAAAAATACACTTCAAACTTTATACTCTTCCAGACATATCATACTGAACCCCTTTATTTATAACCTAGGTAAATGGAAACATAATAATGGGTCATCTTAGATACTCAGTAAGGGTAAACAAATGATTAAACAATTGAAGATAATAATTGAGAATAAGAGAATCATAAGTGTATGCAAACATAATAACGGTACATGATCATAACAAAAAAAATTCTTACCCATTATGTCATAGATTATAAATGATGAATCATGGTATAAGGAATTGGCATACCATAATATAGGATTCTTAAGAGCGTTTAAACATCACTTGATCATGATCAATGAGATTATACCATAGGAATAAAAATATGGAATTAAAGTATGGAATATATATATAAACATAAAAAATTATTTTATTTATCAGGGTTCACTACCAATACCATAATCATGTAGTGGATATTATCCCACAGTAGATAGGGTTCACTCTCCATTCCCTTTAATCCTAGGTGGAAATTGTCCCTTAGTGGATTGGGTTCACTCCCCAGTCACTTAAATTTTATTTTATAAGAAATAAAACATTATCCAAAGAATTAAAAGGATATAACATACCCACCCATAATATAATAATAAATCATACCTATGTATTCCATATGAACATAATAGCATTCATCGTTTCTCTATAGCATAACTAAATTGTGGGAAAGAAACGGGTTTCAAAACAATTTCCTTAAAACACCATCATAAACAATCCAAATAAAGAGGTTTGATGGTATCATTAGACAATATCCCTAGTGAATCATAAAAATCAGAAAAATAAATTTATGTAGATGAAAGATACTTTTATAAAAGCATTATAAATATGATTTTAAAAGTGAGAATAAATATCATTTTCTTATGGTAACTTTTAAAAAAATCATAGAAAAATATAAATAGAAATTTCATTGAATAACTATGGAAACTATAAAAAGTAATATCAATAATAAAGAACAGTTTAGAAATGGGAGAATACATCCAAATGGTAAAAGTTAAAAAACATTACTTTCTCACTTTTATAAAGAAAGAAAAAAGTAAACCGTAAATAAAATGTCTAAAGTATTCATTGTAAACATTTTCTTTGAAATTAATATATAGATAAAAATTACAATAACAATCAATAAATATTTCATAATAATATTCTAGAAAAATATAAATAATATGGATATATAAGTGAATTCTTTGGGAAAAATACGTCAAAACATTTAAAAAATTATAAATAAAATCCCTTATGACTTTGTTAACCTTTGAATAAAAATAATAATGAAATATAGAGACATAGATAGATTTTTAAATCACAATAATTATTATGAAACTGTAAATAAAATATGTTAATAGAAATTTTATATAGAAAAAAATTATATGGTTTTTAATATAGAACATATCCCAATGAGGGGAAATTGGGAGGATAAAAACCATTGCCTCTAACTTCCGCTTAGTTATACATTATCTAACCTATTGTAAAATAAATTTATTTCAGTTATAAATATATATAAAAACTATATTTTTATTTATCTTACTAGATACCATTCACTTATAATATCTTATAATCCATTTATTAATAGTTATTTTTTAAATCGATATTTGTAGTTCTCCAGGCATGTTCTGGTCGGCAGTTCTGGTCTTTGCACCATGGTCACAGATCTATCATCTAAAAAATTATCATAATGGTTTAAAATATTTTTTATATATATTTATAGAGTCCCATGTTCATTTCATGTAACTTATTTTTATTATTTTCTTACAAATCTTAAAAATATCATTTTTCTATAAATTTAGATTCTTTGAAAATAATTGATTCTATTTAAGAATAAAAATAATTATATAACAATTTAAAAAGTATTAAGACATATTAAATTTCATTATTTTACATAATATTACCAATATATAAAATTAATTTATAATAATTTATATAAACACTATAGCATCATTCATGTAGGTGGTAAAACCGACCCAAACCAAAACGTGTAATAACAACTAAATGAGAAAGAAAATATTATTTCATAATGATACTATAAATTTCAAAAAGGATTAATAAATTAAATATAATTATATAAAATTGATAATTAATATTTAATAATAGTTATATAAAGTAGATATAGAAGAATAATCAAGAAGAATATATGGCTTAAATTTAGATCATGAATATCCTCTTAAAGGGCCTCTTAGAAATGAAAGGTTTAGGGATTCTTCTTGGGATGAGAGGTTCCAAAAAGTATGAGGGGGTTATTAAGAAAATAATATGGGTAGTTTTAAGATATATTTTATGTAATTTTTTGATTTTATGTGGGGAGATTAGGTATCCTTTTATAAGTTAATAGGGGTAAAAAAATTTAAATACTCTAAACTTTTATATTAAATAAATTTTATTCCCAAAGGGAATGGGAACCAAAATAGAAAAAATTTCAAAGATAATATAATGTAGTTGATAATACATTCATAAAATAAAATATATATTATATTTTTGGGATTTTTGGGATTTTTGTGTCCTTATAACTTAGTTTAACCCCATTTTAAACACTTAAACTCATACCAAGTTGACTAAGTTTTTTCATAGTAAATTATTTTTTTGACAAAAAATGAAATGGAATTTATTAAATAATTTGAATTTTTTTATTATAAATATGAAAATAAATTTACAATATTAAATTTATTGAAGCGTAAAATTTTATTTCAATATAATTACTTTAAATAAAAAAATAGTTTTTAGAAAAATTCCCTTTTAAAACATAAAATAAATCAACATTGAAATCATGTATAGTATTGATTCCCATGAAATTTAGTAATTTATGATTAAAAAATATTAGTTTTTGGAAGTTAAAGGTAAGAAGAAAACTCAATGGATAATTTTAAAATTTTTATTGAAAGAAAAGTACCAAAATAGTTTTTAGTTAGAATAAAATATAACTTTCGTTCCATAAACCAAAGAATGGGTTTCCAAATTCAAAAAAATATTTTTAAATAATTTATTTTAATATTTAAATTAATTTTTTGCTGAGAAAAGGGTTTATTTTAATTTAAATATGTTATTATATCATAATTATGTAATGGAAGTTAATTTATTTCTAAAAATGAAATTTTCACTATTAAACTAAAAATCAATCATTTCATAAAAATTATAAAACTTCATCCAAATATAATGTTAATATATTGAATTAAAAAATTTAGTTCATTTTATTAAATTAAAAATGTAGAATTTAGAAATTTATATTTCAAATTAAATTTATATAATGTTTAATAAAAACAATGCTTTTAGGAAAAATATTTTTAGCCATAAAAAATTAAATTAGTGTGTCTTATAATTACTTAATTTATTTTGCTAATTATGTTACATATAATTTATTTGTAATATATTTTATTTTGAATTATAAAATATCATTATTCCCTTTACATCAATGTTTTTTGCATCATAATCTATCAAAAACCTTGAATTTATTCCAAAGGAAAATAAATACAAAAATCATGAGGTGTTGCATTATACCCCCTTAAAATAATTCCACCCACAAAATTTTATTACTTTAATTAAAAAATTAGGATAACTCTGCCTCATTACAACTTCTTGTTCCAACATTTCTTCTTTGAACTTATGATTCACCTATAGAACATTAACCAGTTTATTAGTGTCTCTTTATATTACTTTATCTCTTAGGTCCAAGAAATCTATCGATTTCTCTTCATAATAATTTTCATGATCTTATTGTATGAACTATGACTTCGATACATGTGAAGGGTTGGGTATGTGCTTCCTAAAAATTGATTCATCGAATACATCATGCACCTGGAAATGGTTTGGTGGAAGCTCAAGAGGATAATATGCTACTACCACCTGATTAAGGATTTAAAATGGGGTAATATACCTAGGGATAAATATTACCTTCTTTACAAATCTTATAACATTATTTCAATGAGATTTTCAAAGGAATTTATTTTTATGACTTCAAACCCCTAATTACATCGATGATTATCTGCTTGGATTTTCTATCTACTTTGTGTAGTTCTGATGTACTGGTGAATGTTTTTAATATTCTATAAAATATCTTAAGAAATATTAATCCCTAGTAGCTTATGCTTTACAACTTCATCTTTACATGTTGAAGTCCTACATTTCTACCCATACACAGCCACATATAGTATCATTTAAATTCTTGAATAGAAAATATGGTTATATCAAATCTCTAACAAAGGAATTATTCCCAGCCACATTTCAAATCCATTAAACATGATATTATCATATATTATAGTGTTTTAATGGTTTTATTAGATAGATCATATATCTGAGGATGATCTGTATTTCTAAAGCTCAATTCCATATCCAATTATTGTTGAATACTTTAATAAAACATTTTGGAAAATCCAAAATCTTGATTATATATAATTAAAATTAGTACTTCATGTTACCTTACCACTTCCTTAATATATATCCTATAAATTTGGTCAAGCTAAAAACCTTCACTGGTAGTAATTAAATGTGATGGCTTTGTAAGCTAATCGACTACAACACAAATGGTATTATTTAATTTATATTTCTTCAATATTCTTAAGATAAAATCTATGGTTATGTTTTCTGATTTCAATATTTGTATGGGTAATGGTTGTCTCATCCCCTTAAACTTCTCATTTTTAGCCTTAACTTACAGGTATACCAAGCACTGAGATATATACACCATAAAATAACTTTTCATATTATCCCACTAGAGTTGATTCATGAGATATTTATACATATTTATGCTTCTAGGGTGGATACAGAAGGGTAATATCTGAGCTTTATTGAATAGATATTTTAATGAATTGGTATTGATATGACACATATTAATTTACTAAATATTGTTATTCCATCATGACCATGGATGAACTCTAAAAAATTCCTTGAGTTCTTTTGAAACTCCATATCCTACTTCTATACCTTTTTTATCTTCACATGGATGGATGTTTAAGCATAAATTTGATCAAGATAGAATTTCTCAACTTTGATTATGATTTTAAGGTTTATCCTTCATATATTCATGAAAATTTGATCATTTTTAATCCCCATTAAAGATAAAGTAACATGACCCTTTCTATCTGGAGTATTAATGAACTTTTTTTCTCCCTAAGGTAGTAATATAATAAGGAATAGTCATAATTTATAAACTCTAACTATCTCCTTTGTCTCATATTCAAATCATTATATGTGATTATATAATTTAATATTTTATGAGCAGTATATATATCACACCTTTCACTATAGATATATTGCATCCATATTTTCAAAGAAAAAATTACCGATTCTAACTTTAATTCATGAGGTAGGTAATTTTTATTATAAATATACAATTGGTGAAAAGAATTTGTTACCATCATAAAATTTTGTATGATAAAACACCCCAATACCTCCTTTGAAGCATCATTATATATAATAAACACTTCCCATATGCCAGTTAATATAAATATAGGTACAGCAACAAACACATTTTTAATCTCATTGAATCTTTCTTTACATTCCATTATCCATAGAAACTTCACTCAATTTTGAGTTAACTTAGTTAGTGGATATTGTAACCATGATAAACATCACACAAACAAACTATAATATCCATATAATCCAATAAAACTATGGATCTCAGTCACAGTGGTTGTTCTGGTTCTTTGTTTAATAACCTTAGTTTTTTAAGGATCCATAGATATACACTCTATTGTGATTACATGACCCAACAATGAGACTATATATATCCAGAATCCACACTTTCTAAATTTAGCCTATAGTTTTTTCTTTCTCGGCATCTTCAAAATAATCCTTAAATGATCTTCATATTTTTCCTCTATCATGGAATATATAAGAATATCATCTATAAATACTACCACAAGTTGGTTGGGGAAATATGTAGAGACTCTATTCATTAGACACATAAATATAGTGAGGGAATATGTAACTCTGAATGGAATTAATATAAAATCATATTGTTCATACCTTGTATGAAAGGTTTTTTTGAGTATATCCTCTCTTATGAAACTTCATTGATGACATCAAATTTGAATATCAGTCTTAAATAAGTATTTATACCCTCTTATTTGATCTAACAACTCATCAATATGGGGTAGAGGATACATTTTCTTCATCATTATTATGTTAAGTTCAATAAAATCAATACAGATACACATTTACTAATATTTATTCTAAAAAATAATAATTTATCAACCAAATATGAATAAATTATATGTTTAAATTCCTTATCCAGATTGTATAAGATTTGTTTCTTCAATTATTAAAATAATATAGGATCTATTAAATATGGATTATTAGAAATATGAATTTCACCATGTTTGAGTTCTATTGAAAACTCAACTTCATGATTCAAAATAAGATAAGAAAGCTCCTTCAAAAATACATTAATATACTCTTACAAAATACATATATCTTCAATGTTGATTTTTTTCGCAGCCATTTTGGATAAATACAACTCATGAATTCATATTAATACCCATATAATGTAAGTAATTTCTATTATGAGTTTATATTCATCCTTACACTAATAGATGATCATAGGTTGATTCAGGATAAAAATGTGGCTTCTCTCCTCAGAAGTTGACATGGGACCTATATTGATAGATCCAATCCATGTAAAAATATAATATAAATTCAACTATATGGATAATAATAATATTGTTAGGAATTATTGTCCAACAAACTTCTATTGGATAGGATTTATAGGCATAAAATGATATCAAAATTCCATTAGATTTATTATTGATAATTCAATATCTAATCATTGAGGTGATGATATGATACCCTTAGAAAATTCTCCTAACAAAAAAATAGTATGTGGAAACATAATCAAACAACACTTTCATAGTTCTTGACTAGATGAAAAATTTACATTTCACAAATAAATTCTCATGACCCACTATAACGGTTCTGATTACATAGGTTTTCCCTTTTCGTCTTGGTTTAAGAGGTTGGTGACATCAATTTCCATCATTAGACCTTTAATTGGTTCCCTAATTGGAATAATTTCCATACTACTTATAATTAAATAAATTTAATGTGGGTGGTGAATTTAGTTGAGATTTATCTTTATTTATTTCATTTATTAGCCTTCTCATGTATCATCATCATTAATTTTATTGATGGTTATCTTTCCCACACTTTAATCATTTAATTTTCCCTATAAGGTAATATCCCCAATTATTCCTTCGTTATTTTTATCATGAGGTAATATTTAATATATTTCCTCCATGGTTTTTTTACTAGAGTTTCATTAAAACTCCATCTTTCTCTTCTGGTCTCAGAAAAACAAGAATAATGAGAGTTCCCCATCTCTATTTCTATCGTGATATCACATCTAAAAAATTATTCACATATACAAAAGTTCCTCATAGCCAATTTCTTATATAAAATTTGTTTTATAGAACTAAATAAATTATTATTATTTTATGTCAATTATAAAACCTAAATTATACCTTGAATGTCTTGTAAAGATTTATTCATTGGTACCAATACATTCATCATGCTTCTATTTTAACTCTAGAAATTATCTTCCCATTTTAGTGTGAAGAGTTTGGGTAAAATAATTATTGATAAGAGTCCTCCATTAATTATATTCACCTTTTAAATGATATATTACTAACGCATCATTTTTAGGAATTGAGAATCGAATAATGGAAAATATCTTTTCTACCATACTGATCCACTACTCAAAAATTATTAGATCATAAGACCTACAACATGAAGGGGGATATTTCCCAATGAAATACTCAATGGTGAGTTATTACTTCCTTTTCTTGTTTATAATTTCATCATGATTCATGTTAGTATTTATTTAATGAGAGATTTGGGTGATCATAGTGTGACATCCCAGACCCAGATGGAACTTAGAGGTGCCCCGAGATTAGAAAGCCACATGGCTTCAAGCGCATCTCCCTTAAAGCCAGAGGTTTTTGACTAGTATCAAGTGCATGGGGTGTGTCAGTGGGGATACTATGCCCTCATTACCAAATTGTGGAACAACAGATCAATAAGAAACACATGTAAATATTATAATCAACTTAAGTATATAGGTTTATGGCATAACAGAAGATTACTAAAGGTAAAATAACTACAACAACTCATACTCATATACAAAAGATGGTGAAGATATTTCATGTATCTATAAAGATAGAAAACATGGATACATAGCAGCGTACAACAAATCTAATACAAAATTAGAAAAAAGAAAACCAAAAACAATCCCATGAATCTTGAGTTCTATCTCGGTCATCTGCTATTATCTCTCTCCTATGAAATCAAACAATCATGTTTCGAAAGCGACAGGCTTCCCTTTATAAAAAACTTTCATACATATAGTCTTCTCGAGTGCCAACAACAGCCCGAATAGGGTTCAAGAAGAATCTCAGTATGCTACCACCAATGGTGTATATAATGTTATTTATGTGTAATATAAACTGAAATAGTGTACAATAATGCATATATAAAAGTAAAGTAGTATAGTAATACAAACACCCACGTACCTACTTTAACCCTAACCTAGTGTCTGAACATGTAACTAGTTCATTAATTAATTTGATTCAAGTATATTTAAGTAGGTCACATGAGCTAATACCAGTAATGACATTATTCTATGATAGAAATAGGGAGGAATCTAAGATAAAAAGGAATCTATGATGTTATTTATAATAAATGGGTTCTATAGTAATAACCAAGGAAATCAAGACCTCAAAGGTCACCAACTCAATAGTAACTACAGTGTGGCTAAGGGGTAAGAGTGTAATATAAATATAATTGTCCAAGGCATTCCAAAATAGTGTGATATAATTAAGTCCAAGGAATATATCAAAGGTAAAAATGGGATAAGAAATGTTTAGGCCTAAGGATATAACTGAGGAATCTCATGCCCATAGAATCCACACTGAATCCAAGGACTATAAACAAGTAATCATGTAATTGTAAAGGAGGGATCATGCAGTGTCATACCGGGTATTCACCAGTAGATCAGGATTAGGTTCTAAGGTGTGTCTCAATCAAGGAAACCTGGATCCTTGAATCAGAATGGAGTCTATGAGAGATCACGGCATTCCATTAGGAATCATAAATATAACTTTAGTCTAACCACTCTTATAAACATTTCATGGTCCATATAAAAATAGGAATCTTAGATTTTTTTTAGATCCATGGCCATTCTATGCTAGAAATGGATTATATTTTGTGTTTGTTTACAATCCTCATTATAAGCTTAGGAAGTTTTCTAGGAAAGGGATAATACAATTCAGGCGAGCAACAGTATTAATGGTGTCATCGTTTCCCGGTGTTTTCCAAATTTATGAGTCCAAAAATTTTAATGTGGAGAAAAGTGTTTTTTGGAAAATGGAGTTGCGTGTAAGATTAAAGGGTTTTTAGAAACTTTAGAACAAGTCTTTTTTTTTATCATTGCAACAAAATGTGTCAAAGGAAAAAAGATCATGCAAGACTTAAATGTGTGCGAAATATGGTGTTGTGCGGAAGAATCTTATGCGCCCAATGCGATGTCAAAATGGATTTTATGCGCTCAGGAAGAATCTTTCACACACTAAAAAAGAAACGTTAGACACTTTCACACAGGGTTATCGAGGCCTATAAATTGGTGTCTACCCCCATGGATGACTAAATAAATTTCAAATAAAAATCTGGTTGCTCTGATGCGCGAACGATTTACGCGTGAAAGAATTATGGAGAGTTAATCTTGCACACAAGGTGTTCCTTTAGTCTGAAAAGACCAAGTGAACCATTCAGTTTAGTTTCATAAAAGATAATTTTTATACAAAAAGTAGGGGTTGTGTGAAAGTCATCTTTTTTTACAATTCCAAAATCTTGCAAGCAGGTTGAGGTATTGTGCATAAGTGTGTTGTTAGGATTTTGACAGGAATTTGAATATCCGGTGTGTGTGATTTGTGCTTTCAAGTGCATCTATTCAGTACTTCAATGAAAGAAGTGTCTGGTTATGAATATATACAAATAAATCAAGATAAAAAATTGAATTGACCTTCATGTCGATAAACGGAGTTAGAATTCTCTCAAGGCAGTAATCTAGGGGGTTGACAGAAGAGATTTGAAGGACGTAGTGAGCTATCCGTGAACCTTTGTAAAGGCCGTGTGTCTAGCATAGAGTGACTATGAACAAAACTTGTAATCAAAAAACTTGTGAAAAATAGTGGATTTAGGTACGACTGACACACTTTCAGCATATGATCCTTGGACGTTTCCCTTTGCAGTGAACAAAGAAAAAGTGTTTGTGTCATCTCCTTACTTTCATTTAACTGACAGAATAAACAAGTTTTTACCAATGTGGTAAAAATATGCATAAATTTAAAAAGAAAAATTTAACACTCGGATTCACCCCTCCCCTATGAGGGTGTTATGGGTTCCTTTAATTGGTTTTAGAGGTTGGTTAAAAGTGTTTGATTATCTTACACCATGATGGAGAATTCAGCCACTCTCAGGGGAGTCCCCATCTTCGATGGAAGTAAATTTAAGATCTTGAAGAAAATAATGGGATCTTATCTAATATCTCTTGAAATGGAAGTCATGTTTTATACTTTTCAAGGAATACAAGTCAATAATTCAATAGGGCTGGTTATGACTGATGCAGATAGGAAAATTTTTGATGTATATGCTAAAGCGTAGAATGCTCTCACTGTATCCCTTTCTGATCAAATCTATCTAAAGGTGATGAGTTACAACTCAGTAAAGTCAGTGTGGGATAAAAATAAAAATATTTAAAAAGGAGATATAAATGTGAATAAGGAGAAACTAAAATTCCTTCATAATAGGTTTGACGATCTGAAGATGCATCCTTATGAGAATGTAGACTCCTTCTTCAATCAAATTACAGAAGTGGTTGGATAAATTAGAGGTCTAAGAAAAGAAATCAAAGACATTGATATCATCAAGAAAATATTTATAAGACTTACACCCATGTATAATGAAAAGGTGTTATCCCTTAAAGAAATAGATCTTTCCAAACTTTCTATGGATGATATTTTGATCAACCTAGTGGTATATGAAATGAAAGTCAAGCTAGAAGATGCTACGACTCGAGTGAGTAGGGAAATGAAATTCAAGGCCATAGACAAATTGAAAATTTTAAAAGATAGTAATGGTGAAGAAGATGAGGAAAAAAGAAATTATTTCTATCATTTCTTGGAAGTTCCATAAGGGAAACACTAAATTTAAAGGGAACTTACCTCTAGCTTGCTTTCGTTGTGGAAAAGATGGGCACATTGCCTCTCGGTGCTCAAGAAAGTTCAATGATTAAGAATGCGAAGGTGAACACATTAGTAATCCTCAGAAAATGTTTTTCAAAAAGCGATACTTCACATCTAGAAAGAAAGTATATAATAATAGTTTTTCCTGTGAATAGGGTGATGATGATAATGAATGATGTGAAGAAGAAGAACCTGAATTTTAAACTAATAACCTTGATTCCATGATGGATACCATTGAAAATTAAGAACCATCAGTAGATAAATCTATAGATAACCAGTTTAAAACTAATGTCTATCCAAAGTTATAACTTAAGGAATATTTTGGTAAGCTTTAGAATAAGTCTAAGAGATTAAATAAGTGGAAAGAAATGGTGCAATAATCATCATAATTTATTGATCATCTGGAAGCTGAAGTTGAATGACTGGAAGAACTGGTGAAAGTATGGTTATGAATCCTTAAAAATATAGATGATGTAGTGGAACTAAAGCTCGTAATCTAAGAACATGAAAAGGTCATCAATGACCTTACCTTGATATTGGAGGAGAATTACAAAACTATTGGGGGACTCAAAGAATAACTTGTTACTCTTAAGAGTATGCTCAAAAGTGAATCAAGTTTAAAAGACGAAAAGAAGAAAATACATTTTGGTAGGTTCTCGGATGCTGAGATACTAAAGAGTGAAAAATTATGGTCTGATGGAGTTGAAAATAATTTGAGTGATCAATGACCTGCATTCATGGGAAATAGGGTAATTAGTTGTGATTTAGAAACATCAAATGCAGCAAATAAAGTTGACTAGAATAAAGGAAAGATAAAATTTGATCATGTTGTAAAATCACCAGAAGTGTTGAAAAATAGACCATAAAATAAAACTAAAAGGAGAATATAAGACTATCCTCAAGCTTCCAATAATAACTGGAAGTCAAACTTTTATCCCAAGGAAGAAGTCATGAGGACAAATATATGTTAGAAGATATTTCCTCTCATAAAATTTCAGTTATTTAGATATATGTGTCATAATATTTCATATTTTGAAGATGCAAGGATCTATCTAAATGTGAGAGAGCTAGGAGTTCAAAATAAGAGAACAAATTCATATCCTACTACTTACAGAATAAGGAATTTCTATGGATATTGTTTTTTTTTTCTAACTTTGTCTATAAATTCATTTATTTTAGGCAGAAGAGTGACATGGACACCTCATACCGAAGTCTTAGTCAAGTTAAAGCTCATCAATAAGACAGTGCCGCTCTTACAAATAATTTTCCTCCTCTAGAAGAATATTTTTACTATGAAAAACCCATGTACATGGAAGAGATAATTCAAAGGCCATCAGTGGCCTATACTCAATCGAATATCTCATGGAAATAAAAAAAGAAAATTTAAAAATCCAACCTTGTAGAGATAGCCCTCAATGCTAAAAAAATAAACTGCACCTAGATTCTTGATATCAGCTTTTAATCTCATATGATAGGTAATACTGACTTTTTAATGAATTTAAATAGGAGGTTTGATGGAACATCATGGTTTCAGAAATGATGGAGCTCTGAAAATTAAAGGAAGTGGAAGTATTGAACTAGCTAATAGAGAGATAAAGAAAACTGAAGTCCTTTATGTGGATGGCCTACGTCATAATATCCTTAGCATGGGTCAAATATGTGACTCATGAATTATAGTCACTTTCAATCAGAAAGGATGTTCTATCAATGGAAAGACAAGAAATTCACTTATGAAAGGATATATAAAAGAAAGCAACATGTATCAGGTTGATAGTAAAGAAATCATTTTCTACATGACTATTTATGAATAAAATAACCTATGGAATCAGATGATGGGGAACACCATTCAAAAATACATGGAGAAGATAAAAAATTGAAACTTTTCCTATATATTCCCTCCATAAAGAGTGAACGTGAAAAGTCATGTGATGCATGCATTCGAGGGAAGTTGGTCGGCATTTCATATCATCCAAAGAAGAAAATGGAATCTCGTCTTCTTGATCTTATTCATACGGATGTATGTGGCCCAATAAATGTTTTTGGAACTCATGTAGAAAGGTACTTTGTTCTTTTCATAGATGATTGTAGTAGAATGTCATGTTTTATGGTTATACATAGGAAATTTCATGTGATTGAATGCATGAAAACATATTTTTGAGTCGCCGAGAATGATATTGGATGAACAATCAAAGTGTTGTGATCTAACAATGGAGGGGAATACACATACATTTAATTTGAAAATTACTTGGAGAATCAAGGGATACAACATGAGGTAGCTTCTATAAAAACTCCAGAGCAAAATGGAGTTGTTGAGAATAGTAACTGGTAGGTGAACAAAAATGAAAGAACTATGCAGATTGACAGTCGTATTCCACGACATTATTGGAAAGAGGTCGTTCAAGCTACAGTGTATATTCAAAATAGAACGGGCATTTATATGGGTGATATGGAGACACCATATTAAATGTGGAAGGTAAGTAATTCCTCTTTAAATTAATTTCATGTTTTTCGAAGTAAAGGTTACATCAAAAACAAAGAAGAAAATCAAGGGAAGTATGGTGACAATGCAGGCGAAGGAATTTTACTTGGATACTGAATGAATAGAAAAGCCTATAAGTGTTTCAACAAGCGCCTAGGAAGGATTATAGAAGGAAATGATGTTAATTTCATTGAAGATAAAACCACAAATGATTTGAGGAATTCATTTTCTAATGTGATAGATTATGAGGAAGAAAGTGAACATAGAGAATATGCAAATAGAGAAATAGAGGAAGGTGTACAAAACTCTTAGGATCCACATCATGATGTTGATTCAGAATAAAAATATGAAGAGGAAACCATGGCTGAAAATAATTAGGTTGAATATTAAAGGAGGAATCAAAGAGCATAAATTGATAAGTCCAACATTATGAGGGATCAAAATGCACCTACACAGACAAGGAGAATGAAGAGTAATGAAAAATCTATATTCCTTTCAATTGTGGAACCATCCTTATTTTAAAAAGATAGAAAAGATGAATCATGGGTTAAATCCATGAATGAAGAGTTGGATCACATTAACAAAAACAAAACATGGGACCCAATTAATAGACATGAAGGTCACAATATTATTGGTATAAAGTGTATTTTCAAGAACAAATTCTATGAGCATGGAAGTGTTATTAGAAATAAGGAACGACTGGTATATAAAAGATATTCGCATATTCATGGTGTCGATGTTGAAGAAACATTTTCTCCAGTGGATAGACTAGAGTCAATCAGGCTTTTTCTTGCCATCGAAATCCAAATAGGATATAAAGTATATCAAATGGATTTCAAGACAGCATTCTTGTATGGTGTTCTCAATGAAGAAGTTTACATTAAAAAACCAGTGGGATTACTTCTTAGTAATGATGAAATGATGGTTTTCAAACTAAAGAAGGCCCTCTATGGGTTAAATCAGGCACCGAGAGCATGGTATTCCTGGCTCGATTCTTATATCAAGAATTTGGAATTCAAAAGAGGATTAGTAGATCACAATCTCTATGTGAATAATTATCAAAAATATCAGTTCATGGTGCTAGTTTATGTGGAATATATTATCTTTGGAAGTAGCAGGTAGGGATTAGTTTAATAATTTGCTAATCACATAAAGTCAGAATATGAAATGTCTATGATTGGAGAACTCACATACTTATTAGGGTTGCAAGTGATTCAGAAGAAGGATTATACTTTCATTTATCAAGAACATTATACAAAATTATTGTTGAATAAACATAATATAAAATATTTCAAACCAATTGTGACTCCAATTGAAGAGGGAACAAAACTTGTAAATAATGAGGATGGGATGTTTGTGGATCCCACCATGTATAGGATCATTATCAGAAGCTTACTATACTTAACTACAAAATAGCCTGATATTTTATTTGCAACATGTTTAGCCACCCACTTTCAAAGTAATCCCAAGGAATAACATATGACTATAGTTAAATGAATCATGAGGTACATTGAAGGTAATCACAATTATGGATTATTCTTTGATTCAGGGAAATATATCACATTATTTTCTTTTTTGGATGTTGATTGGGTTGGAGATGTGGTGGATAGAAAGTCCATGAGTGTTGGATAATTCTTTATTAGTAGTAAATTCATGGTATTGGTGAGAAATAAATGGTAAAGTAC